>CM039480.1:25572759-25600132 GCA_022433065.1 Begonia loranthoides | reverse complement strand
GGGGGGGGGGGGGGGAGGTTAATTAAGTTGATTTGTACTAATCAATCACAAAATGCAGTAAAAGACAAGGTAAGAAATTTGACATCGAGTTGTTAACGAAGTTCAACATAGCATGCCTACGCCCGCGCTTTAAGGCTCCTCCTTGAAGATCTTTTCTCTTCAACCTTACAGGTTACACTTGATTGAACTTCACAAGCGTCAATCAAACATTTACAGTGACTTCACTGTCACTAACAATCTTTGAATTGTACAACATCACTCAACCTCTCTTTTTGTTGAATATCTCCACAATATGCACACAAGATGAGAGTTTACAATTCTCTAAAAAATAAGGCTATGAAAGCTCTAAAAATAGAAGCACTTTGCAGCAAATAAATCTTCACAATAGTTGGGTGTATATTCTTCCCACAGAGTGCTCTTCTATTTATAGACTTTTTCATCTCCTTCAGCAACCGATCAATCACCTTCATCTTGGTAAACCTCCATCTAGCCGTTGTTCAGCAATTTTTGACTTTTGGGGTCCTAGCGATCGACCCTTTGGTTGACCTCTTTCCGAGAGTTAAAGGCATTTTCGAAATCTTGATAGACCTTTTCTCACTTGTGGTCGATCCACCGATCGACCAACTTTGCTTTGATCCATCACTCCTTCATATTGCAAAATCTGAGGTTTGAATCTGGAGATTTTGGGGTCGACTTGCCTGTCAACTGTTTCTAACGTCTTCAAAACATTGAGTAATCTACCATTTTTGCGGTCAACCTGGGAACATTCTTCAAACTTGAGCAATCTGCCACTTTCGCTTCAACCCACCAGTCGATCGTTTTTAACGATGAGGGCCAGTTTGGGTAGTTTGGTCGAAGTTTTTGCATTGTTTGTCAACCTCAACGTCCATTTTTGCTTCTTTTGAGTTTCTCTTGTCCCGAAAACTTAGGCAATTGCTACAAGAACTTAAACAAGCATATTAGTACATTAATACCCCTATTAAGATTATTTCCAAAGAAGTTTAAACGATAACCATATTCAATTTATAATCAATTTTAATATTCAAAATCTTAACCACTTTTACTTTAAAACAACTACTCAATTTACTAATTCATCATCAAAATACTATTGCTTAGTAAACTTAAGCTAACAATCTCCCACTTTTTGATGATGACAAAAATAATTAAGTTTTTTTCAGAACTCCCCTTCACTATGTGCATATATCAAAGTGTGAATATTAAAGATTTATACTTAAAGTAAAAATTCAATTTAAAGATTTCTACTTTAAGTATAAATTTACTTTCAACTAAGTTTCTCCCCTTAACTTCATGCACTCCTAACATCTTTCTCCCCGTTTGGTATTATCAAAAAGCTTATCAAGTGAAGAATTTTGAAAAAAATTTGACCCCTAAGACCCTACTACCTGATCGCGAGCCAAGAGGCTCATTGTCTATTTAACTCGTTGTTATTTTTGCAGGAAAAACTACACTAAATGATATGGAAGAGGAGCTTGGACATGAAGACGAGAAAAGCACGAAGACATGAAAAGCACGAAGACATATGCTCACATGGGTTGACAATGCAAAATGATAAAGATTCTCCTAGATAAATGCTCACTTGGAGGCAAGAAGTTCCCACACTGCTAAGGCTTACCTCCTGTGGTTTTGGTGTGCACTTGGTGGTCGAGTCCAAGAAGGCCAATTAGAAGAAGTTATGTTTAATTTCCACTTTGACATATTAAATTAGACTATGTGGGATTGATTTCTGCTGGTTGGATTATATTTTGGTTAATTTTAGGTTGTGTAGAATTGTTTTGATTTGAGGTGCTCGGTTTGCATGTAAACCGAGCCCTCATGCCCAATTTTGTGAACCTAAGGGTATTTTTGTAATTTTTCTTTTATGTTCATTACAGAGGTATTTATCCTCTAATAAAACCCTAATTTAATTTTGAACCCCCAATTTTGCTGCTGCAACCTCGTGAGAAGGTCTCTCTCTCAAACCTTAGGAGGCACGGATTGCTTCATCGCTAACCTAACACCAAAACAATCTTACTCTATAGTTTCTTGGTCGATCTTGAGAAGGAAGATTGATATTATCTCTTCTAGCATCTTCTTTAGGAGGTGTCCTTGGCGTGTGGAGGTAGAAGATCGATTCAAAACCAAGATGGAGTGGCCTCCCTTTGAGGGACCTGAACCAGCTGCTAATCCTCGGTCGAGTGAGGATTTGCGGACCAACTTAGCGCACTTTTTCTTCCCATTTTTCCTAAAGGTTACTATTGTATTTTGTTATGAGATTATTGGTACTTCTGTTCTTGAGAAATGCTGGGTGGAATCTTTTGAATTGGATTCGTGGTTTTAAAGTTGTGCTCGTTTTTCTAAGAGTTGTGCAAACTTGTTTTTCCGAGAATTCCATTTCCCAGTAGGTTCGTCCCCAATGCACAAATCCATGTGTGCAACGTCTTTGAATGTGCTTTTTTGAAAGTGTTCTAATATTGGTTAATTGCTACTTGCCCTATAAATTTAGAATCAAGAGGCCGTATGCATCTTGAGTTCTATCCGATTCAATTTCCTTGCGCAGATTTAGGGCTAACCGATTAGCCTTGATTATTTTGAACCAGTTTGGAGCTCCGACCTATTTCTATTGATTCTTGTGACTTCTTGGTTTGAATTTCTGGTTTATGAATGTACTTTGAACATATTTGAAGTATTGAGAATTTAATTGATGATTAGAGTTTATTTTGGATCAATTTGTTCAACCATTATTTAATATAGCTGCAAAACAGTTTTTACCTTTGAGAGAGCCATTTCCGAGCAGCTTCTTGAATTGGTCATAACTCTATGTGTATAATGAATTTGGGTGTGATTTTTGGAGAGCCTTTACTTCTTTGAGTCTTCAAGGCCTCCTCAAAATTTGAGACCATTTGAATTTATACATTAAAAGATATAGATGTTTCATTCAGATTGCTCGATTTGAAGTTAACCTATTGTTCAATAGCTCTGTATTGTCTTTGTGCATATTTGGGGCACATTATCTATGGTATCAGAGCCATGGTCTCCTTTGTTTATTTGTTCCCCTTAATGCCATAAAAAACTTGCATATAAATATAATTCCTCTAAAGACCAATACCAACCAGAATATACCAGCAGATAAGTATATATCCACAAGTCAACAATATCCAAAAGGAGTAGCGATAGAATTAAGAATGGTAATAATAAAGTAAGCATATCATGGAGTTATGTCAAAAAGATGTATCAAGTTAAAGGATTTACAAAATGTAAAAGTCTAAATAACAACTAAAGGTCAGCAGCGGGGGTATCCTTGGTGGCAGGAGCGATATTAGGTTGTGTGTCTGTAAAGGTACTTGCTCACACGGCATGAGAAAGCTCTTCTATGCATTGTTCTATTGTGGACAATTTTATGTGGACTTCGGATTGAAATGCGAGACTCTTGTCTTGAAAATATAAGAAGTATCTAGTCAACAAGTCTAGTCTCTCTTCAATCGATGAGGGATAGGTGGACAATGATGATGCATGTGCCGACGGTCCTGAGGGGGCTGGAGGTAGGGGTGTTCACGGTTCGGTTTGGTTCGGTTTTGATGTGAAATCAAACCAAACTACTCGGTTTCGGTTTTAAAATTACAAAACCGGAATCGGTTTTAGAAAAATCAGAACCGAGTCAGTTTCGGTTTTAAAATCTTGGTTCCGGTTTCGGTTTTTTCTTTATTAATTTTTTTTTCAAATATTATAATAAAAATTATATAAAAATTATAAAAACATAATTAATAACAACAAAATTATTCTTCCTTTTCTCTTTTCAAAACAAAATTTTGTCCAAAAAATAGTTATTAGGTCTTTTGGAGCTAAAATCACTTCAGAGGCTGAGGCACGAATGACCGAATATAGAACTTCAAAAACAAAAAAACACTATAAACATATTTGTGCGGTTCGGTTTCGGTTTTTTGGTTTTGAAAAACTAAAACTGGTAACCGAACCAAAACACTCGGTTCTTACAAAAGAGAACCTTATTCGGTTTTTTTAATAGAAAAAACCTTATTCGGTTTTGATTTTTTGATCGGTTTCGGTTCGATTCAGTTTTGAACACCCCTAGCTGGAGGTCATGACGGTTTGGGTAAGGATGACGAGGGTTGATCACCATGGGAGTGTCATCATCGTCATCAGAAAGGTTTGGTTGAACCATAGATACTCCTTTTGATATCTTAGATACCCACTCACCATCCACACCCATCGTAAATCCCATCCATCTTAATATGTGCACATACTAGATGTCCATATGTCTAATGGGTAGCGATGGCTCCATACTTGGAATTTGCACATCTTTTGACCTAAAGATGTTCATAAGCAGGAGGTTAAATGGTAATGATCTCGATTTGCTCCCTGCGGTTTCGATCATACCATGTAGGATAACATGCCCAATATCGAACCGTTTACGCTTGTATATCCTTTGAAGAAAAAAAAAGGTCCATGCAGCTGACGTGGTCAAGATGACCATCTATTGGAAGCAAATTATAAATCAACCCTCGTGGTCAAGATGACATGGTTGTGATGAATTACACGTGCCATCACGTGTAGGTCTTTGGCCTTTGGTTTAAGTAAAAATTTATCTATTGGATTTCTGAGAGTGTCTTGAAGGAAGTTCATGCCTGAATGTGCCCAGATGAAGATCGAATCTCTAGAAGTGGTGTAATAGGCTACATATCCAGTTCCTTTTAAAAAATCTAACAATTCATTGATGCAATTGGGTGTGAAACTAATATGCTTGCCATATACATAACTGGTTACTTTCAATGGTCTAGGACTATATTTCAAATTTGGGTAAAACATATTGATAGGCTTCTTAGAATAAGGACTGTCAAAATTAAATAGCTCATACTGTAACACCCCGACTTTTTTTAAGTGGATAGTTATTTAATTATCAGGGTATTACGAATGACGTATTCGTAAAAATTCTATTTATTGAGATTAAATAGAATTTACCATAATTCAAATAAATATTAATTTAACGAATTTAAATTATAGTATTTGGGGTTTATTATAATTGTTGCACATTAAGGATTAATTTAATTGTTTTACGTTAAGAAATATGATTAAATTAGAAAGAATATATAATTGGGTATTAAGTAAAATATTGGATTAAAAGCAAATAAATTGGAGAAGGAAAAATGGAAAATCGGTTCTATTGGCTGTGGTTTGGTCCAGTTCATGTTTGGTTCGGCCTGTCCGGTTTGAATTATTAAAAGAAGGAGATTTTGGTTTGTTGTTTCAGAAGATCGAAATAGAGACAGAAGAGAGCCCGAGAGAGAGAAAGAGAGAGAGACGGAGGCAACGCCGGTGAGCAACGTGCGAGGCGATGGCGACGGCGAGCTCGGGCTCGGGCATTCGAGGAGGTGGCTGGTGCATGGCTGGCTCCTGGCATGCGAGTGGTCCAGCAAACTACGAGCAACGGTCACGGGTGTCTAAGGCTTAGGATCCATTTTGGTCGGTGACAAATTTTGCCTTTGGGGCTTCCACGGGCGATCTTTTTTGGCTTGGGCGAGGTTGTTGAGGTAAGCCCAGTCGATTTCTTCATTCTCCTCTGTTCTCTGATGATCGGCGATGGCTGGAAAAGCTTGGACAGGGCTTCAGTTCGCGAAGGAAGCAATGGTTCGAGTTGCTCGCGATTGGACTGAACCGGTCCATCCTCTGTTTTCTTGCCTGGAGGTTTTGATGGGAGCTGAATGGCAGAGGCGTGGAGAGCCAATCCAAAAAATCTACCTCTGTTTCCGGATATCGTGGGATAGGTTGTTTTAGCATTTCAAATTGCCAATTTTGTTTATATTCAGCGTGTGATTGTGATAGCAGTGAAGGGGAGGTGTTTTGGAGAGGATTTTCTCTCGGGTGTGATGGAGCTGGAGTTGCTACCGTCCGTGAGCTGGAGCCGAAGAGCTGTCCCTGTTGTATGTCTTCAGTGATGGTAAGGATTGGGTGTATCTGGCCGTCTAAGCCCTACCCATAAGTAGTGTGCGTGCGTCGAGTTATGGTTGTTTGATTTCTGTAGATGGCTGCCTTATTTTCCTTAGAAGCATTATTATTGTTATTTCACGTTGATTTTCTTGGTTGTTCGTTAGCATAGATTCTCGACTGCTTGCATTAGTATTAGGCTCTGTAACATTAATGTTAATTCCTTGGTTGTAGTTCTTAGATTTCCTTGCAGGTGGATATCTCCATTGTTGACAGTACGGATTTTGTTAGTATTCTGTAGACTTTGGGTAGCTTTGTGATATTTGTTCAATGAATTGCTCTGTTCTTGCTATTTTAATTTCCTTACGTTGACGAAGAATAATGAATGCTAATGTTAAAGGAAATGGATGGTCAATGCGTGAAAGGGTGAAAGCTTCCTGTTTATTTACTTGCTACAAATGCTTGATTTCTGTATTCCCTTAACTATTATGTTCGTGTGATTTACATTCTGTTCCTTGTTTGTTTTAGTTATTTAAATTGTATTTTTATTGTTAACCCTTTCCTTACTAAGTCGTTTTAGGCTTATAGTTTACTTGTGATGTAGGTACTCGCAGACGAAGATAGATGACAAACAGGGATGAAGGATTTGCACATGCGAGCTTGTGGTTGGCCAGGCTATGAGAAGTGAGAGATGATCAGGTTGTAATTTAATTAAATTAAATTTTCTAAAGTGTAATTAAGTTGTATTTATTTGTATTTCAACTTCTTAGTTCTTTCTCAAACGATTTAATTAACGCTTCCGCAAATGTTTTATTTCTGCAACGTTTTAAGTGTTCCTAACTGCCAAGCTTGCACTCTGATATGTTTTTCTCAAAATTTAACGCGTTTTTTAAATGTATGAAAATTCCGGTCGTTACACATACAATTCCATATATTGATATATTCCGTCTAATTCCAAGTTTCCCAATCTATTCAACGAAAATTTTTGGGACAGAATCAATGGCCTATGCTTATAATCCTATTCATATCTAATCTTGTAGGCCTCACTAATGAAAACATTTTATGGAAATTTTGACGAAGTGAACCGAGAAGTAATACCTTATGGCGTTCGTTTCCTGGTTTTTATATGAGCCATTTGAGATGCTTTTGACAAAGAAGAATGAAGAAGACTTCGAATATAGGTTGATTGCTAGTGGAGGAGGATGAAATTCAAGAGAGAATACGAAGAAGACAAAAATTTTGTCGGAGGTCGACTAAAATTAGGGCTTAGGTCGAACAATTCTGACTTATACTCGATGAAGCGATCGGCCGTTTTTAAGTAAAGGTCGACTGTTTCCTTTGTGTGAAGTTTTGAAGATTCTGTGATTTTCGCTGTCGACCTTTTCCTTCTATGGTTGATCAACTCCATCTGATGGTCGACCCTTTTTTCTTGACATGTTTTCTTCATATTTTGGTTAGTCTTGGTCAAGATGAATCAACCCTAATCGAATTTGTATGCCACAAAATGTCTTTTCATCTAGTGGCTTAGTGAAGATATCTGCTAATTGGTTTTTGGTACTTAACGAATTCGAGAGCGAAGTCACCTTTAATAACATGATCACAAATGAAATGATGTCTTATTTCAATGTGTATTCTGCATGAGTGTTGAATAGGATTTTTAGAAATATTTATTGCGCTTGTATTATCGCACCTAATTGGAATTTTATCGAAGAATTGTTCAAATCTTCCAAGGTTTGTTTCATCCAAAGTAGTTGTGCGCAACAACTTTTGGCTACAATGTATTCGCTCTCCGCTGTAGAAAGTGCAACTGAATTTTGTTTCTTAGAGAACCATGAAACTAGTGATTCTCCAAGAAATTGACACGTCACTTGTGCTTTTCCTATCAACTAAGCTTCCTCGGTATATCTCACCAAATCAAAAGAGGTTCCTTTGGGATACCATAATCCAAGACTACTTGTCCCACTCAAATATTTAAAAATTCTTTTGACAACATTTAAGTGAGATTATTTAGTAGAAGCTTGAAATCTCGGACATAAGCACACACTAAAGAGAATATCGGGTCTACTTGCCATTAAGTATAATAGTGATCCAATCATTCCATGATATTTCTTTATGTCCACATATTTTCCATTTTCATCCTTATCTAATTTTGTGGACATGTTCATATGAGTCGTTTTTTTTTATAAGGGATTCCTTCTCTTATCTTCTATATAGTTCGTCGTTGGTCCTTCTTTCACTAATGATCTAATGATATCACCATTTTGATAATTTGGATGTGTCCATACTAAATCTTTTGATGAGTTTCTTGACATATATTTCTTGATTTAAGAAGATTCCTTCTTGGAATTGTCTAATTTGTAGACCAAGAAAAATCTTAATTCTCCCATCATACTCATTTCGAATTCACTTTCCATTAGTTTAGCAAATTCTTTGCAAAATGTTTCGTTGGTGGCACTAAAGATAATGTCATCAACATAAATTTTTACAATGATTATATCTTGTCCATCATGCTTGATGAATAAGGTTGAGTTAATTTATCCTATTTTGAAATCTCTTTCTTTAAAGTATTTGCTTAATCTTCCGTACTATGCTCTTGGAGCTTATTTTAGTCCATAGAGGGCTTTATGAAGTTTATAGACATAATTGAGTTTGTCATAGACTTCAAAACCTAATGGTTGTTCTACAAATACTTCCTCCATGATATATCCATTAAGAAATGCACTCTTAACATTCATTTGATAAAGAGTGAAATTCTTGAAGCATGCAAATGCCAAGAGCATGCGTATGGATTCTGATCGAGCTACCAGTGCATAGGTTTCCTCGAAATCAATTCATTCCTCTTGATATATCCCTTTGCAACTAACCTAGCTTTGTTTCTAACTACTAGGCCACTTTCGTCCAATTTGTTTTTAAACACCCATTTGGTTCCAATAATTGAATGATCTTTTGATCTTGGAACAAGTTCTTAAACTTTGTTCCTTTTGAATTGATTTAATTCTTCTTGCATGACCATAATCCAATGTTCATCAATTTCAGCTTCGTTAAAGTTTTTAGGTTCTATTTGAGAAATCAAAGCCATATTGGCGCACAAATTCCTAAAAGAGGATCTAGTCTTAACTCCTAAGTTGGGATCACCAAGAATATCATCAATGAGATGACTTTTGCCATACCTCCAATATTTTAGTAAGTCATCGTGAATATCCTCTTTTGATGTTTCCTCTAAGAATTGATTTTGAGATTCTTTAGGAGTACTTTCAAGTGTCTCATTTTCTTTTTCTTCTAGGTTAAGAGTTTCTATTTCATTTTCTAGATCATTGATTGATTTATCATGATTTGGTGGGGGAATAGATTCCTCGAAGGTGATATGCATGGATTCCTCCACAAATAACGTTGTTTTGTTGAATTCCCTATATGCTTTAATAGATGTAGAGTATCCTAGAAAGATTCCTATATCCGTTTTAGAGTCAAATTTTCCTAAGTTATCTTTAGTATTTAATATGAAGCATTTATATTCAAAAGTTTTAAAATAACTTACATTAGGAGTACTATTATTCCAAAATTTGTAGGGTGTCTTTTCTAGAGTTGGACAAATGGAAACACGATTGAGAACATAGCAAGCCATTGCAATGACTTCTATCCAAAAGTATTTTGGAAGTTCATTTTCATTTAGCATAGTGCAAGCTAGTTCTTGAAGTGATTGATTTTTCCTTTTGACTACTCCATTTTGTTGAGGGGTTCTTGGTGATAAGAAGTTGTGTTCGATGCCATATTTTAGACAAAGAGTATCAAAGTGCTCATTTTCAAATTCTCCACCATGATCACTCCTTATTGTAATAATGGTGAGATCCTTCTCATTTTGAACCTTTTTCCTAAAGGTATAGAATACTTCAAAGGTTTTGTCCTTTATTCTTAAAAAGAAAACTTATGTATATCTTGAGAAGTCATCTATAATGACATATGCATAGTATTTTTCTCCTAAAATTGAAACCTTAGAAGAACCAAAAAGATCCATGTGAAGTAGTTGGAGAGGTTTAGACATTAAAATATATTGCTTGGAAGAAAATGAACTTTTGGTTTGTTTTCCCTTTTGACAAGCATCACAAATTTTTTCCTTTTCGAAAGATATCTTAGGTAGAGCCCTAACTATATTATTTTTAGAAATCTTAGCTAAGGTATCCATTCCTACATGTCCTAATCTCCTATGCCAAAATCAAGAATTAATAGAGGAATTTGCAATCAAACATTTCTCATCTTTGCACAAAACATTATTTAAATCAATAGTATAAATATTTTTCCATCCTTAATCATGCAAGTTTTAGATTCAAAAATGACTTTATATCCTTTATCACATAATTGACTAATGCTCAATAAATTTTGTTTTAAACCATAAACCAATAGTGCATTTTCAATTATAGGATTAGAGAAATTACCGATGTTTCCTATTCTAATTATCTTGCCTTTTTTATACCACTAAATGTTACACTTCCTTTCTTTTTTTTGATGGAGGTAAACCTTGAGGAGTCTCCCGTCATATGTCTTGAACATCCACTGTCCAAATACCATTCATCTTTTACGGAAGAATCTCCAACCTACAAACAAAATTTAGTTTGACATTTTAGGTACCCAAATCTTTTTGGGTCCTTGTGGGTTGATTTTGGTTCCTTTTGGAGCCCATATAAATTTGAAAACTTTCCTTTTGTCATATAATTTTAATGGACAAGAAAATAATTTATATCCTATTGAGTCACATGTATAACAAGTAGATGGTTTAATAAAGAAATTCTTATAGTTCTTTTCTTTTGGAATGGTAGATATCCTAATCTAGATTTATCAAATGTTACTTTTGTTGCTCTAAAAACATATTTAAATTTTTACTACTTTTTGTGAAGTTGAGAACTACTTTATTCAATTCATCATTTTTAGTTTTTAAGATGATAATTTCTTTTTCAAATGTATAAACTATATTGGCATGCTTTTTCACAATATTTTCATTTTCCTTTTTTAATAGTTTATACTTTGTTTTAAGCATTTTAAATTGTTCTTGCAATTCATCAAATGCATCCATCAAATCATAATCTTCTATATTATCGTCTATATCACTAAATGAGTCATGTACCTCATTTTCTTTTTCCATGAAGCATATGTTGGCTACTTCCTCACTTCCAGATGATGATTCTTCATCCCTATCATCGCATGTTGCTTTGAGAGCTTTCTTTTTTAAGACCTTTGATGTCTTCTTCACTTGAGGACACTCGACCTTGATGTGTCCCTGTTTTCCACATTCATAGCATGTGATTTCCTTTTCTTTCTTTGGCCTCTCTTCCTTGAAGTTTCTTCTTTCTTGCCATTTTTTCATTTGGAGAAATTTGTTGAAGTTTCGAGTCACGAAAGTTATTTCCTCGTTGTCTTCTTCTTCGCTTTTGGATTTACTTTGTTTGTTTGAGAAAACTTTGAAGGCTATTGTTTTAACTTGATTGGTTCCTTCATGTTTTATTTCAAGAAGTCTCCATATTTCATATGCACTTTCACATGCTTGTACTCTACTAAATTCATCCCTATTTAAAGCACAATATAAATTGTTAATGACTTTAGCATTCATACTTAACTTTCTCTTGTCAAATTCATCATATTTAATGTTTAATTTAGGAATATTCATACCATTTTCAGTTTTGATAGGCATGTATGGTCCATTTTCAATAATATTTCACAAATCATAATCCATTGATTGTACAAAAATTTTCATTCTAGATTTCTAATAGGTATAATTATTTCCATCAAAATATGGTGGTCTAGAAATTGATTGTCCTTCTACATGCATGTTGTTTGAGTTAAAAGCCATGTGAATATATCAAATATAACTCAACAATTAATCACAAGAAAATTTCTAACGAGGCTCTGATACCAATTGAATAATCGAAATAACCTAAAGGGGGGAAGGTGAATTATGTTTTAAAAACTTTTTAGCAAGTGATTAATATTTTCAAGTTCATTAAGTTGATTTGTACCAATCAATCACAAAATGTAGTAAAAGATAAGGTAAGAAATTTGACACCGAGTTGTTAATGTGGTTCGACAAAGCATGCCTATGTCCGCACTTCATGATTCCTCCTTGAAGATCTTTTTTCTTCAACCTTACAAGTTACACTTGATTGAACTTCACTAGCATCAATCGGACCTTTAAAGTGACTTCACCGTCACTAACATGTATTTCCACAATATGCACGCAAAATGAGGGTTTACAATTCTCTCAAGAAAAAGGCTATGAAAGCTCTGAAAATAGAAGCACTTTGTAGCGAATAACTCTTCACAATAGTTGGGTGTATTTTCTTCCCACAGAGTGCTCTTCTATTTATAGACTTTTTCATCTCCTTAAGCAACCGGTCGACCACTTTCATCTTGGTCGACCTCCATCTAACCATTGTTCAGTAATTTTTTACTTTGGAGGTCTTAACTGTCAATCCCTTGGCAGACCTCTTTCCGACCGTTGAAGGCATTTTTGAAATCTTGATCGACCTTTTCCCAATTGCAATCGACCCGTCGGTCTACCAACTTTGCTTTGATCGACCGCTCCTTCGTTTTGCAAAATCTGAGGTTTGAATCTAGTGATTTTGCGATCGACCTGACCGTCGACCATTTCTTACGTCTTCAAAACATTGAGCAATTTACCATTTTTGTAGTCGACCAGAACGTTCTTCAAACTTGAGCAATCTGCCACTTTTGCAATCGACCCACCTTTGGACTGTTTCTAACAGTGAGGGTCAATTTGGTTTACCTTTTTGCACAGTTTGTCGACCTCAACGTCTGTGTTTGCTTCTTTTGAGTTTCTCTTGTTCCAAAACCTTAGGCAATTGCTACAATAACTTAAACAAGTATACTAGTACATTAATACTCTTATTAAAGGTATTTCCAATGAAGTTTAAATGATAATCATATTCAATTTTATTTTAATATTCAAAATCTTAACCACTTTTACTTTAAAACAACTACTCAATTTTCTCATTCATCATCAAAATACTATTGCTTAGTAAACTTAAAATAACAACTATAACTTATAAATTGTGAAAACATTTTAGGATCATTTTTAGCTTCCACATTATAGTTTGATTTATGTAGATACATCACATTGTCACTAAGAATAGCTGATTTTCTTTCTCTAGTAGATCTCNCTCGGTTAGTGATGATATGCTTCACAAGTACCAATCAAACCTTTACACTGACTCTTCTTAGGGCATCACCCTTTCCTTTTGACTATTCCAGGCTGTCACCTTTTCGATTACGGTTTTAGTACAAAAGTGCAAAATTGGAAATTACAATATTGAGACCTAACTCTCACAAATGAAACCTCTCAAGTTTAGGAGCAGGAGAGTTAGACTATGCACTCTAATGTAGAAGAGAAAATGAGTATTGATTTTGGTAGAGCTTCGCTATCGTTTCTCTTTGTTAGTTCTTCAATTCAGAGTGCTATAATATATAGAAATCTACTCGACCGATCGACCACCTTCAGTTCGATTGACCTCCTCTTGACCGTTGGAATATAGCCGTTAAGCTTTTGGTCATCCAATTTTGGCTTCGGTCTGTCACACCGGTTGACCTATTCATCTCTTATCTATTGCTTCAAGGCAACCTCCAAAACTGGTTTGAATTTTTTTAAATTTTGATAGACCAGTTCGACATAGGTCTACCACCTTACAACTTTGAAGTAATTTGTTTAAAATTGGTCGATTGCCAACAATGCCTTAGTCGACCTATACTCTATGTTTTGCCCATTTTTAATCTTCTAAGTCTCAATGGTCAACATATAAGCTACATGGATTTAGGTAAAAACATTAGTAAACATTAATACCCGTATTAAGGGTATTTATAATTAATAATAGAAACGTATTTACACAATTCAATATAATCATAATAAACAACTTATTAAACAATTAAACAATTATCATCAAAACAAATAACCTAATGTCAATTAGGCCAACATAAAAATTTGTGGTATAATATTCGATGTATAGTTCCTTTGAAATATATGAAAGTGGTTAACTAGAAGAGGTAGGGTTGACCAAGAATACAAAAAGTCACCTAAACTGTGATGACATGTTACAATTTAAGAGAGAAAAATATGATTACTCGACATGGATATTGCTGAAGCATGTGACACCTCAATACGAGCTAAGCGACTTCTATTTTAAGGGTCATTCCTTTTGAATTAAGAATGGAACCATGAGAAATTGGGGGAAGAGAAAAAGAACTCTTGGAAAAGTGTTAAATCTCTATACTCCTTGAAGGTATTGGAGATTAAGGAAACAACCTCGTAAACATTAAGGTAAAGAATGTTTGTTTGTATTTTGCCTTCTTGTTACATCACAAGAATTAAGTTATTGTTTACTCAAGGATATGATGTTTGTGTTGTGATAGATGTTGGGTTCTATACTTAATTGTGATGATGACTTGAGGATATGTTATTCGTGCTATAAATTAGGCTCTATGCATGATATATATGTGTTTAAGGATATGTTATCTGCTTTAGATGTTAAGTTTTGTTTATGTTCATGTTATGTTGTATGTTGGATTGGGAATATGATGATGATTTTCAATGTTTTGTACCTGTTGATTTGAGGAATTGATGTATTGATGTTAGATAAGATGTTAAGTTGTATGTACTCATGCTCATGCATCATGGTTTTCAAGAAAAGATGAAAATGTTTTACATCTGATGTTTTTATGTAAGAAAGATAAAGTACACTGTAATATTATATAGGGTTGAGGAAAGGATGTCACAGAGGTTGGACCTATGAGAGATAAGTCTGTCAATCTGGCAAAGTAATGTTAGGACTTCGACAAAGGCTATGAAATTGTTACGTTCTAGGACCTCAACAAATGCTGCATGGTTATCATCCACAAGGACTTCGACAAAGGTTGTGAGGTCATTATGTATGATGAGTATAATAAGTAACAGAAGTCTCATGAATTTGGGACTGTCTCGACAAAAGTCAAGAGACGTAAGTGGTGAATCTCCATACAATCTTGATCTGCGAGAAAGTACTCAGTAATTCTAAGTTTTCCTCAGTTTTCTTTGGGTCAACATTTAAGTTTTCCTTCAAATTATGATATTTATTCAATATATAGTACAATTTATTATATTGTACATATTAAATAAAAATAATAAAATAATTACTATTTTAATTGTAAGAAGGAAGGAAGGAAACTTCCTTCTTTTCTCGTGGCCCCGCGGAGGGAGTGAGGGGGATGGAACTAAGTGGCATGCTAAGGATTTCTGATGCTAGGTTCGTTTTCGTGGCACTCTAATCTCCAAGTTTTGTGAATATTCCTCATGAGTACATAGTAATCTGACCCTCATTTATTTTGTTTGAGGATCCATAGTGTTGGTGTCAGATTCGAGCTTGGAAACTCGAATCCTTTAGGTATTTTGGTGTTATTTGGATAATAGGTATACTTTTTCCCTAACACTTGCATTGGAAAAATTGTCTTGAGGCTAGCAAACAGGCATCCGCCAAGGAAGCATAGGCACTTGCAGATACCAAGGCTGTTAGCTTAATAAGAATTCGGTTAAGTTGTTTTGATCATGTGTGATTCAATTATATCTCTAAGTTGTTTATAAGTTAAAAATATGATTCTTATTAAGTAGTTTATTGATCTTCATTGAAAATACCCTCTAAAATGAGTATTTAAGTGTGGTAACATATTTGTTGAAGTTTTTGTAGTCAATGCTTAGATTATTGGGGCTCACAAGCTTTAATTCAAGTAAAATACGAAGTGGCAGTCGACCAAGGTAGAGGGGCAGTCGACCAAGGTAGAGGGGTGGTTGACCAAATAGATTACAGAGACCTTGAAATACAAAAAGTGATCAACTAGGAGAAGGCGTGATCAAAAATACAAATTATAGAGAGCAAGAAATTTTGGAGATCAACGAAAATGATTGACCTGGGCAAAAATACCGTCATCCATAAATACTATAAAGTGCTTTGAAATTTTTAGAGTGCAAGAGATGGTTGACTAGGAGGAGTTGCGGTCGACCGACAATATTCCAGAGTGTAGACATTATTTTGAAGTGCAAATCGCGGTTGACCAAGATGATTCGGGGTCGACTGGAAAACTGATAGAAAGAAATGAATTTCCAAATCATGTTGACGCGGTTGACTGAAGAGAGCATAGGTCAACCAGTGTGGTAGACCGAAACAAGATTTGGTGGATCGAATGCTTACAGAAAAGTTGTAACAGTCATGAAGTGGTCGACCGATACTATTATGTGGTCGACCAGAGCACGGTTATTTGAAAAAAATTTATAAATAGAAGCAAGGTCTACAGGGAAGGTAACTGAAAAAACCATCTCCAACGAAGTGTTGCAAAATTTTCTTGAACATTTTAAGCTTGTTGAGAGTAATGTGCCCAACAAACAAATGTAATAGAACAATTTTGTAATATATGAATAAATTTATATTGATTAATATTATGTTTCATAAAATTCATTAAAAACTTTTTAGTTATTTGTGTTAACTTTATATTAACATATATATTGTATATATGTGGGATAAAATATAAAGAGTAATAATCAAAATAAGTCCGTGACTTATATTTGAAGTATGAAATCTTCAAATAGTTCATAGTCATAAATATAATTATCTCATTAAGAATTATAGTTTTATCTCGACTATATATGTAGTGACATAAGATAAATATGTTTTATATAATATGATTATATAGGATTTGATCAAATAAAATTACATTGTTTTGATAATTTTTTGTAAATATAGAACAATTAATTTTATCATAATGATAATTATAAATGTATGATCTTAATTCTTTGGATTTAACAAACTTTTATTTTTTTAAATTTATTTTTTGATTTACTCGGTTAAGTTTTGTACGAATTACGATTCATATACCTTATATATTGGGAGTGAATTAAAATGAATAGTTGGAAATGTTAACACTAATACAATGAAATCCATTTTTATAGATTCTATTTTTGTTAGTTTAATGATCGAATAATTAGCGCGTAATTCATAATAATTATGAATTAATTATTCAATCAAGAACTAATGGTAGTCAAGAATAAAGAGGTAATATGAGAGATTAACAGATTACAAACCTAGCTCTATTATATATCTAAATGGAGGGTTAATACATATGTAATAACTATATCAATAGATGTTACTTTGAATAAATATACTCTATGGTTTTAAGAGTGCAACTCTAAGTATTTAGTAGAATTATTTTAGAGTTAATAATTATATTAATTAATATAAAGAGTTTATATTAATTAACAAAAAATTATTGGATCTTAAAACTATAGGTCCATTGGTTTCTTCGTCATCTTCTATCATTATTCGAAAATAGAAAAAATGAACAAAGAAAATTAAATAATTAATTATGAATTAATAATTTAATACACTCAATAATAAGTTTATTATTTTTCATTAGATGAAATAGTTGAATTATTGATTATTTAATTGATTAAACACAATGACAAAAACTGTCATAGTTAATATGTTTGTTATATTTCGTTAAATGAAATAATTGAAGTATTGATTGTTCAAGTAATTAACAAATATAAAGTAACTTTTGAAAACGATTTTTAAAATAGATTATACCAAATTTGAGTTAATGTCATGGTGTCAATGTTGAGCTATGATGACAAGTTGTTTTGATTTTCATAACGGTTTTGTTACGAATATGCCATCATGAAATCAATTCCAACTTAAATGTGAGATTAAATTTTGTAATAGTTTTCTCTAGATGTCATAATAACCATTATGAAATTATTCCACTATAAATAGATGTTCAACCTCATTAGCATATGGTGGTGGGAATCTTTGAGATTGTATAATCTATTTTGAGAGCAAATCTGTGAGCCTTCTATATTGGTCTTAGAGAATTGTTATCTAAATTCAAATAGATTGTCTCATATGTTGAGCATAAGATCTATCATAAATTGAGTGTGATCTTGTTGCGTTCATCATGCCCACAATTGTTTATTCAAGGTGAGAATGATTGACGAAGAAGATCAAATGTTTTAAAGGTTGAGGAAATCATTGTCAAAGCTCCCCGATTTTGTATCAGTGTGAAATTAGTTACAAATGTATAATTTCTTAATCATTTATATTAGATCTAAAATAAGATATTTTAATACATATGATTATTAATATATTATAACAACAATCTGTTTTATATTCATAATAAATTATTTTTCATGATACATAAGTTATGCATGTTATAGTTATGAACATTGGTAATTTCGTCGTGCGATGGAACCTAAAAACCAACAATTGATATTAGAGATTCGTTGTAGTTATGATATATTTAATAATATGATTTTATGAAAATCATTATATGTGATGATAAGTATGCTTATACATTTTTAATATATATTTTGAATGTTGAATGTATGGATATATGCATGATTGGAATAATTATCGAGAACAATATACTTCAGGCAACAGAGCATACATTAAGGTAGCAATTAATCACATAGCCGAACCAAATTAACAATAGTGTACTATATTCTTTATTTAGTTACTTTCTACTATATATCCTTTACATAAAATCTATGGAATAAGCAAAGGAATACCTTCCCAGAAGAACACCTGAGGAGCAGAGAACTGAAGACAACTCCTCCAACGTCCAGAGTCCTCCCTTCCACCTCTTCTTCTTCTCTTTCTGTCTTCACAGCTTCTGACTCCTCCTTTCTTCATCTTTCTCTTCTTGCACACAAGAAGCTCTCTGCCTTCTAGAGACCTTTTCTCTCTGATTTCCTTCACAGCCAATCCCTCTTCTCTCTTTCTCTGTCTATTTCTTTCCTCATAAGCCTCACCTAACCATCATCCTATGCAGCCAACACAAAAGGAAGGACACATGGAGGGAGTGGAGAGATTTCAAAAAGCCATTCTTTGGGATTCACAATCTGCCTGCAAGTTTGCGGGGGAACGGTCAACCGCTCAGCACTAGTCGACAGCTACAGTCGACCAGTCAAATGGGGTTTCTTCATTTCGTCCAAACGTCAACGTTTCATTTTTTTTTTCAGCCGCTTCTTTCTTTGCCCATAGTTTTTTCTTTCTATTTTTATTTCAATTCCAATTACTTCTTTCTTTCCTCCTATTTAATTAATCCCTCTCTTTAATTTATTCCCAATTAATTTTTAACCAAAATTCATACTTAACCAATTCTAATAATTCCCATCAAATATAATTATCCAAATAATCCTATTACACTCGATTAATTTTTTAATTATCCTAACTAAATTTCGTTATGGAAAATTGGGGTATTACATGGTTATATCATTTAAAAAATACAGTTTTATTAACATGTGTGTAAATGTCACCATATCCATGAATGTCAACATTTATGTGATTATCAATATGAATGATCATACACCATCATATGTATAGTCGCTCACGACCATGAAATCCCACCATTTTGGCCAATGTTTGCAATAAGTGTGTCAATGAATATAATAACATCTGGAGGGCAAGGGACTTTCAACCCAAGGGGGACCCACATTAACTCCTCTTCTATTTCCTACTTTATATACGTCACACAATACATAGTCTGACAAGGTATATTGAGTTCCTATGTGACTAGTAATACCACCTGAATAATATATTTTGTGCATATAAATATTTCATGATGTATGATTTGACATCCTCTCTATGCATACATTGAATGCATATAATATATACTAATAATGCATGTAAAATTAACCATGCAAATCTTGTTATTAAACATACAATAATGATGCATGGAATGGTTTTATACATTTATCTAAACATGTTCTATCTATGTCTCAATCTTCTCCTAAAATGGTTTAAATAATGGATAAACAAATGGTTAAAAACCTAAGGAAATATTCCAAATATATAGGGTCAGGTTGACCGTGTCCTCAACTGCAGTCGTCTACTCCAATGTAAAGTTAATACACAACAAAGCAAAACACTCACTATTCGATCATAAATTTCACATATTGAATCTCAACATTGCGATCGACCATTTTTGGGCATTCATACCCTTAAATTTTATGTTCGGTCAACCACACTACAACCCCAGTCCAAATTCACATTGTCCCACTTTTCCATCAAATCCAAACCATTCAAAACTAACCCAAATTCATACTAAACTAACACTTAACCATTCTAGAATTATAATTACAAACACAATCCACCAATTAGACATTTTAATCTATTTAAACATCTTATGCATTATTTTCCACTAATGATTCTCATTCTTTCACCTTTCAAGGATAGTTTCTTATTAAAATCTAACCAACATTATAGTCATGGTTTAATATATTCAAATACACATCCTTTCCATTATCACAACCAACACTATGCCATTGCTTGTCATCAATATTTTCTTAATTATATGATGTATATAACATGTCTTAACCATATAATCTATCCACAATTTATTCTCATGTTCCTAACATTCAATTCACATATTTATATCACCACAAAACCCTCATTTAACTAATTAGTCTAATCCATTTTAGATTCATATGAACCATAAATTCCAACATATCATTCTTGAACTTCTTTTGTAATTTCATAACTCATCATTTCTTCACCTAAATTATGCAATATTTAACATAGTTGAATAAATACTTAGTTTAGGGTTCTTACCTCTTGAAGATAACTTATTTTTCACTTCCTCCTCTTGATTTTAGGCTCAAAAGATTTCTCTTGAAGAGATGAACAATTTTCCTTGAAGGATTGAAAGTCAAATCCTTCTTCTTCCCCTCTTTCTGTTTCCTCTTCCTCTCTTCTCCCTTTTCTTTTCCGCCTGGTTTCAGCACGAAATGGCTGATTTCCTCGCCATTCCCTCACATGTCTAGAGACTTCATAGGGTGAAACTGTAACGACCCATAACTTTTTACCTTTGAAAACGTGTAAAGTTTAAAACTTTTCTTTTTACTTAAATCTTTTTTCTTTTCGGTTGCATAGCGGAAGACTGTTTGGTTCTCAAAATCATTTGAAGACAATAAAGAAATCTTTTTCTTAAAATATTTTTTTATAAAACATTGCAGAAGAATTTATAATAAAACATTTTACAATTCAAAAACTTTACAAAACCATCTTTCTCTCTTTAAATCCTTTTAGCCTAACCAGCCACAAGATCCGTGCGTGCAAATCCTTCGTCAACTACTCCTTAACCTGCTCTCGTGATCTCTTACATACTTACATCAATAAGACTTAAACTGATAAGCCTAATGCTCAGTAAGTGATATTAAAACAAACTATACAATGCACATGCCATGCAACTTTTAAAACTCATGTGCAGTTTCTGTTTTCCTTTATCTTTCAATTTTCTATTTTCGTTTCTTTTCGTTTTAGGTGGCACGTGGGGTGAGAGCAACTTCTTTAGTATCCAAACTCACTCGTATGCTGGATGAGAGCAACCTCTTAAGTACCCGAACTCACCCACACGGATTCGTTTTCACGTGAGAGCAACCTCTTCACTATCCAAACTCACATAAAAATGAATCCGCTTACATTTATTTACATTTCATTTCCGTTATCGTTTCCTTTTCAAAACCATGCATAAAAACCATTTTTGAATACTTTTGAAAACCATGAAGCATGATGTTCGTGAATACATACAGTGTCTATCATATCATTATTGTAATCTCAAATCATGCTCATCTATTAAATATATCATCAAAAGAACCTAAATGCTAATAAACACCCAGCAAGCAGCAGTACAATTCACGAAACATGCTTAATATCTTCCTACTCTAATAAAGTGGTAAACAACCTTAATATTCTACTAAAGCAATAAACAGTCATGAGACAAACATGTGCCTAATGCTCAATAAGAAATAGAAATAAAAGTATGATGTCTGCATATGTCTGATTATGTCAAAAAGGAATCCACCTAATTTATCTTTTACTTATAGTTTCATATCATTAAACTAGGACATTGTAGGTCTTTTCCACAAGGAGAGTAGATACATTCTCGGGGTCTAGCCTAGTAGAATAGGTCACCCAACCCTACATGGGAGGGATACATCATCATGCAGTCTCCAAGCATCACTGTCACTATTATCCCAAACCTCTAATTCCCATTACATTCATTTACATCTGGTCTCTCCCATGCAGAACATGTGAATGTCAACCGTGACATTCCTAAGGTTTCTATCCATGATGCATGTCGATGGAATACAATGGTCATAACAATATCAAAATAGTCCAAGCAACAAGGCAATAACACGGTAACAGATTCACAACAGATTAGCAATACCATGTAATAGACTCAAGAAAACGTGTAGAGTATCATCATCCCTTTTTATCTTTATACCATATTAATTCTAACCCTTTTTCCATGTTAACAGTAATAAAATGAATACACAGAGCCTATCTAGAATCAATAACCAAATACAGGCAGGGCCATAACATATCATATTATCATAATGATATAACATAATTTATTGACTAACAGACTAACAATTTATGGAATTTAAACACAGCAGAGGCATGCATCAAATCCCCCAGCCACCTAAAGCAATAGCGAACAATACGTGAGATAACAACAAGGATCACAATCAACAAAGAGTAATAACATAGCATCAGCAACCTATCCTATACCACAAAATTCAGAATGCGTAATTTAAACACAACAAATCTAGTCTCATGATGTAGGCCTCTACTGGCCAATCACAAGTACTATTTCTTACTACTCTAATAAAGCGGTAAAAAATCAACATACAATTCCTAACTCTTGCGATGTAGGGCCCCAAAGACCAAAGCACATACAATATCAACTTACCAGGTTTTCGTAGGCGGTTTAACACTTTAAGGATTAACCTTCACAATACCTTCACAAATCAATAATGTTTATCGTTAGCAACCACTTATAGAATCACACTTAATCATACTTGCACATAAAGGCTTTCATTCAACATTCTAATTTCTTTATCTTCATCCAACTACTTTCACAACATTCATTTACAGAGTCCTATAAACCATGACAATATTTCTCAACAATAATTATCCTTGATAATGTCCTTTATGAGAATAAAACAAAGCTCAACCATAACTTCAATACATTTATCATTCAGTAACCGAGACTCACAGCATAAGTCCAATCACAGAGCATTCATCACATCACAAAACCAAGGAGCAGGAACCAACAAAAGAATCCCAACAATTTAAGCCTCAACCATTAGAGCATAATTCCAATCTTAACCACTAATTCAAGTGATAGAAGCCAAATAACAAAATATCACCTCTATAGACTCGACAATAACAAAACTAAAGCACAGACTTCACTTTATCAAAGCAACATTTATTTCCAGAGAACAAATCCAACACATAGAACTAAATTCAAGTAACAATGCACTATATTCTTTATTCTCCTAACATAACTTAATCTATAAAAAGAATAGGGAGGAAACCATCTTACTAGAGGCACTTGAGAGAAAGGGTAGAGAAGACAACTCAAACTACTCCTTCTCCTTTCTTCTTCTTCTTCTTCTTTATTTCTAGGAGCTCCCTACATCTTCTCCTCTTTCTCCCCCCATGATCTCACGACCTTTCCTCCAGCCCCTCACTATCCCTCGACCCCCATCCTTCTCACTCTGTCTCTCGTTCACAGCTCACAACTTCTCCCTTCTGTCTCTTATTCCTCTACTCCAGCGGGCATCATCAATCCCATATTTCTCACCTAACACCCTCTCCTATTTTGCCACTTGTAAAGGGTAACAAAAGTGGAGGAATCATAGATAATAAATTTCAGGATAGGTATTTTTCTCCTTGGCCAGATTAGCACAAAAACTGGTTCTCACACTTTACCATCGGACGATAGACATATCGGGTCCAATGCAGTTCAACACCTGATAGCCACTCACTCAACCTCTCCCATGCTGAACCTTCAATTTCCACCTCTGCAAATTTTCTTCGTCCAACTCTTTCATCCATTCCAAATGCAGAACCATCAACGATGGAGCACAACTCCACAGAACTCACACTAACCAAAAGAAACCTAACAGGAACACTCACCATGCTCAGCAATGAAGGCCGAGAGCCAAAACACATGGCCATTACTTACCTCAATTGGAGAAGATGCTACCACACCAACCACCACCAATGGGTTGCCACTGCTGTCTGAAAACCAACACCGTCATCCCCAACAATGCGCCTCAGCTTGGCGTTGTAAACATCACAACTCGCGAGCACACGGTTTTGCTCACTCCCCGCGGATTCGGTTGCATCGACCCCTAGCCCCACGATGCCAGCACTCTCTTCGCCGGACAAGGCCCCGCACATCGCACCCTTTGCCACATCGCTTCGCAAAAGCATCATTTTCCTGTTGCCTGAGCTCTCTCTCCCTCTTTCTGTTCTAAAATGACCACGGGCCATTGTTTTCTTCGCCCACCACTTTTCTTTCCAAAACTGAACCGAACCGATGATGGTTCATAGAACTGGTTCAATCTTTTCCTTCACATTTTATTTTAAAATTCATCATTTCTTCTTTACTTAATTAACTCCCCATTTATTTCATTAACATATAAATATGTATATGTGTTAAATATACGTATCATATATTAATCAACCTACATTTCGAATTCTTGGCTAATTCCAAATATCAATTGACGATGCTTACGGGTCCAACTTAAATTCTCCAATTCCATTTCCTAAATTAATTTTTCAATATAACATCGTTCCAAAATCTTGAAAAGTCACAATTGTTATTATCCTTAACCAAGATTCCCGCTTAACAAATTATAATAATTTTTATCAAATAAATATTGAATAATTATCTAAATAATCCAATTATACCCAATTAATTTTCTGATTATCCTTACTTAATCCTGCTATGGGAAATTGGGGTATTTCACCACTCTTTTGTCCATTTGTCCTTCAAACTTTACTATTTTACCCTTCCATCTATGGATATTTACCAAAATATCATGGTTAATTATCTTTAACAATTCTTAATTTAAACTAATCACTTTAACTTAGTTCTAAGTTAATTCTCATGATTATCATAATTAATTATGATTAATTAACCTTAATCATCCACTAATTACACCTTAATCACACACTTAGTCACTAATCCACAAGTGACATGTGTTAATACCACATAATTTTATTACATGGACACATACTTATATATAGTATAAACATTTTTTCTTTTATACACTTCTCCAAATTCCCTCTCTAAATTCCAATTTAAAGATATTTTTCAAAACAGTGCAGTTTTTGACTCATCCAACTTTAAATATACATAACTCCTATTGGATATATCCAAATTCTTTTAGTCTAAACTCATACACTTCACTTATGTGTCTACTTTGTGATCTCAAAATGGTTTGAATTTATAATTACAATAGATTGTCCAATTAGCTACAAATAGTGACTATGCTCATTTATAGTATATTTATCACTTTCGTGCAAAAATTCATATCTTAATAAACATACATCCCATTGATTCAATTTCATCATCATGCCATAGTTTAATATATCTACTATTAGATCTATTTTTATTTTAGAAAAATACCATCAATTGTTAGGTCAATTTCTTTTTCAAAGTTATCTTATGACTTATTACCATTTAATCATATTTAATTATACAAAACATGGTTATTTAATTATAGAAAACATAGTTATTAATGTTAATTCTTAATCTGGATCATTACAACAACTATTCTCTCTTTCTCTCAATAGCAAAGAAGATTTCGAGCATAATTAATTGATGAAAATCAAGATTAAATAATCCAACCTTGAGTTCTTCTTCTTCCTCTCTGAACCCAACGACATGAAGATGATGATAATCGCCAACAAATGAAGAGAAATAAGCATCAGGGCACCTCGTCTTTGTCCTATATTTGCTACATAAAGGATTCCATGACCGAGCAAAGCAAGCTACTTCTTTCATCGTATACTAAGTCCTCGAATAATTACCATTGTCCGAGAGGCAAATGACAAGCTTCTCCGACAAGTAATCTATCACCATAGTAGCCAAGACATTGTTCATAACCTCCACCATTGGCTCCTTCGTTTTCATGGTGAATTAAGATCAAGAACCCAGAATGGGTGATCAGATTTGGATTTATAAGAGAGAGTGTGTTTGTGAGGATATGACCGTGCATTCCACATAAGCAAGTGTTCAAAGAGAGTTGATTGTACAAATGACTACGTAGATTTAATGTTCTTATTGCAGTGTCTAATTTATTATCAATTAGAAGTTGTAGAATTATTGTCCAAAAAATGTTTAGGATATTAACTGTCTTTACTCCCTAACATAGGCGGTTAAATTGCACTTTACAATATAATTTTTATCATAAACAGTGGATTTAAGAAATATAATTATTTACTTTTGTGTAATTTGACATTTCAAAAGTAATTAAGTATTATAATTTTGCGAACGCTTAATTATATAAATTCACTTTTAAATGTTAATGCACCTAGACTAAAAGTATTTAATAGCAAAAAAAAAAAAAAGTCTTTTTAACTTTATAAGTTTTGACAAATTGAAAAATGTAGTCTTTGAGATTTGTCTTCCTAATAATATGATAGCAGTTATAAAATAAATTTATTTTTATTTTAATTCTTTAAATTTTTTAACAACTCTTTTTATCTCTTTCTCTTAATTGTAATGTATTTTTATGTAATTTAGTAATTGAATATCAGAATTCCTTAAATTATTAAAATTGATAAGTCATTTTTGAGAAAGTAATTTTATAACTACCGCCCAATTTATTCAAATTGAAAAGAGCTGTTACAAAACTTAATAATTTTCCTTAAATGGCAATTGGCTGCCATAAGTTGTGATTATGTCCCAATAAATGATGGTTTCCTTTGGTAGATGTACCGAAAGTGGTATTTATGTTACCGTCAATAAACTTTAACCTAGAGTTGTTTTTGGCAACGGAGAGTGATGACCATGTTAGGAGAAAAATCATTTTGGAGAGAAAAAACTTTGTCGTATTAACAACGAACAGATGATTCCAAGTCTTAGAACTACAACATAATTAAAAACTCTTCACTAGTAATCATGTTCACTCCCGATTTGTTATTCTATTTAGGGAAATTAACAAAACAACAACTGTACTAGTCAATAATAAGTTAACCACTGAACAATTTTTACTAACAACTTAAACACTGAACTATAAATAATTGACGATACAAAATCACCGTTACTTGTCGAAAGAATTCCCACATTTTTGGTTTTTGAAAAACGTTGTTCAATGTCGGCATGACTCTTCTTGTTTCGTCGTCTTCATCCAATCTTCATCCCCATTATCTACTCCTGCTCCATCGTCGTCGTCCAGTGTTTCGCACCAATGACTCACTTTTCACCAGTGGAAAGTAATCTTTTTGCTCACAGAACGTTGTCTTTCCACAATAGAAAGTAATACTTTAAATATGTTTAGTGGAAATGCAACGTTCTGCAACAGAATGACATCGTTTTTTAATGGAAAATGTAACTG
>CM039480.1:25390383-25572666 GCA_022433065.1 Begonia loranthoides | reverse complement strand
TATATACATATACATATATACATATATATACATATATGTATATATGTATGTATGTATATGTACATATACACATATATACATATACATACATATATATGTATATATGTGTATGTATATACATATATACATACACATAATCTCTCAAAATTGGTAATTAATTACTCGGCTTAATTGTTCAACTTATCTATTTTAATATATAAATTAAGAAATAATTAAAATATTTCAATTTTGAGAATCACTTTTCGTTGGAACATTTTTTTCAAATTAAAGGAAATTAACAAAACAACCATTGAACTATGAAATCTGTGACAATGCAACAACTAAACAATTTTTGTTAGCAAATAAAACATTGAAGTATGAGAAATAATCGGAACAAACATCGTTATCATGTTTTCTGTTAAAAATTTTAATTTGTTTCTGCAACAGACATGTCTTCTTTTCACAATGGACTCATACATGAAGATGAAGTAGTTCTAGTCAAGCATTTGCTTTCAGTGGAAGACAAATATTCGTTCTTTTCGTAGCAAAAACTATTTTTTCTGCAACAGAAACGAGTCTTCCACTGCGGAAAGTAAGTCCTAATCCATGGACATCCCTCAACATTAAACGATGACGTTGAACGGCCTTCAACTCCATCTATATAAGCAGTAAGTATGTCCACTGCGAGAGCAAGCGGCAGCCCTAAATCCGTGAACATCATCCATGAGCAAAAAAGTATCAGAAATGAAAGTGGAGCCTATTTTTATAGTTTAGACCAATGAGCAAGGTGCATTCGATCACAAAGCTATTATAAAGGTGCATTTAATCTCAGCATCTGTAGACGATGAGCTTCATTCATTATGTGATTTAGAAAATAATAATTGGGCCAAGAGTAGGCCTTCTCGATTGATATGTGCTTTTAGAGCCCGATATTATATCGATAGAAAAGTGATGTTCTATTGTTGAAGCATCTGTTAGAGGCTATTGTTAGCCCTAAAGACTTGCAGCAACAATCCCAACTTGTCTCTAGGCTTCTTGAGTTTTGTCATAAACATGGAAAGTAAGTAGATATTGTGTATTGGAGAGCGATAACAAGAGCATTGCAAGTATATTTGTGAATAATAAATTCATTATATCGACTTCTTCACATATGGGGAGCATCTATCGCTGAGAATGAACTTTCATATAAGTTTGTAAATTAATTATAAATTAAGTTTTAAATAGTTCTATGTGGATGGATGTATTGTATTGAGAATATCTATAAAAAAAATGCTATTATGTAAATGAAACCATCATTTGAGTTGTGCATTGAAACCGTAAGTTATGAGTTGTGAATTGACTTTAAAATTACATCATTTAAGTGAAGAAATAGAATAGTGTATCAATTCAATATTAACACATAACCTGAAAAGGAGAGAGATGAGAAAAACTGTAAGCTGAGAGACGTTCATTGTGGGCTAAGGGATGAGACAGTAAGGGTAAGGGTTAAGGTTCAAAGTTCACTAACGAAATCACTATGACTAGTGCGCTCTATTTGGAGCGAAAGATGAAGTTATATACTAAAGGTAAAGGAATGCAAGTGCAATACCCCAAATTTTTTGTTACATTAAGCTTAGAATAATGATGATAATAATTGAGGATTATTAGAGATTTATTAGATGATTTTTGAGTCCAATGGGATGATATTAGAATTGGTTAAGTGAAATTTGTTGGAGGAGTGGTTGATCGACCGGCTTCTCTATGCATTTTTATGATCTTGTGTATCGCGGTTGATCATGTATGCATGAAGGCGTTCAACCGGTGGTCGCTGAAAATTCCAGTGGCAAGCGAAATACTGAGCGATCGATCATGGGTTGTGTTGGTGATCGACTGACTCCTCAAAAATTTAGGATTTACGATCGATCATCTTCAAGAAGATGATCGATCGGCATTCAAGAAAACAGTTTATTCTGAAGATTTGTGGTCAATCATCCTCATGAAGGTGATCAACCGAGAAGCACAAGTGTTGTCAGGAATTAGCAGCATTTTGTACTCTGATTGGAGGGGCAGCTCGGTGGGAGCTCCATGGTGGCCATGCGTTGCTCCACCTATCTCTCCACCTCCAAATGGCAGTTGAGGAAGTGTGAGGCTATAGGTTATATAAGGCATCTGGAGGTGGTTGAATTCTAGAGGAAGAACAGAAGGTCTGAGAGAGAGAGAGAGAGAGAGAGGAAGCTTGGGAGAAGAGGAAAGAGCGTGAAGGGTGAAAAGGAGCAGAGAGAAAAGAGAAAAATAGAGAGAGAAAGCTAAGAGGGAGCAGAGAGTGAAAGGGGGATTTGTGGAGAAGGAAAAGAAGAAAAAGGAGACCAACACTGTGAGAGTGTCTATGGAGAAGAAGAAGAAATGAAGTGAAGAGGTAAGAGATGTGTGTGTGGTTTGCCAATGGAGGCCTATATCACAAGATTAGGAATGTTTGTTTAATGTTTAAGTTCTGTTGTTCGATTTGTTCTGCCTAATGAATTTGTTTTGCTGGAATGGTTTATTATTAAGAGACATAGTTTCTGAAGGATTCTTTTGTTAGGCATTTAGTTACTGCTAGTTACTACTTTGATAAATTGAGACTGAAAACAGCGTTATGTGATTTAAATGCTTATTATGTCATTCCTAGTTTTCCTTAGAGATAAATGGTTCTTTACTATGCTCATTAATAAGTTTTTTCGAGGGTGTTACCGCTAATAACTACCATGAAGAAATAAGAATTCGGATAATGTGATGTTGGTCTGTGGATGGAAATGGTTTATTTACTGCTTTGTTAGAATGGTTAATAGTAGTGTACGGTATGTTTGTAAATGCACTCTGTTGTTTATAGCAGGGTGAATATCTATTGAGAAAGTATTATGGTTTGTTGGATTTGGAATGTTCTCATCACATATACTGTTGGAAATATTGGTTGAGGTTATGAATTGAGGATCCACACTACGTTAAATTAGTTTTATATTCTAATGCACTGTCAGTAGACTATATTGTATAATGATTGTTTAGTTGCTTTAATGTTTATGCTTTGAGGATATATTGATGATGCACTAGAATTAGGGGTGTGCATGGTTCGGTTTGGTTTTGATGTGGAATTGAACCAAACCGAACCAGTTGGTTTCGATTTTGAAATTACAAAACCGAAACTGGCTATAGGCAAAACTGGAACCGAACTGGAATTTTGGTTCTGGTTTTCCCCACTTAAATTTTTTTTTTTAATTCAAATATTATAATAAAACTCAATTTTATTTTGGGGAGACAAGGAGGGTCCTTTCCAATATTGCAAAAAACACTAAAACAAGTGGAAGTCTGACAGTGTGTGTGTGAAATGTCGTATTGTTTCTTTGTTTCTATGCAAAGAAACAAAGATGATCATGTTTAAAAAACTGTATGAAAATGAAAAGAAGAAAAAAAAACAATAAAGTTACAAAACCAAAAATAAAACAACCATAAACTACCAAATATATAAAATGAAAAAACAAGTATAAAAACCAAAAAAATTAAAGTTACAAATCCAAAAAAAAAATTCTGAAATAAAAAAATTTTTAAGACTTCAGATTTATCACCCAAAAAAAAATTATCCTCGTATTTCGTAATGTCCATTGTCTAGTGTCTTCAGATTTCTTATTATAAACTGCAAAAGAATAAATACAAGTTTGAAGTAATTAGTTGAAAAAAAATAATTACAAAAAAATATAAATGAATAAAAATATAAATAGTTTGTTCTAAGTTTTCATCACTGTTAAATTCTGACTAATTTACTTCATCATCTTGATTTATTGATATAATCTCTGAAAAATATAAATTCAAAACACATATAAAACATACTTTGTTCAATATCATCCACACCATCATTAAAGTTGATTGATGTTTTGATGATCGAATCAAACTTTGAGTGCAAATAAGCGCATTGACAACCTTTGGGGACAAAGAACTGCGAAATGAATAAAGTACCCACCCTCTACTACTAAAAGCTTACTACAATGCAACAGTTGAAATAGAAATAGCCAATACATCTCTTGCCAATTTGGTTAAAATTGGAAATTTCAACGAATTCAATTTCTACCATATTAGAAAATCTTGCTTGTTTGAAAATATTTTTAACCCTTCATATAAATATTGATCAATTTTTGTCTTAGTATTTGAAACATCGTGCTCTTCGTGATGACTATAGAACGTCTCACATATCTTATTGTAGGTCAAACTGCTCTTTGTCTCAACATTGTAGGCCTTGTTGCAACACTTGTAGTACTACAATTTTCTTTTGAATTTTCAAACCCCGAATCACCTTTGTACTCGAGATATAATATTTTAATCACAAGTTGTACTTGGCTGATCAAATCATTTGCCTTATCATTATCAACTAACACAGTAAGATAATGTTTCAAAAATTTTGTTTTACATCTCGGATCTAATACAACTGCCTCATACATCAAAAAATTTATCTTATCGCAGCTTCCCCAATATTTATCAAACTTTTCTTGCATTCCAATAGTCATTTTCCTTAATAATGGATTATCACACTCAGCGTACTCTTAGATAACAACTTTTAAATTACATACTTCACTAAAATAAATATTTGTAGTAACATGCAAGGAGCCTGATACATTTATAGTCGTATCATAAAAAAAAATCTTCAAAAACTTGATAAGTTCCTAAATATTACTCCAATCTTCTGTAGTAGGAGGTCTTTCTCCACTCAAATCAACAATATATTGAATATCAGCTTCCTTTAACTTCTCAAGAGCTTTTTCAAATTTTTCGGCACTTTCAAACATCAAATATGTGGAATTCCATCTGGTAGGCACATCAAGAGAAACACTACTTTTGCACATAATCTTAACATTTTCAACACTTAAAAATTTGCAATCTTGCAAGCGAAGATTGAACGTACTTCACAGCTCGACGTACTCTCGTGATAGATTTGTAATGGTCTTTTAAACCATCACATACAATCAAATTCAAAATATGTGCAAAACATCACATATGCATGTATTCCCCATTCAAAACTAATCCATTCCCATTTCGAATACTTTTAATCAAATATGAAATGGCCACATCATTCGAAGAAGCGTTATCAACTGTGATTGTCAAAACATTTTCAATTCCCCATTCAAATAAACATCTTTCTACTTCTTTACCAATTGTTTCGCCTTTATGATTTGCAATCAAACAAAAATTAATAATATTCTTATGCAAGGTCCAATCACTATCAACATAATGCGTAGTTAAAACCATATAATTCAAATTTTGAATTTAGGTCCATGTATCGGTAGTCAAGCATACTCGTTGAGATCTGTTTCTAAAGTATTCTTTCAACTTTGTTTTTTCTTTCTCATACATGCTAACAATATCACGCGTAATCCTAGTTCTAGAGGGTAAAACAAATTTCGATTGCAAATAATGGGAATAAGCTCTAAAACTCTCTCCTTTAACAAACTTAAAAGGCAATTCATCAATAACAATCATTTTTTACACTAGTTCTCGACAAGTTGCAACACTAAAACTTGAAAGATTGGAAGTGGATCCTATATTATCTATATTTTGGAAGCTTAAAGTCTTTTGTTGCACATCTACACTTGCCAACATTTTTCTACAACTAATATGTTTTTTCAAGCTTGAAGTACCATTCTTCGTTGGATGACATGCATATGTCTATGAATAATGATTACATTTCGCTCTAAGGTTGTTATTAGTGTTTTCTATCATAGTAATATGATTCCAAACTTTTGATTTTTTCCTCTTCGTTTTACCAGTAATAGGGTTAATAGAACGACTTTCTACAGTTTCATTAACGCTTTCCATTATCTACAGTTTCAACAACTGAACCATTTCAGAATCAATTTTAACCAAATGAAAAATAATCCATTTAGACATAAACAGAAACATCCATCAAATAGAAACACACTAAACTAAAACTACTCACAATTGAGACATGCTAAAATCTAAAAGACACAATCAGAACCAAATAATTAAACCAAATAACCAATTTTTCCAAACTAACAGCAATCACAGACAGTTTGGATATCCAATATTTCCAAAAATCTCAGCAATCCCAGCAAAATCATAGCAATCAATATTGGAATAAATGCTTGAAATCATGTGGCTCAATTCTTGAAATAATAGCAACAATCACATTATCACAACAACAAGCAGAATCAAAATCAGAATCAGAATTTACCAAGCATAATCAGAATTTACTAAGTAGAATCAGAATAAAAAACACAAGCAGGCAGTTAGAAACGCAGCAAAATCACAGCAATCAGAATCGGTTAAGGATTTACCAAGCAGGCAAGCAGTCAGTAGTCTGCACTGGAGCCAGATCCAGACGGCTAAGGACAACTGGTCACTAGCCAACAGGCAACTTGTGATCAGCAACCGCCTAGTCTGTGAAGTGTCTGTCTTCTGCAATCCACACTCGGGACGAAGACGAAGATGAATAGCAACGGCAACTCAGGACGAACTATGACGACGATGAAGATGAACAGCTATGGGAACTCGGGATGAACTACGACGATGACGAAGAGCAGATCAGGAGTAGGGAGTTGGGTCTCAGGGCTAGGGGATTAGGGCTTGAGAGGCGGGGGGAAGCCGTTAGGAACTAGAAGACGGTGTAGAACAAACAACCCTAATTAATTGGGTGTAGTTTGGTTCTGGTTCTTCGGTTTTGAGAAACTATAACCAAAAACTAGACCAGGAAATTCAGTTCTTGCTAAAAAGAACTAACTTTTGGTTATTATGTGTGCAAAACCGAACCGAACTGACCCAAAATGACCGGTTCCGATTTGGTTCTTTGGTTCCGGTTCGGTTTGCACACCTCTAACTAGAATGTGCTAGGTTGTGTGCATTCATGCTCGTGCATCATAGATTTGAAAAGATTCAAAAATGATTTATCATGCATATATTTTGAAAATGATAAATAGATGCTCATACATAACAAGTAGATATGTTTTGGGTTGGCAATATGGGACGCTAGCCTAAGAACAAATCTATGACGGTCGATCACCCAAAGCGGACAACATTCCTTTGAGCTGTATGATTATCCATGTATCATTAAATGTAAATGACTTAATCGGAATAAATGAAATAAATGTAAATGGGCATGTGGGGGTTAGGGAGACTGGTGACGGTCCTAGGTGGTAAAACCCTTGATGGATACAGCTCGTCCCACATAGGGATTGAGTAACGGTTAAACCCAACATGGACTATAGCGTTCACCTTTTCTTTCATGCCAGAAATCCCCAACGTTGGACTAATAAATGACATGTAAACTAAATGACCAAAAACTAGAAATGTAATCGGCACATGTTTTACAAAAATGGCATAACATGAGCATTTGCATATTTTCTATCTCTTACTGAGCATTAGACTCATAGTTTAAGTCTTATGATGTGAGTATGCGTGGTATCAATGATAGGAGTAGTTGATTGAGCATTTGTACGTTGTGGGCTTGGTGGCTGGTCAGGCTAAAGGATTTAAGGAATATGGTTTGTAAATGGTTTTGTAAAGTAATTAAATTGAAAAAGAAAATAATTTTAACTATGCATATCTTTTATTTCATTTAGTTTAAAGAACAAAATTTTATTACAGTAATTGTTTTAAAATTGCAAAGTCATCCGCTGTGATTTACAAAGAAAATGTCTTTCAAATTACACATTTTAAATGTACAAAAATTGGGTAGTTACAACAAGTATCCGTTGCAGAAATTACACTTTCCACAGTGGAATGCGCTGTGAAAAATTACCCATTTTGCTATAGAAAATTACCCTTTCCACTGCCGAAAGTAGTTCTAATCCAAGGACTGTCTTCCTCAGCGGAAGACATGTTTTTGCTACAAAAAGAGTATTTTCAGTAATGGAAAGAGTATTTTCCGCAACAAATACTTGTCTGCCTTTACCTTAGTATATATTTGTCTTTCTTCTTTTTACCTTTAGTATAAATAACTCTAACTAGTGTGCTTTATCGGCAACATATACTTGCCTTCCGCTAAGAAAAACAATTTATTGTCAAGGACTTACTTTCTACAGCGGATACTTTCTACAGCAGAAGACAAGTATCCGCTGTGGAAATTACCTTTTCCGCAGAGGAAGACACATTTCCAATAACGTTCCCCAATGCTCCCAGTACAATATTGTCCACTTTGGGCTGAAGCCGGAATGGTTTTGTTTTGGGGTTAGCTCAAAACGCATTATACTAGGTAGAGAGGAGAACCCTACTTATAAACTGTGCATTTTTTACTCTTCCAAGCGATGTGTGATTGTACACCCTCACTGTTATGGGTCGAACCCTCACATGGGCCATCATGGCCTTCACAGGGCGAGCTGCCACATTTTTTGTTGTGGAAAATTCTCTTTTCGCAGCATAAAGGTGTCTTCCGCAACAAAAATTTCTATAATCCTATATATAACTCAACACTATTGAGTCTTATCTTAGCGAACACTATATCTTTTTTAGAGCCGAAGTAGACCGCATCCAAGCAAATTTGAAGCGTTCTTAATTTTTGCTCACCAATGGCATTGAGAGAAGAAAGCAGGGATCAGGAATTCATTAACAGTAGATTGGAGGTAGAGCTAATGTCGATAGTTTTGGCCCATGAGATTTGTGCATTCGGACACGAAGCTTCTATAGAGGTGCTTTTGATCTCGGCAACTCTAGATGATGAGGAGCTCCATTCATTATGTGAATCCAAAGATGAAGACGTGGGGGAGAGTATGCCTCAACCACAACCACAATCACAATTGAAATGCTCTTTTGCGAGTATGTGTCTAGGGAAGAAGTATAGTTCATTGAATGAAATTAGAAAAGAAATTGTGGATTATGCATTGAAGAAATGGTATGGGATAAAGCTCATGCATAATGACTCTCATCGAATGATGGTTGCATGCCAGGAAGGATACTCTAGGTGGATGCACACTTAAAAAATGTAAGGTGAACTTATGTTTAAAAGAAAGGGCTATAACAACGTTTAAACTTGCTCACGAAAGATGAAAGACCACCATATCTCTGCTAAATGGGTGCCAACTCAATATTTGGATAAATTCAAAAGTCAGGTCAATTAGGACATTCCTTCCATAATTAAGACAGTCAAGAAGAATTTTAGTGTGAACATTACACTCAGCTTTGCCAAAAGGGCAAGAAATGAAGCCTAAAAACTGAATAAAGGGGATGAAAATGAACAATACAAGCTTATATGGTCATATGGAGAGAAGATTCAGAGGTCTAATTTTGGCCGCTCACTGCTTGTTCAGTTAGATAGGATTGATCTTCTACACAATCCAACATTTAAGAGGATGTACAATTGTTTGACTACATGTAAGAGGAAGTTGTTGGACTGTGGTATACCTATCATTTACTTGGATGACTGTCACTTAAAAAGATCGTGTCTAAGCCAATTACTCACAGTTGTCGGCATTGATGGGAACGATGAAATTTGTGATGATCTGAATTAAGGATTAACCATAATAATCATGTTTTGTATGAACATGACTAAGTGATAATAAGTCATGAGATGACTTTGAAGAAATAATTGACTAATCAATTGACGGTATTTTTTCAAACTAAAAATGGTTATAATAGTAGATACCTCAGATTATAGAATGGTGATGAGATTGGATCAATTGGATGTATGTTCATTAAGATATGAATTTTTTCACGAAAGTTGATAAATGTGCTATAAATGATCATAGTCATTGTTTGTGGCTCATTGAAGAGGTTATTGTGATTATTAATTCAAACTATTTTGAATTCATAAAATAGACACATAAATGAAGTGTATGATTTTGGATTGAAGGTATTTGGATGTATGCAATAAATGTAATGCATGTTTGAAGTTGGATAGACCCAAAACTGCACTATTTTGGGATATGTCTTTGAATGAGACTTTAGAGTGGAAATTTGGAGAAGTGTATGAAAGAAGAAATGATCCCAATACATTGAAGCATAGGGTCATGTAATAAAATTGGACAACCAATGAGTTATTGACACATGTCACCTGGGGATTAGTGACTAAGTGTGATTAAGGTGTAATTAGTAGATGATTAATGTTAATTAATCATTATTCATTATGATAATCATGGGGATTGGCTTAGAACTAAGCTAAAGTGATTAGTTTAATTTAAGAATGGTTAAGGATAATTAACCATGGTATTTTGGTAAATTTTCATGAAATTAAAGGTAAAATGGTAAAGTTTGAAGGACAAACTGGATAAAAAGGTAATTTCACCCAAGGATATTCTAGAAATGTGAGGGATAGCTGAGAAATCATCCATTTTTGCTCTGAAAGAGAAGAAAAAGAGAGAGGAGAAAAGAGGGAGAAGGTAGAAGAAAGAGGGGAAGGAGGAAGAATTGATCTTTCAATCATTCAAGGAAAATTATAAGTATGATAAATATTGCTAAAATCAAGGGAAGGATCCTCTCTCCAAGAGGATCCTTTTGAGCCTAAAATCAAGGGGAGGAAGTGAAAATTAAGTGGTCTTCAAGATGTAAGAACCCTAAACTAAGTATTTACTAAACCATGCTAAATATTGCATAGTTTAGGTGAAGAAAATAGTGGGTTTAGGAATTATAATGGAAATTCATGAATATATGTTGGTATATCTTGTGATATGGTTATGAATATTTGATATTTGTGAATAAGCATATTGATATTAGTCAATGGTGATGATTAAATAATGATATTAATGTTGGTTGAACCATTGGATATGTGTTAGATCAATTGATGAGAAAATCTAGGATTTTTGAGTTAAATGTTAATACCTAATATAGACATTACAGATGATATTGTTGGGTTGAAGTATTGATGGATAAATAATGATAATAAGTATAAATTTGAGGTGCTTGATACTTAGGGATTTAATATGTAATTTCTTAAGTGATTTGCATTAAATGTTTTGAAAGGAAAAGATTGGATTAAGTAATTGTATCCAATGTGATTTTGGGGTTATATAGTATAGAATTGGGATTGTGGGGGATTGATTATAAGCATGAAACTAGCATGCAATTTGTTAATTGACTATTTAAGGAAATGCATTTTATATTGTATAATTGGAATAATTTGGTTTGCATACAAAGAATTAATGATGTAGAAATATGTATATGTGGATGATCTTTGAGTACCATTATGACCATAGTGGGTTTGGAATGAAATAAAAAGTATGAGAAAATGATGAGCATTAATGGAGTATAATGTTTGAATGGTTGAATCAAATGATTGTATCAATGCGGGTTTTATGATTTTATAGAATTAAATGTCTATTTGGAGGATTATGTATGTGATTATAATCTTATAATGATTTAGTATTGGTTTGGTATGAATTTGGAATAGATTTGAATGATTTTGGATTGAGGGAAAAATGAGAAAACGTGAATCTGGACCAATTGTAGTCAACCGGGGCTGTAGTGCGTTCAACCAGATGTGAAAATTAAAGGTAGCAGACGACCAAAAATGGTTGACTGCAATGTAGAGTTTGAAATTGTGGATTTTGCAATCGCCTAGAAACCATATTTTTCCTTGTTGTGTCTTGAAATTGCACTAGAGCAAACGACCGCGACAAAGGAAGCAGGCGACCAGATCCTGTATTTTTGAAATATTTTCCTTAAGTTTTTAACCATTTGTTTACCCATTATATAAACCATTTTGGGAGATTATTGAGACATAGATAGAACATATCTAGATAGATGTATGAGACCATTTCATGCATCATTATTTTGTGTTTAATAAAAAGATTTGCATGGTTTATATTTCAATGTATTGCGTGACGTATATAAAGTGGAAAATAAAAAAGGAGTGACTGTGGGTTCCCCTTGGGTTAAAAGTCTGTAGCCCTCTGGATGTTTATTATATTCATGGACACACCTATTGAAGACAATGGCCAATATGGTAGGGATTCATAGTTGTGTTCGACTTTACATACAATGGTGTATGATCATTTATGTTGATAGTAACATAAATGTTGACATTCACAGATATGTTGATATTCACGTACATATTAATAAAATGGTATTTGTTAAATAATATAACCATTTAATAATAAATGGAGCATTGCACTGACTCACAGTATCACTGCATTGTTGTAAAAGGAGAGTCATGATATTCATTCATATTTATTGCATAAGTGTGAGTCATGGGATGACATGATTAAATAGTTATATAATTATGGTACCATTGATGATAGACATTGATTGGAAATGTCTAAGAATGGTGTGGAGTCAGGTGTATCTATAAAATGATCATAGAATCTTACGTCCAGGCATTATATTTTATGCATAATGAGGAGTTCTTTCATGTAGAAGAATTATTTGAGATAGACATGAATAGAGATGTCTAGATAGTGTGAAATAGACATTAATTAGAAATACTTAGAAATAAGAAAATCCTTCATACAGAGAATTAGTGATTGAGCTATAAGTTATGATAGACATACCTTGTAAATGTCTAGATAGCTCGATATTAGACACATATTAGAGGTGTCTAGTACTGGTATTAAATAAACCATAGAAGAAAACGAGAGAAAATTTATCCAATTGCTGTTGTAGTGGTTGAAGCAGAATGCAGGAACTCTTGGTGCTAGTTTTTGCAATTGTTTCTTATGGATTTAGATAGTTGTTCCAACAGGAGGTGGACAATCATTTCTGACCAACAAAAGGTATGGTGGACAACCATTGCTTTTGAAAAGTATGTTTATGTTATTTATGTTATGTGTTGTATATGAATGTTTGGCTTCGCCTTTTCATTTTTATAAGAGTTGGTGCTAACTATTGGAGAGTTTGCAGAGTCAGCAGAACATCATTTTTGCCCCAGACTATTGTATGTCAACTTCAAAAAATAATTTAGAGGCAATTTGTACAAGGATGCGATGTGGAATGCATCTAAGGCCACAACATCAGCTCACTTTAAGCGAGAGATGCATAAATTATATTTGGCAAATGCGATGGCACAAACATATCAATAAGGGATCGATCCAAGATTTTGGTTAAAACATGCTTTCAGTTTGATCCCAAAGTGTGACATAGGTCTCAATAACTTAAGTGAGTCTTTGAATGCCTGCATCCTACCAGCCTGGGAAAAACTTATCCTGACTATGTTTAGATGATAAGAAAGAGTATCATGTCAAGGATATTTAAGAAAAATGAAAAGATGGTTCAATCGATGAACCTTTTGGTGTCCTCAAGTCAAGAAGAAGTTTGCTAAGCTACAACTTATCTCTCAAAATTGGAGTCTGATTTTTATAGGAGCTAGCCAATTTGAGGTAAACGATGGTAATGAACAGTACGTAGTCAATTTACATAAACGTTTTTGTAACTATTACCTGTGGGAGGTGATTGGAATCCCGTGCATGCCTGTCCTCCCCTGTATGCATTTTATGAGGAGGTTACCTGAAGAATATGTGCATGAATGCTACCACCGAGAAACATACATGAGGATGTACTTGCACTTTGTCAAACTTGTAACACCACAAATTTTTAAGTTAGATAATTATAGGGGTATTATCGAGGACGTGTTCGAAGCGTTTAGTCTAACAGTATTTTTGTTATGTTTTCTTCGTGTACGCGATGTAATTAAAGAATGGGGTAAGTAAGACATTACATTGCGTATTTATATGTGTCATTTTATGACGTATATTTATGGGGAAAATGTTATGGCATAAGAGTTAAGTGTGGAAAGATGGAGAATAGTGGGGATTTTAGTGTTGTGGACGACGTGCGGACGTGGAAGTGTCATCCGCATGTGTATAGTGTAGTTTGGGACGGATCGAGGACAAAAAACTTTGTCCTAAAGTGTCTGGATGTTGACTTCTGGTTGCATGAGGACGACCTTGCGGATGAGACGTGTCGTCCGCAAGAGCATTGCACGTCACCCTTAGGCATAGGACGACTTAGGACACCATATTTCGTCCTAACTCCACTGTGCAGTGGAGTTGCGGATGAGGTTCCGGACGATGCGGACGCTAGATGCTTTGTCCGCATCAAATCTGTTCTAACTCTGGGACATTCAGATGAGTCCGGACGAGGGAAGACATCGTCTGATTTGCCTCTGTCCAATTTTGGGACACTTTCGGATGCCAGCGGATGCCACATGCAGACGCCAAATGGCATCCAAACCTTACCTGTGGATGGTACGGACAGGATGGGGACACCAATTCTTGTCCGAAGCCAAGTTTTGCCTGTGAAGTTTTAGCCTTGCGGAGGAGACCAAGTCGTCCGCACCCATTCGAAATAACTCAGTTCAGCGAGATTTTAGGGATTTAAAATCTAGAAGCTTGTCATTTAGCAATGGATGCCTGACAATAGCTTCCCTAGGCAATGAAAATCACCCACCCTCCATGCTAGGTCGCCGACCTCCCTACCTCTAATGATAAATGTGTCTCCCACCTTTCCAGGTATAACTCCTCTCCCTCTCCATTATTCAGCTGGTGTTTTTCCTTCGGTGTGAGACTTCTGTCCCTATGAGAAATGTCCCTGCGTGATGTTCTAGTGAGTGAGAGAGAGCTGTGAGAAAGAGAGAATGAAGGTCTGAGAGAGAGAGCTTCTAAGTAAATGAGAGAGCTGAGAGCTTGAGGAGAGAGCTCCTGGAGCTCCATCTGTGAGCTGAGTGGTGAGCTATTGTGAGTGAAGCTTAGTGAGCTGCGAGGTGTGAAACGTGAGTGAGGGAGCTACTGGGTGAAGAGTGAGCTGCTGATGAGCTGGAGTAGCTCTGTCCGTGAGCTGCTAAGGTGAAGCTCAGTGAGCTGTTGTTGTTAGAGCTGGAACGTGAAGGCCTGGATCTTTTGCTTTCCCTATTCCGTGTCTTCGTAGTGGTAAGGAAAATGAGGTGTCTCAGACATTTGGAGGCCCTACAACACAAGTGGGAGTGTGTGCATCTTCCGCTGGTTTCCTTAAAATGTTTACTGCTAGTTGTTAAGAATGTTGTTTGCCTTAGAATGCTTATTGTTGGTGTTGAGTAGTTACTGGTAGATAATAGTTTCCCTGAAATGGTTTCTGATTATTGATGTTAGTTAATAATCCCTTGAATGATATTTGTTCCCTTGCTCCTAGTGCTCTGTGATGTGTTTATTGCTTTGTGTATTTCCCTATTGCTATGTGATATTCCCTTTTGGAGTTTAGTTCTATTTTATTGTTTGTCACATAATACAAATTCCCTAGTTTGATGAAGAAATGATAAATGAAAAAGGGTGATAAATGGTTAAAGCATGAAACGAGAAATGTTCACTACCTAATTACTTGTAGTTTAGTTCTGCTGCTGTCATTTGTGCATATGCTTAGTCTTTTACTTGCTAGCATGTTTAATACATTAACAGCATGTTAACTAACTAGCATGAGTAATTTAATTAGAGACTAAGCATATTAATTAACTAGCATGTTAATGTTAATCATCTAAATTGCAATTATTGTTCAAGCATGTTAACTACCTAGGAAACATCTAATTAGATTTGAGCATGTTTACTTATTAATGAACTAATTAGCAAGCATGTTTAAGGTAATTTAACTAATACTGTAATCTAAGCATGCAAACTGGCTAATAACCCTATGATAATTAATAATGTTAGCATGTAAATTAACTAGAACAATTGAATTGAATAAGCATTTTAACTAAGCAGTGATGAATAATTAGAGGACATGTAAATTGACAAATAAATAACTACTAGCATGTTTAACTAATAAACTAGCATGATTAACTTAGCTAGAAACTGAGCATGTAAATCAAGTAGCGTAACAAATTAATAGTTGTCAACCATTAGTCAAGCATGTAATTAAATTAGAATGAGATTCGCATGTCAATTAATTAAGATGTGCCATGTAATAAGTTTGTAATTAGATAATAATTTTAGGAAGCATGTATATGGACTAGGAAGTTAACTAGATAATTGGCATATTAATTCCTGTATCCAATGTTATAAATGTTTTAACGTTAAGATAATGAAGGTCTCTGTGGTCCGTTAGTTTAGCCCGGCATAGAAACCAAGAAAGGAAAAGAAAAGAAAACGGGAGTTGGGGGGCGAATGGGTAGCGGATCTAGTCTATGGCTAGGTGAAGCCCCCTACCATGACGGAAATAGAGACTTAGTTGCAAGTAAAGGGTTAGGTTCGACCAACTATTTCATCCCCTAAGAACCCTCCAATTTCCAGCTCGAAGTACGAGTGATGAACGAACAAATGTAATGAAAAGATTGGTTTTGGTAGCCCCAATTCCAAAAGGACTAAAGAGAGGCATAACACGTTGCATTTACCCTTTTTCCTTACTAAGCCTTTATGCTTACAGTTACTTGTGGTGTAGGTGTAGGTATGTGTACGTGAAAAGAGATGCACAGACTTAGGAGTAAATGCGAAAGACAATAATCAGATAATAAAGAAGGGATGAAGGATTTACATGCACGAGACTCGTGGCTAGCCAGGGTTAAAGGAAATGAGTTAACAGTTGTAATTAAATGGTTTAATTGTCAATTTCAATTATTAAATGTAGCATTTCGATTGTTTAGTATTCTTCCTTAAAACGGTTTTTATTTACGCTTCCGCACTGTTTTAAATAAACGATTTATTTTACGCTTTCACATTTTATTAATTGGTTTTCATAACGAGTTTAATGAAAAGTCAGTAGCGATCCGGTTTAGCGTCGCACTCTGTTTTTGTTTGTATAAATGAATCTTTTGAAAATTTTAAAATTTCATGCATTTTAAAGGATTTACGAAAATCCTAGTCGTTACACAACCAGCCAGTGGACAACTCATGTGGCCTGTTACAGATTAGGATCTAATCATGTCATCGTCAATTAAGAGACATCCATAAAGGCCTAAAAAACAAAGAGTTAGGGATGTTGACGAGCCGCATAGCTGGACAATCCTCACCAGGAAAATTTCAATATGACATGTACTCGGTGTCGGAGTGTGGGCCACAATACCCACACTTGTCAAGGTGGAGGCCTAACACCATGCATTAGAACTGTTCAAATATGAAGTACAACAAAATCAATAAGTTTACTTACATGAATTCACCCCTAGTGTAATAAAGTGATTGAGAGACATTTTGTGAGATATACATTTTATTGGATGACTATAATTCTATTTTTAGTTTCCGCATAACTATTTCATTTTGGATTATATTACTATGTTATCCGATAACATAGTTGGATCTGTTAAGCTTATGTTTATTAGGCCCTGACTTATAAATAATATTTTAAGTATTCCGCAGATAATTAATAAAATTTAAGAGAAAAAATGATTGGGCGATTCGGTTCTTCGGGTCTGGCCGTTCCCCGTTCTGTCTTGGGTCTCTTGCGAGTCGTGACATTTCTGTTGTAAAAAGAATGTTTTCTGCAACAGATATTTGTCCTCCGTTGCGGAAAAGCAAGTTCTTGGATTATGATTTACTTTCTGCAGGGGAAGACAAGTATCTGCTGTGGAAAGAGTATTTGTCGTAGCGGATACTTGTCTTCCACTGCATAAAACAAATTCTTGATTAAAATTACTTCATATATGAATCCGCTGCGAAAAGAAAACTTGTCCGTTGCGGAAACAAGTTAAAATATTTAATGGAAAACATGACAACGATGTTTGCTTCATTTATTTCTTATAGTTCAATGTTTTATTTGTTAGTAAAATTGTTTAGTGGTTGTTTTGTCACTGATCTCACAGTTCAGTGGCTGTTTTATTAATTTTCCTCCAATTAATTACCAAATTAATTAATATTATGCGAAAAATATATTTTCACTGTAGAAAATACTATTTTCGCTGAAAAAAATACCTTTTCCACTACAAACAAGGAATAAAACTAACTTTCTGTAGTGAAATACATATTTTTGTTGAAGAAAATACTCTTTTCACACAACATATTCTTCCATTCTGTTGCAGAAAAAAATTTAATTTTTAATAAAAATTATGACATTAATATTTAACTTATTTTTTTATTTCATAATTTTATATTTTATTTGTTAGCAAATTGATAAAGCCGATTCTTCTCACTAATATTGTAGTTTAAGTGAATATTTTGTTAATTACTTGATGATTATTATGGACAGTTATGTAATAAGACTACCAGAAAAGAGTAATTGACGTTTTCTAATAAACGAAAATCATCCGATACCGATCTATCCGATTCAGTGTCTTCCACTACCATTTTTTCCTTTCATTCTTTTCTGAATCGAAAGAACAGTTGGGCATAGAAATTAATCTCTCGCACACAGACACACAGGTGAATCATTTCTTGTACATACTTATTAGGATTTTCTATTTTACTCGTTCCCGATCCTTCTTGAAATCATCATTTTCTCGATTGTTTTTCCACACGCTCTGTAATTTTTTTTCGTTTTCTGATTCGAAAACGATAGCTTCGCTATTTTTGAATCCGGCAATGGCGTCGGCACATAATCAAGCGCCGAGTACGGATCTATTTGACGCTTATTTTCAGCGAGCTGATTTGAATCGGGATGGCCGTATTAGTGGCGTTGAAGCTGTCACTTTCTTCAATGGCTCTGGATTGTCTAAACAGGTCCTTGCTCAGGTACTTAGATTGCTCGTTATTGTATTCGATACATACTTTTATGATTTTGTCTCCTACATGCGAGTGCACGTTGTTGTTGCCGTTGATGTGAAATGTTGTCGGTTGGGACTGAGGTTGGGATCAAGTTGATGTAGTTTTTATAAACTCGCAGTTTAATTTTCGATTTCAGCTTGTAATTATTATATGAACTTCTGTTTGCCTAAATATTTGGTGGTCAATGTGGTTTCGTGCTTGTGCTTTGGTCTTATTCATCGGCTTAGCTTGATTACAATGTGCATACGAAAGAGGAGAATAGGAACTGTTACAGACATTCACTTCATCCGTATTCGTCTTTTTCTTTACGTTTTAGTGTACTTACTACTTTTAATAAGTGGCATAAACTAAATATATTCATTTATACCTTTATTGATCGGACGATATCTTCATTTATACTGCTGAACCAAAATTAAATCCACATTAGTACTATGCTTTGCGTTTTGACGGAGCATAACTTTAGGCTAACCAGATGCCGTAGTCTGGGTTTGCCCTTATCTCAAGTTTGCCCTTATCTCAAGTTTGCCCTTATCTCAAGTTTGCCCTCATGTTTATATTTTTTGCGTATTAGTACACACTTTTTTACTATTGGAAAAAAGACCACCATTCAAATAGATCCCCAATAATTTTACATGCGAGTATTCAGCTAAGTTAACATTTATTTATTCCTTGGTAACTGGTATTTTCCACCTAAGAGAAGAACTGAAATAGTATTACGTCAATAATCACAAAATTAAATTTATCTGGATGACTTAAACATTTATAGCTTATTTCTACTGCTTTTGGGAATTATAAATTAGTTGCATTTTATTCACCTGTTCATTGGCTCCTGAATGATGACAAGCAGTGAATTTTTTTCTTAACAATTTATTTATCTGTCATAGAATTGTTATCTGCGTCCATACAGTGTTATTACCTGTTTTTATATTGGTCTGTCACTACATTCTCAGATATGGGCGCTGGCTGATCAGAGGCAGATTGGTTTCCTTGGTCGATCAGAGTTTTATAACGCCCTTAAGCTGGTTACTGTGGCACAAAAAAAGCGGGAACTAACTCCTGAGATTGTAAAAGCGGCATTATATGGACCACATACAGATAAAATACCAGCACCACAGATAAATGTAAATGCCATGCCAGCATATCAGCTCAATTCTACTCCAGCTGCTACTTCTTTCCAAAACCTTGGATTTGGAGGACAACAAGTTCCTCCATTTGTTAGTGTAAATCCACAACAGGCTCCTTTTCAAGCAAGTCAATTATTAAATTCTCCACAGTCGGCATCAGTGACCAATTCCACTCCAGTCCAACTTAGTGGCTCACAAGGATTGCCAGAAGGTGGCTCTGTCGGAAGAAATTCCTCTCCAATCACGAGCATCTCACTTGATCAGGCTGGTGCGGGTGGTGGAGTTCAGGGAATTTCTGCACAGTTTCCAGACAACAGAGTTGGTCCTTCAACTTCCCAAGTTGGGTTTGGAGTATCAAAATCAGGATCCACAGCTTCTCTACCACCTAGACCTCAGCCATCTGGGATAAGACCTTCCGGACCACAGTCTAAGGATTCTAAAGTAATGAGTATTTCTGGTAATGGGGTTGCCTCTAACTCATTTTTTGGAGAAGATGTATTTTCTGCTACTCCATCTCCTCTGAAGCAAGATTCTTCCTCAGGAGGCACTTCATCAGCCAACATTCCAGGATCTTCTGGGAAAGAGCCTTCAGTAAGGCCTAGTGTTGATTCTGCAGGGAGTTTGTTACCGAAGCAACCTGATGGTGGTCAATTCAAGCAGTCTCAGGTAGTTTTCAGTTCACATCAACAGGTCTTGACTAACCCTTCTTCGTCTGGAATTTCACTTGGGTCAGAGATCTCTGTTTCTAGTCAGTCCCCACATCCATGGCCTAGGATGACACATATTGACGTGCAGAAGTATTCCAAAGTATTTATCGAAGTAGACAAAGATAGAGATGGAAAAATTACCGGGGAAGAAGCACGCAATTTGTTTCTGAGTTGGAGATTACCAAGAGGTAAATTACTCTCAACAAAACATAGTAATGGATCATTTGTGCTAATTTCTTCTCTTTTCAGTGGCTGACGTTTGTTTATAGTTTAGTTTGTTAGTGCAAAGAATGTAGTACATGTATGAACTTTACAGAAAGAGTGAAGATCTAATAAGGATTACTGCTTCTTTTTTATTATTATTATATTTTTATCACTATAGTATCTCATGATCATGTTGACCTGTAATGCCTGTCATTTCGATCCATTTCCTGATTCACCCATATAAATTGTCATCTATGCATTCTTCAAGGTAGAAGCACCACTTCTGGGTTTACGGCACTGGATGTAGCATTGAAGTTTTGTGTGCCCATGTGCCCCTTTGGATTTCAGCAGTGTGATTCTTTAATGTTTAGTAAAAAAGTGCTTTATTACACTTGTTGAAATTATTTCTCCGAATGTCTACTTCTTCCGCTGTATGACAGTAAGTTTCCACATAGCTGTCGTGGATTTGTTTGTTTTTTAAAAATGATGGTGCAGTGTATCCTCTAATATGTGTTCTAATGAACTTCAAATTGGTCTCACCTTATGCTTTTCATGTTCTTTCATGTTGTCATGAAAATAACTTTTGATAGAAGTGATCAGTGTTTATGACATTATTCTCACTGTTACACCACTTTATATTTGTCAGAGATATTAAAGCAGGTATGGGACTTATCCGATCAGGATAATGATAGCATGCTTTCTCTCAGGGAGTTCTGCATTGCTCTATACATAATGGAGAGGTATAGGGAAGGTCGTCCTCTTCCAGCAGTGGTCCCGAGCAACATCATGTTTGACTTTCCTAATAGCACTCCACCTTTGACAAACTATAATAGTGCTGCTTGGGGACCGGGATCTGGTATTGACTAAATGTGAGGAACTTTCCTATTATTAGGTACTAGATTTTATTGAAAATAATTCTCTTTTTATTTAATCTAAGGATTCCAGCAGCAGAAAGAGGTTTCTGGTTCCAATACACACTCAACCCCAGATACTGGAGTTACAGTTACTCCTGCGATACCACCGCCTATTCCCAAAGCAGATGAAGGGTTGCAGATTAGTGAGCAGAAATCGAGAGTGCCAGTGTTAGAGAAACACCTTGTAAATCAACTTATTACAGAGGAGCAGAACTCGCTTAACACAAAGTTCCAAGAGGCGACTGATGCTGAGAAAAAGGCACTCATTCTGTCTTTCCTGTTCTTTGACTGGTTAAAATGTTTTTAATCTGTTATTGTTGTTGGTTATGATTGGAGTTCATATGTACAGATGATAGTTGGTTAAATAATACGCTGGGTGACCATCCTACAGTTTGACATAACTGCATGTGTTTTAAGCAGTGATTTTTGTGAAGTAATTTTTTCCTTTAATGTCTTATGAACCTTTTGTCTATCATTTTTACATAATTTATTTTATTTGCTGCAGGTTGAAGAGCTGGAGAAAGAAATTTTAGAATCAAAGGAGAAAATTGAATTTTACCGTGCTAAAATGCAGGAACTTGTAAGTATCTAACGTTATCTAGCACCCTTTTTCCTTCTTTTTCTCTGTGCTATTGGGTGTTTATACTCTATGCTGAACTTTTTTATAGAAAAGCATGGAAATGTGAATTTTCAACTATTAATGAACATGGTTTTATTTCTATGTCAAAGTCAACTTTGAATGGGTTAACACATTGGACTATGTAATTTTATGCAAGGTGGGCAATCTCTTTTATGTTTCCCATACAATAGCATAATTATATTCAGATATTTAATATATTTTTTTATATTTCCTAATTTTTGTAACATGTACCATTAGATGTAGAGAAAATTCGTTCACGCAATAATTAATGATGCAACAACTTCCAACTACTTGCCCGAAGTTTTTGTATAAAATAGTAGCTTCAGACAATAATGCTGTACTTTTGACATTTTCATATCACATCAATATCTTTTACTTGTGATTTGGCTTTAAATACTTATTTGGGTCAAGTTGCCTTTAAAGGATCCTCTTTTTGGAAGAGCCAAGCTCTCATGCTTTATGAGTAGAGAACCATTGGTGCTTAATCACTATGTTATTTTATCACAATTATTTTTTCTTTTTAATTTTTTGGTGAAAGATTCTTTACAAGAGTAGATGTGACAATCGCCTTAATGAGATCACAGAAAGGGTGTCTGCAGATAAACGTGAGGTATCTTGTTGGTTTCCATTTATCCAATTCTGTCTTTGAAACCTGTGATGAGTTTAGTAAGCATCGTAATTGTTTCAGGCTGAGTCCCTTGCAAAGAAATATGAAGAGAAGTACAAACAAATTGGAGATGTAGCCTCCAAGTTAACTATTGAAGAAGCGACCTTCCGGGCTATACAGGTAGTAAGCGCTAGCAATAGATGAATAAATTAATGTCTAATTTGATGGCATTTTGAATTTATTCTAGTTTAGAAAGAAGGCCATCATGCTGCACTATCTGTTCAATAATTTGTTTTTATTTTCCTTTAGGAGAGGAAGTTGGAGTTATACCAGGCAATTGTAAAGATGGAACAAGATGGTAATGAAGATAATGTAATTCAGGTAACAGTTTATTTTGTTTCCTAGAGAACTTTTCATATTTCTGTAATCATATATAAGCAAAATTCTTCAGGTTCGTGCTGATCGCATCCAGTCAGATCTTGATGAGTTAGTGAAAGTTCTTAATGAACGATGCAAGACTTATGGGTTACGGACAAAGCCGACAACTTTGACTGAACTTCCTTTTGGTAAGGTTTTTCGGGTATTATGCACCATTGCTCTAATCCTTCGAACTTACTGGGACATTTATAGTTTTCAGGCTAAATAACTAAATATGTATGTTTTCTTTGTTAGCATACATCAACCATGATTGAAGAAATAAGTTGAGTGAAACTAATAGGCTATCGTGTTTCTGTTTGCTTCTATCTTTTCTTAATAACATATTTTCTTTATATGAATCCAAGAAAAACTTGTTTCTCATCAAAAAAGGCTATCACTTTTATAGATTGATTTGATTTTTTTCTCTTGCAAAGTTTCCAATGATTATAATATTCATCTCTTGGCGGTGAAAGAGTTCTAAAGACTACATACAAATATCTCAAATTTTTGATTAATTGACCTATTTGAATCTTAAGAAAAGTAAGTTTAGGAGTTAGGTTTTTTAAATTCGAACTACCTCCACTATTTAATGTGATATGTGAGTAATCAACAGCCAACTTCTTTGCCAGGATAATTTATTTTTCTAAAGATATTTCCTATATTAACAAGACTGAAATATATTATTTTGTTTTATTTTTCATGCGGAGGCTCTTTGAAAAATAATGAATACTCAAATCCCGTTTTATTATAATAGGTAAACTGTATATGGTCGAAAACCAATGTGCATGTTACATGCATGAGAAATTTTTAGGTTCACAAATACTGTTGATGTAGGATTTTCTTTTTGAGAAATTGTAGTACATGAGAATAGGGATATTAACTGTGTGCATTTTAGCCTTTTTTTTGTTTGGTGGAGTGTGGATGGTTTCCTTCGCATGGTCGCAGTTGTGTCCATCATCATGCTGTGTGTTTTTCCTGATTATTAAAGGCTTGCTCTTACTAAAGTTTTTTGTTTTTATGAAAAAGGTTGGCAACCTGGTATCGAAGAAAGCTCTGCTGACTGGGATGAAGAATGGGATAAGTTTACTGATGAAGGTACACCGCAATATGTTTATTTGGGAAGATAATGCAACAATATTACCTGACAAAATGTCAAGAAGTATCTTGGAGGATTTCCAAAAAAAAAAACAGCAAAAGAAAACTCAGTAAATTTTAAAAGAATTCTGAATCGAATGCAATGTGAAAATACATGTTAATTGGGACAAGGATACTAAAGGTTAACTGAAAGGTCATCATTACCATTTACAATTGTTGGAAGGTTAATAAATGCAGTTAGTTAGTTGGGAGGTTAAATGAATGTAGGAGAAGTGGTTATTCAATTAGTTTTTTGTAGTTATAAGATGAGTATGTTATATAAAGACTCCGTGTAGTTGGAGAGGGGCATCATGAAAATTGTAGAGAGCTTACTGGCAAATAAGTGTAATTCTAGAGGTATTTGGCGGTAATCTGGCAAAGTGTGGGAGAACACTATGATTGCAATGTGTGGATTGTGCTTTTCTTTCTATTATTTTCTTTCATAAGAACTTTGATTCTATCAATTTGGTACCAGATTAGTTGAATCCTTAGGGAAACCATGGATAAAAGAAATTTGAGAAGTAATGAGGTGAGATTTTAATTTCTTGTTTTTTTGGGTCAAAATCCAAAGGGATGGCTTTTTGGGATTGAGAGATATTTCAAGATTTACAAATTCTTTGATGTAGAGAAATTAGAGATGACGATTGATTGTTTTGGAGGTTCCGCCAAACATTGTTATCAATGACAGAGCCGATGACCTTTCTATACATGGGGAGAATTAAAGAGGATGTTGTTGGATCGATTCCGCCATTCTAAGAATGAACCCAGTTTGATAAATTGGTAACTTTGCAGTAGGAAGAATATGTTGTCAATAAGTGGGAGAATTGACTGGACTATGGTCGGAAACCATAGTGGTATAACCTTAAAATGCAAGATGGATAGAAACCAATCATCCATAGAGAGGGAGATAGGAAAAGCAAAGTAGGAAAAGCGAATGTTGCAAATTGGCAGAAAAGAAACGAAGAAATGTCATGGAGAAGTGATTTAAAAAGAAGGGTAGATGATATAATTGAAAGATGAGATGCTTTTGATAAAGGCCAGGGAAAGTTACCATCGTAAGGCAAGGAGAAACGATCTCCAGCGGTTAGTGTTGACACCAGAGAAGGAAAAGGACATGAAATTCGTAGCAGCGAAGAATTACCTTCATCAAACAGGGAAGAAAACCTTCAAAGAAGATGGGAAAATCAGATTGCAGATGGTCGGGAACCAAGCTGGTCCGACCTGCAAATGCAAATTCTGAATAGAAAATGGAAAATGGATGCAAAGAACTAATTACTTTTTACGAAGGATGAATCTGTGACAACAAGAAGTTCCAAATTTGGCGGAAAAAAGAACTGTGCCAAAATCAAGGGTGGAACAGTTATCATCGACTAATTACGAAAAAGAATCGATGGGAAATAAAATTTGTAAGAAAATGTGTATGGAGGAAACCAAATTGAAGTGTTCATAAAGATAAGAGGATGCTGAAATTTGCATAAACCTATTTAGGGCAAAATTTGGGGGTTGAAGGGAAAACCAAGAAAACCGAGGAGAAGGAGAAGGAACAAAGTTAGGCAGAGAAACTTGAAGAAGACAAAGTAACAAAAAATGCTAATGATTGATTCTTTTGGAAAGCTCTGTTTCATTACCCACGGCATATTGGTACTGCCCTAAAAAGCATTCAGGTAAGCCTCTTTCACTTACATGTATCCCAATAAAGTTTAGTTCTTGGATTGGAGGTAATAAAGATGAAAATCCAAATGTACTAGCAAAGGTCACAAGAAATATTTCACTTCTATCTTGATGGATGGCTATTGATCTATATTTTCAGGAGATTAAGAGTCTTAGGTTTCAACTTTCCACGGATTAATACAGTGACCAATTAGGAGGATTGACCCATGAAATTTTAGACACTAGAGTTGGAATCAATAAGTGAGAAGAAGTAAATGGAAGCTTCAAGGTCCACATCTTACTGCCTTTCATTTTTTTCCACCTTGAGGACAAGGTACTTTTTAAAGGCGAGAGTAATGATAGGTCATTATGATGTGTTCTCTGTAATGTTGCTGTAATTTAACAAAGTAAAGAACACAATCCACAATTTCTACACACAACAAACCATAATTTCCACACACAATTCACACTCAAAGTATTTTTTACAACAACAAAACAAAAGGGTCTGCCATGCCTTCCCAGCAATTCATTTTCCTTCAATATTTTTTTCGTAACCGCACACCCAACTTCCCCTTTGCTTTTATTATTTAAATCACAATTACTTATTACTAAAACACCCGTAATAACTACTATAAAACACCCTTAATAACTATTAAAATACCATTTTATTTTGTCTTCCTACTATACTTGAAGTTGATAAAAGGTCTTTCTCTCCTAACATTACCCCCCGCCCAAACAGGTACCTTGTCCTCAAGGTGAAAAGTAGGGAATTGATATTGAATAGTAATGAAAGATTTCCATGTAGCCTCCTCTAGAGGTAAGCCTTGCCATTCAATTAAAACTTCTAAAAACTCATGTCCACCCATTGCTGTCTGACTCACATCAAGAACATTAAGCGGTTCGACCAAAAGCTCTAAATCGGATGAGAATTGAGGTGGAATATGAGTAGAAGTGATAGTAGCGACAATAGTTTTTTTTAAGCTGTGAAACATAAAAGATAGGATGAATGGTTGCAGTTGGAGAAAGAGTTAGCTGATAAGCTACTTGACCAATCTTGGCTTCGATAGAATAGGGACCATAGAAGCGAGGATGTAACTTTTCATTACGCCGTCGGGGCAAAGACTTACGACGATAAGGTTGAAGCTTTAAGTACACTAAATCACTAATGTCAAACTGAACATCGCGGTGGTGAGAATCAGTAGAAGCTTTCATTATAACCTGTGTTTTATGCAAATAGAATTTTAACTTATCAAGAATGCCATCACGCTTTGCTAATAACTAGTCGACGGAAGCCACATGTGTAGAACGCAACCCATATCGTATTAACGGAGGAGGTGAGCGACCATATACAATTTGAAAAGGAGTTGTGTGCGCAGCCGTATGGAATGATGTATTATACTAGTATTCCGACCAAGGGAGCCAACGATGCCAAAGTTTAGGTTGATGATGCACAAAACAATGAAGATAAGTTTCAAGACATCGATTGACAACTTCTGTTTGCCCATCAGATTGAGGATGATAAGCCGTACTGTGTCGCAAAGATGTTCTTTGGGCCTTAAATAGCTCTTGCCAAAAATGACTCATAAAAATTTTACCCGATCAGAAACAATTGAAGAAGGAATCCCATGGAAACAGATAATTTCTTTAATAAATAAGGTGGCCACCGTTTGAGCTGTAAATGGATGGCGTAGAGCTAAGAAATGAGCATATTTGTTGAGTCGGTCGACAATCACAAAAATGGTATTAAAGCCCTCCGAACTTGGTAAACCTTCAATGAAGTCCATTGAAATATCTTTTCACAGTTGATTCGGTATTGGTAGAGGTTGCAAAAGACCTGTTGGAGACATTGCTAAATATTTGTTTGTTAACAAATTGAGCAAGATGAAACAAAATGAGCAACATCTTTATGCATGCCCAACCAAACAAATTCAGCAGACAAACATTTTAAAGTTTTAGCTTGTCCTGCGTGTCCTTCCACTAAACTACCGTGTAATTCTTGTAATAAAAGAAGAATTAATAGCGAACCTTTGACAAACACCACACGATTGTTGTAAAATAAATGATTAGCAATCATATGATAACCATTGGAAAGACTCAATCCTTGGAGGAGCTGTGATTTAATGGCACTCTTACTTGGATTTTTTTTCAATTTCAACATCAATCTGATCCCACGGAAGAGAAACCATAAATGTAGTAATACTCATTAAGGACAATTGAGGACGACGTGAAAGTGCATCAGCAACTTTATTTTCCAATCCTGGACAATACTGGATTTTAAAATCATACCTAAGTAGTTTAGTAACCCATTTTTTATTCTCCGGATTAATAACCCTCTGTTCCAACAAAACTTTCAAACTTTGTTGATCCGTACGAACTATGAACCGTCTTCCCAAAATATAAGGTCTCAATTTCTTAACAGCGAACATAGCCATCAGTTCTCATTCATAGATAAATTTTTGTTGAACCCGAGGAGGTAATACATGGCTGTAGAAAGAAATGAGTCGATGGTTCTACATTAATACAACCCTCAATCCATGTCCAGATGCATCGGTTTCAATAACAAAAGACTGTATGAAATCTGGATGCGCTGAGACAGGTACTGTAGTCATAGCTTGTTTGAGATGTTGAAAAGCAACTTCAGCTAGCTGACAATGACTATACAATTTTATCTTTCTTTAACAGATCAGTTAGTGGCTTAGCAATGTGACCATAATGCTCCACAAACTTGCGATGATACCCAGTAAGTCCTAAGAATCCTCTAAGTTCTTTAACATTTCTAGGTAAAAGGCCACTGAAGCATAGCTTCAATTTTGGTTTGATCGACGAAAACGCCGGCATGAGAAATGATATGACTCAAATATTCGAGCCGTTCTTGAACGAAGAAGCATTTAGATCGATTGGCATACAGTTGATTTTCTTGGAGGACAGTCAAAACTTGTTGCAAATGAATAAGGTGATCTTCCATTGTAGAACTATATACCAATATGTCATTAAAGAAGACAAACACAAACTTATGGAAGTACTTTTTGAATATAGCATTCATAAGAGCCTGAAATGTAAACAGCGCATTGGTAAGACCAAATGACATTACTAAGAATTCGTAATGCCTTTTATGTGTTCGGAAAGCCGTTTTGTGTACATCTTCCTATCAAACTCAAATTTGATGAAATCCCGATTTGAGATCTAACTTAGAAAAAACTCGAGATCCATGTAACTTGTCAAGAAGTTCATCAATGATGGGAATAGGAAATTTGTTAGATACTATGACTTTATTCAAAGCTCGATAATCTACACAAAACCGCCAGCTACCATCTTTCTTTTTTACCAACAATATTGGACTCTAGAAAAGGCTATTACTCAGTTGAATGATTCCCGCCTGTAACATTTCTCCCACTAATTTCTCAATTTCATTCTTTTGAATCTGAGGATATCGATAAGGTCGGATATTGACGGGAGTCATCCCTTCTTATAATACAATGGCATGATCATGTACCTGCTTTGGAGGTAATCCTTTTGGTAAAGCGAACACCATTGCAAACTCATCAAGAAGATTGTAGAGGGGCAATTGAACCATTGACATGCTGTGTTATTGACCCAAATTCAATGAGAAAACCAAATCTGTCCAATTTAAGGGCTTTATAAGTGCTTTGAGAGAGACTTGCCTTTTACATAAAGTCAGATCACCATATAACACGACTGTTTGGCCTTGCAATTCAAATTTCATGGGGAGTTGCTTCCAATTAGTTTGGATAACGCTCAAAGAGGCTAACTACTGCATCCCCAATATCACATCGGAACTACCCAATTCCAATGGCAAAAAATGAGAAACTATTTTCATTCCTTGGATTAATAGTAACAAGTCCCGACATACCTCGTCTCCTCCAACGGTAAACCAATTCCTGTCATGACACCATATCTTTTGATTTTATCAGTGGAAATGCCCAATTTGGAAATTAATTCGGAACTCATTAAATTATATGTGGCACCACTATCGATTAAGATAATTACTTTCTGACCATGAATTTCTCCTTTCATTTTCATAGTTCGCGGTGACATAAAGCCTACTACAGAATTTGCTGATAATTCTACAGCTTCATCATTCTCTTTACCTTTATCTCTATTATTATCGAACTCATCTACTTCTTCCTCCTCTTGACAAATTAAAAGCTATAATTCTTTTGCTTTACATCAGTGCCCAATACTGAATTTTTCATCACAACGAAAACATAACCCTTTAGCTCTACGATATTGTAGTTCAGCATCAGTCAACCGTTTAAATGGTTTGTCAATTTTTGGAAAAACTGGCTTAGGGCCTGAATTCTCATTTCGCATCATATTATTCACCATTCGTGTACCGCTACTTGTCGAACCAACAATTGGGTGAATTTTATTATAAATAGGACTACGAATAGAGCTTAATAATCGCATTTTGTCTTCCACCCGTTGAGCAGTCAACTTAAGTTTTCCCAAACCGACCGGCTTCAACAAAATAATTTCAGTTTTAATTTCATCCTTCAACCCATTAATAAATTGAGCTTCTAATATGTTTCTTTGGACATGACTCACCAAAGGCCTTTGGATATAACTCACCAAAAAAAGGAAAAGGATGACACCAATTTTCGAATCAAAGCAAATGTTTAATTTGTATTCAATTCTCACTTATCTAAAACATAAAATTAGGTGGCTTTATATAGCCTTTTATGAACATAAATTAAAAAACTAAATAAAAGATAACTTAGATAAGTGGATCTAGATCTCCTAGATAAGTGGATCCGTTTGTTGTGATTCTCAACCGATTTGAAAAGTTTCCTTGATCTTTGACTTGATATCTTTTTATTGACTTTCTTATCTTTCAAGCATGTCTTCTTAGGCTTCTTTCCATTGTAGTTAGTGAATGAGCTTCACTTGATCTTCATGGGTTTGAACTTTTGCTCTTGTCATTGGGCCTTGTTGAAACTGTCCCCTTGAATGGCTTCCACATCTTGAGTTTCTTGATCTCCAAGTTTGGAAACTCGGGCTTCCCTTAAACTCTTGCTCTCCGTTCGTTGGGCTTTTACCATAGCAAATAGACTTCGAATTGAACGATCTAACATGAGTTAGAAAGCTTAAAACGTTGGTTACAATCTTCATGAAGAACACATTTTGAAATGACGTCGTTTGGAATGCCCAAATAATCAAATACGCCTCGGAGGTCAAAAGGAGGACAGTTTTGAAAAGTCCTTTAATTATCCTCTTGAATTTCCACCTATGCTTGACCTTGCATTTACCCATGATAATCTTTGAGGCTTGATCAATAATAAAGTGGTCCTATTTCACATTATCCTCTCGGGGTTGAAAAGGATTCGACCTCGAATCATATCTTGTGTCACCATATTTGTATGGGATGCCATGTATTAATATTTCCAAACTAAATATGATCAAGGGAACCATGTTAGCACATATTTCTTCCTTAATATCCAAAGAGCAAACCTCGTTCGTGTTGGAGCATGGAATATAAAAAGATTGCTCCTTTTGTGTTGTTGTGGTCACGGAGTCAACTTGGTCGTCTTTCATATCGGGTACTTGCTCTTCTTGGCAATCTTCTTCTTCTAATTGAGGCTCTAAAGATAGTAATGTCCCTTCTTCGGCTTCATCTCTTGTGATGTTTTCTACAGCGGTGCTCGGAGGATGTTGAGCCCGTTGTTGGTTTTGATTCATCTTTATTTGAGCAATATCTTGTTGTAGTGAGAGAACGAGTTCCCACAAGTTTTCTTTGGAGTGAGATGTTGAAGGTTCAGCCATCGTAGATTTTGTACCGCTTCGGATGCTCCTCAACTCATCATAAGGAAAAAGATTGTGCAAGGATATGTATAGCTCTGATACCAGTGATGCACGTACGGAATGTCGACGGATGAACTATGGATGAATGCACCACTTCTTCCCTCCTTAGATAAGGATGCGGATGCAAGGTTCTCTCGTGATATAACTCACACAAGAGGATCTTTGGATATGACTCACAAAAGAAAAGAAAAGAATGACTCCAATTTCTGAATCAAAGCAAAGCTTTAATTTGTATTTAATTCTCAACTATCTAAAACATAAAATTAGGTGGCTTTATATAGCCTTTTACGAACATAAATTAAAAAACTAAATAAAAGATAACTTAGATAAGTGGATCTAGATCTCCTAGATAAGTGGATCTTTTGTTGTGATTCTCAACCGATTTGAAAAGTTTATTTGATCTTTGACTTGATATCTTTTTATTGACTTTCTTATCTTTCACGCATGTCTTTTTGGACTTCTTTCTATTGTAGTTAGTGAATGAGCTTCACTTGATCTTCATGGGTTTGGGCCTTTGCTCTTGTCATTAGACCTTGTTGAAATCGTCCCCTTGAATAGCTTCCACATCTTGAGTTTCTTGATCTCCAAGTTTGGAAACTCGGGCTTCCCTTAAACTTTTGCTCTCTGTTTGTTGGGCTTTTACCATAGCAAATGGACTCCGAATTGAACGATCTAACATACGTTAGAAAGCTTAAAACGTTGGTTACAATCTTCATGAAGAACACATTTTGAAATAACATCATTTGGAATGTCCAAATAATCAAATACGCCTCGAAGGTCAAAAGGAGGACAGTTTTGGAAAGTCCTTTAATTATCCTCTTGAATTTTCATCTATGCTTGACCTTGCATTTACCCATGATAATCTTTGAAGCTTGATCAATAATAAAATGATCCCATTTTACATCAGGTAGCAGCGTAATGATCATGATGTGGCAAAGTCAGGTACAAGTGAGGAGAAGCTGAATCATTGGAGAGTTGGACGGGGGAATTTTTGTTATTGTTGTTGTTCATTTCATGTTTGAAAAACTTGAGTAGTTCTTGTGCCGAGCTTGAGGATTTCTCAACTTGTGGATGTTTGTTTGTGTTTATTGATTAATTGCAATTTGAATTCCATCACGCATAGTTATAGAGAAGAAAAGAAGATGACGAGAGGAAAAACAGAGGAATTTATGTTTTTATGATATTATGTAATGTTTTGCTTACAGTATATATATTCTGTTAGACTGCCAAATGGCAGTGTCTAATAAGGAGAGAAATAATAGAAAAGAGAGAAAGGCAATCATGCATATTGCATGTGCGCTATTACGCATCACATGGACCCTATTAAAACTCTTCTCCATATTTTCAGTAACTCCTCATTGGTCTTGCCTGCAATTATAATATTGGACGACAGCCTTGCCCACTTGGTGGTTGTGCTCTTGTAAATGATTCCCCTAGCTCGACCTCAATCAACTAGAGATCCTATTTATCAACACACATGATGCAGGATAGGTTTGTGGCCCAAGCTCATAAGTCTGCGATCTTTTAATATTTGCGATATTTTTAATAGTTTATCTTATCTATTATTTTCTTATTTGATTTAATTTCTTAGATAGATTTTATCTTTTCACAGGAGATTTACTATATCTTATTAGAGATTTCAAATGATAACCCGAATTCTAGTTAAAGGTTTGTGATGAACATTAATTTTAGATTTTTTGACAATTAATACAATTATTCTATTTCTCTAAGAGTTATTTTTCTAGTTTTTCTTAATTCCCTGTTTTGATTACGAGACAAAACTTCTACTGCACTTGAGCTGATGGCTGATGAAGGTTCAAGGTGGCAACGAATCACTGACAATGAACGACGATTTGAAATTGTTGATCAATGATTTGAAAAAATGGATCGAGAAATCTGTGAAATTCATGAAATTTTCTGCAATATTCCATAGATGATGACTAAGGCGATTAACAAGGAGTGACAAAATTGAAAGACACAAAGATTCGACTTTTACGATTTAGATGAAAGTCGAGAAAATAATGGGCAGTAGAGAAAAAACAGCCAAAAAAGTACATCGGCAAACCTTAATATGGCTGAGGAGGCCAACCTAGTTAGGGCTCGGCTGACCACCAGCCATGGCCAAATCGGCCAACTTCCAGCCATGGCTAGATCGGCCGACCGCAACACCTCGACGCCGACGATGACCACAAACAATTTCACCGCAAACCGGACCGTAACATTACAGAGGCGACTCGCACAACTCAAGAGGCGATTCGCGTGATCTTCGCTCATGCGCATGATCTCGAATTGGGACCTCGCGATCCCGAGCAATTCCAAACCCACCAACGACAACCGTGGCTGTGTCAAGACTGGTTGAGCCTCCCTGACCGGTGATAGGGACGATTCGACAAGTTCTCCAACGAACTAGTTTGGGTTTCGATCTACCTAGCTCAAAATCCTAACGAACGAACCACCTTTTTCCCGTTAAATTGACTAAGTGATTTTCTCACACGGCGTCGACGGGAAGTAACATAGATAATTAATTATTCATCAAACGAAGGAGTTGATTTCCCCGAAGATTGTGTTCTAACTCGACGGCCAAACACTCACGAGTAATAAGGATGGATATGCCGACTTTTGATGGACGATTAAATATTGAAGATTTTTTAGATTGGATTCACATAGTTGAGAATTTTTCGATTACCTAAACATCTCGAAAGAAAAACAAGTTAATCTAGTGGCTTATAAATTAAAAGGGGGAGCTTCAGCGTGGTGTGAGCAACTTCAATTTAATAGACAAAGGCCGAGAATGATGCGAGTTCCGACTTGGCCTAAGGTGAAGCTTTAATTACAGAGGCGATTTCCTCTGCTCGATTACGAGCAATTCTCATATCAGCAGTATCAAAATTGTCGTTAGGCCAATCAAACAATGACTAAATACACAGAGGAATTCTATCGATTGAATGCCCGAGTTAATTTATTTAAAACTGAAGATCAACTAATAACTAGGTATATTGGCAGCCTCAAACTAGTTATTCAAGACAGATTGACTCTTCATATACTTTGGACAATGACAAATGCTGTGAATCTAGCAATGAAGGTTGACACCCAAATCAATTGATCTACTGCTCATAATTCACACAATTGAGAATTTTTTCGATTACTGAAATATCTCGTAAGAAAAACACGTCAGTCTAATGGTTTATAAATTAAAAGGGGGAGCTTCAGCGTGGTGGGAGGAACTCCAATTTAATAGACAGAGGCAAGGAAAAATGCGAGTTCAGACTTGGCCTAAGATGAAATGTTTATTACAAAGGTTATTTCTTCCTCTCAATTACGAGCAATTCTTCTATCAGCAGTTTTAGAATTGTCGTCAGGCCAACCGAACAATGACTGAATACACAGCGGAATTCTATCGATTTAATGTCCAAGTTAATTTATTTGAAATTGAAAACCGACTAATAGCTTGATATATTGGTGGTCTCGAACTAGTTATTCAAGAAAGATTGACTCTTCAATCAGTTTAGACGATTACAGATACTATGAATCTAGTAATGAAGGTTGAAACTCAAATCAATTGATCTACCGCTCATAATTCAAACAATTTTCACCTATCAACAGTAGAAAATTCTTGTAATCAAAATGGATATGGGTCTGCTAGCGACAGTGTTCATAAGGATTCTTTTACACCCTCATAAGGATTCTTTTACGCCCATAATCGGCTCCAAAGAAAGATGAAATTCAACTATAGCCACACTTAATACACAAAGTTGAATTCCACAACAACAAGGAAATCGTGGTAATCCTTATGTGCGCCCTAATTTGGGCAAGTGTTTTAGATGCAATCAACCAGATCACCTTTCTAACAATTGCCCAAATAGACGATCTGTTAACTTGGTAAAGGAAAGGGCAGTGAAAAAGAACAAGTAACGAGCGATAACATTTATGAAGGAGCTGAATTCAAAGAAGGCGATGTTGGAGAAGAGATTACGTGTATCATCCAACAGCTTGTACTGGCACTGAAGAAATTGGTTATTCACAACGACATAAAATCTTTGAACCCGATGCATCATCCGTAACAAGGTGTGCAACGTGATTATCAATAGTGGTAGCAGTGAAAATGTTGTATCCAAGGCCCTGATAAAGACATTAAATTTGAAGCCAAAGAAGCACTCTTCTCTTTATAAGATTGTTTGGATCACAAAAGGACCTAAAGTACAAGTTTTCGACATGTGTAAAGCTCTATTATATATTGGCAAATATTACAAGGATGAAATTATGTATGATGTAGTCGATATGGATACTTGTCATTTGTTACTCGGACGACCATGGCATTATGACGTTGATGTCACTTACGACAACATTTTTGTCTTTTGGTGGTTTGATAAAAAAATAGTGTTGATGTTGCAATCTCTACAACTCGAAACTAGTCTTGCTATAAAGGAAGACCAACCATTATTCACCAACATAACTAGACCTTGTATATCACCAATTTATGTGATTTTAGAATCGAATTATGAGATTCAAATCCTACAATGTGATCCTGTTCTTTTAGATACCTCCCAACGAGTTTGGTTGTTTGGCGAGCCCACTGGTATTTTCGACAAACATAATGAACTTGTCTCACTTTGAAAATATTTATTTCAACAACAAAACATTGTAGACAACGAACGTGGTGAAACGAAATTAGAGTCGTTTGAGCACTTTAAACTTTAATAGTGTGTTCGAGATCAACGATCAATTTGAAGCAAATATTGATGTCTTCACCGAGTTCATATTTGATCTCGTAGAAGTTTTCTTTTACATTTACATAACTCGAGGATGAGTTTTCTTTAAGAGGAGGAGATTGATGTAAGACAGAGTTGTGGCCCAAGCCCATAAGCCCGTGATCTTTTTAATATTCATGATTTTTTAATATTTTATCTTATTAATTATTTTCGTATTTGATTTTATTCGTTTTAATTCCTAAGATAGATTTTATTTTTCGTAGGAGATTTATTTTATTTTATTAGAGATTTCAAATCATAACCAAAATTCTATTTAAAGAGTTGTGGTGAACATTAATTTTAGACTTTTTGACGATTAATACAATTATTCTATATCTTTGAAAGTTATTTCTCTAGTTTTCCCTAATACCCTATTTCGATTACGAAGTAAAACTTCCGCTGCACCAAATGCACACACATTAGGCACATACATTCTCCATCAAAGTATGTCTGATTAGGCATCAATGATAGATAGATTGATTGGACCGCCACAACCATGCCATTGTGTAACGTCTCAAATTTTTTCTCCAATTTGTAAGTCTTAAAATTTTTCCCAAAATTGATTTACAAAATTAGGTTTAATTTGGTCGTTATAAACCCTAATTTACAAAACTTAGTCAATCTTTGAAAATAGCAAAACCAATATTTAAGGTGGAAGCATTTAAGAAAAACAATTAAAATAAATTAAGTCTATTTATTAGGATTCATCCTATTCAATTCTATCCCATTAAATAAATTTTCTATAAAATCATAATGAATGCGAGACATTTATTTGAAACTTCATTAATTAAAACAAAATTTATTTAATATCTAAACACAATTGAAATTTATTCAATTAAATTTAAAATGCTAAATAGAGTTTATTTTAAACCAAAAATATAACTAAAATTTACTTTTCTGATCCATCATTGAAATTACCAATGTCTCCCTTTATATGCTCTTCTACCACGGGAAAATCCTCGATCAGCCCAAAATCATCTTCTGTTAAAAATTCACCTATATCACAAAGGTAAGTAGTAAGATAAACTCAGTAAGTAAAAATATTTTTTGTGCGTAATTAATTTAATCTCATGCATTACCGAGTTTCCATGTTTAAAGTTACATGCTGGTTGGAATTCATTTTTCAGCCCTACCAAGTTTCAAGCTCACATTAGTTATCATAAGGTTTTATGCGTTTAGACTTTCATTAGCCATCTCAAAATTTCATACCGAGCTTTAAGCTTTCATTAGCCATCGCAAGGTTTCATGCGTTCAGGTTTTCATTAGCTATCTCAAAGTGTTTTTCCGTCAATTCTATCAGATTCATACGCATGCAAAATGATCTATCAATTTTTATCTTTATTTACTCATATGTCAATAGCTAATCATACTTTCACAGTTCAAAATATCATGAACAAAATAATATAATAAAGTTGCAAAAGAATTTAAATAAAAGTCTACTTTGTGATGTAGGGCCAATGGCCAAAACGTTGAAAACAATATCTTTACTTACCTGGATTTTGAGAGAGTAAGAGATTTGGGAAAATCCGAGTCTTTGAATAAACTAGCATGTCGAAAGAATTTATCGATTAATTTCTCCCAAATAATAATGTTGATTCTTGAAAGAAATTTAGCCAGAAATTCGTTACCGTAAAAATCCTCAATTGGGTCGAAGACAGATTAAGGTCGGGTCGGGTCGATAAACTGGACCGGTTCGGTTCAGTTCGGTTCAGTTGGGTTGGGTTCGGTCCTGTTCACTTAAACTGGGTTGGTTCGGCTGGCTTCCTTTCCAAAACCCGATTTTGCTCTTCTCACTAACCGCGTCTTCCTCTTCGCAGTCTGCACTTCTTCTTCATGATTTGCGATGGAAATAGAGTTGCGAGGGAGAGAGAAATATTTCACCTGTCGTTACCGGAGGGAGGAAACTTCGTCACACTGGAAGGAAGATTTTGCACGAGAAGAGGGGCTTGGTCAGAGAAGGATTTTGTTGTGGACAAAGGTGGAGATTCGTCGACAGTTGGGGAGAGCTCGGTTGGAGGAGAGTTGACAGACAGGGATGAAAGAGACTTTGGGTTTGAGAAGTGAGTTTCTTCTTCACCTAAAGCCTTAATTTATAGAGGAAATTTCCAACTGAAAATACCAACGACCGAAATTGGTTTGGATTTCTCTCAACAACTTCAGAGTTGTTAAGATTCGAAAATCTATTTTAGCTTGGGTTCTTCATCGAGCAAGAGGGGTTTTGAAAACAAAACATAAATTAGAGTTGAGTAAATTGTTGGATTTGCTATCTGTAGGAAGAATTCGAAATTTGATTTCAAAATTGGATAAAATGTGCTAGAATAGGATTCAAATTTGAAAAGCTAATCTCTTTTTCAAAATTTGAAATCTAACTTACAAGGATAAGATTTTAATTTGAAAAGCTAATCTCCTATTCGAAATTTGAAAATTAATGAAACCCTAATAGGTTACACATAGATATGGCCATTAAGTGGTGGTAAACTAATTTGGCCTTTTATTCTTTTGTGATGTAATGCTCCAAAATTTTATTTTTCCCTATTGTTTAAAACCCTAAATTTTTTTTCAAATTGATTGAAAAATTAGGTTAAATTACTTTGTTGAAAACCCTAATTAAAATTTAAGAATCCTCGAAAACATCAAAATCATTAATTAAGTGAAAGAAAATCTAATATTTATTAGAAAATATCAATTTAATATATTTCTAGTTAAACATTAAAAATTTTATTTAAAATATATCTTTCAAGTAACGAATAAAATATAAAAACAGAGTTGAAATTTTATATGGTAAGATTTAAACAAATAGCATGCAAACTTTATCGACGAAAATTTTCATGCGTTCATACTTTCATTAGTTATTTCATTATACTTTCTATCAATTCCATTTGATTCATACATTTATATTTGCATATAAGATGACTTACCTATTTTATCTTTATGCAAACATATGTCAATGCCTAATCATGCGTGTTCAATTAAAATATCATAATTTAAATAATTGAATAAAGTTGCAAAATATTAATACGCTTTGTGATGTATGGTCGATGGACAAAACATTGAAAATTGATATCTTTACTTGGATTTCGAGAAAATAAGGTTTTAGGAGTTTCCTAAAGCTTTTGAATACTTTTTCTTGGCCAAATAATCTTAGGATTAAGATCCTCCATAAATATTAAAAAAATTTTAGAAAGAATTTGGTTAGGAATTTCTTACTAATAAAATCTTAAATTGACTAAAGTTGAGTTTGAATCAATTCCGGCGATCTGAGAGAAATTCGATTTAACAAAGTCGGGTCTAGTTCGATTGGTTCGATTTACGTTATTGGTCCAACAGGTTCAATTTGGTTCAAGTTGCTGGTTCGGTTTGGTCTGGTTCAACTTGTTCGGTTTGATCTGGTTTGCCAAGGCAGAACCGGTCAGCTTCAGAATGTTTCTTTTTCTTCCTCACGGTTCGCCTTCTTCTTCGCGTGAGAAAGGCAAAGAGTCTTCTCTCTGCTTCACGTTGAGAGGACTCCTTCCTCTCATCATTCGTTGTTGATCGTCGTCGGTGAAAGGAAGCTCGGTCAGAGAGGAACTTGCCATTGCAAGGTTGGCTTTCAGCCGATGAAGGATTTTCGCCAAGGAGGTTGACAAAGAGCGATGGGGTGGTCAGAAATTTGAGCATGAGAGTGTGGCAGCCCGTCCTGTGAAAGCATGGATGACCCAAGTATGGATCTGAGGCATACCAGTGGTGGTGCACAATCCCACATTGCTTGGAAGAGTGGAAAATGAATGATTTATAAGTAGAATTCTTTTTTCTACCTAGTACAATGTATTTTAAGCTAACTTCAAGAACAAAACTGTGAGAGCTTTGGCCCAAAGTAGACAATATTGTACTAGAAGAATTGGAGGCGTTACACGTGGCTTCTATGTAATCCAAGAAAGATTCCATTGACTCAAGCCAAGTCAAGATTTGCTAAAAGAATGTTTTAAACGTCCAACATGAAACAACCTCCAAGGTAATTGTTACAACTAAGGCTAAGGCTGCATTATTTTTGATAAAACAACCTCCAAGCTAATTGTTACAACTAAGGCTAAGGCTGCATTATTTTTGATATGCCAAGAATTCTCTCCATTTACAATCGAGCATTGAGCTACTTTGACAATATTTTTAGTATTTGTTTTGAAGGTGATCAAGAGGAATAGTATGCTCAAATCATCTTTGTTGTTCATCCAACATCCGTCAGTATCATGGAGTTGTCCAAAGTGAAGCAGGAGTGGAAAGTCAAACTCAAGTTTAAAGATGTATGAAGACTTTCCAATTCCCTTTTCGTAAAAGTTTGTTCACACAATCTCTGTCTGTTGCGGATATCTGCTTCTCTACGGATATCTACTCCCCTAATTTAGAAAACAGGTGTCGCGCATGTGTTCTAAGTCCTTTCCGCAGAAGCTCATCCTTAAGGCCACTTACCCGTTGCGCATTTCCACTGCGAATATACGCATTGCCTTGAAGGCTTCCGCCCTGAATATCCGCTACCAAGAACTCTTCCGCTACGGGCATCCTCTTTCTTTCCGGACGTCTGCTCCAAGTTTCCTCTCACTTTCTGGGCGACACCCCCCCCCCCCCCCCCAAAAAAACCCAGATTTCCGTGCAATCCTTTGCGTCTCGGTCAACCCATTCCACAACAAAGCTCCTCCAAGTCCTTTCGGCATCCTGTAGTGTATCAATTTTCCTCGTTAGATGCATCAAGTAGGAACTGTGATTTACCTTAGGTTATCATTTGACAGGCCCTAGCCATAGCCCACCCTTGTCCTCTGATACATATACTTGGTTCTGGTTCTATTCTTTGTCACTATTCGTTCTCCATGGTAGAACTTGTAAAGTTTCTTTTCTGTGTCCTGTGAGTCATGTTGAATGCATCATCTTGCTATTATCTTGGATGATTCTTTTAATCTATTTTCTATGTTATTTTAATGCTTCTGTACGCTGACTTGTTTTAAATTTTTACTTTTCAGGATTTACTTTTGTGAAGGAGCTTACACTTGATGTGAAGAATGTCTTGGCTCCTCCTACACAGAAATTTATATCAGTCCAGAAAGAGCAAAGTGTGACGGTTGATAGTCCAGGAATAGAAGCCTCATCTGACACTGAAGCCAATTTAGAAAAGCTTCGCAGTGCTGATGAAGCTGCTGTTGTGAATGGAACAACAAACAATAATAAAAGTGAAAATGAATCTGTAAAAAGTGTTCCCAGTAGCCCCATTGGTAGTAGTGCAGCTGAAAGTCCAAGGGAATTCTCAGGTTCTAATTTTACAAAGACTTCTGGCTTTGGCGTATCGCCGCGTATTAAAGAGACCAGAAGGTTATTTTCTTTATAATATCTGCAAGTTTCTGTTTCGATAGATGTTGGAGGCTTACATTTTTTAGATGTAGCCTTCTGCTTTTTTTCCTTTCCATGTTGTGTTTGAATGTTTTAAACAAGTTATTTTCTCCTGAAATTTTTCTTTCCTGACTTTTTTTACAGCTGCGCTTGCTCAATTCTAACAGTACTTGATTCTACTGTTGCTCTTAATTTTTTTGTATATTTGTTTTGATCATTCTACTTCGTGGGTTTATAACTATTTGCTCACTCTGAGTTTGACAAATTTTGTCGTTGTTGGTGCCATTCTCCCAAATCAGATAGATGACTGGAGTGTACCATAGATATTCAGTCGACTGGCTGATATTCTCTCGTGGGTGTCACAGATGTTTCTTTTTTTTTTTTATGACACTACATGCCTGCGGGGCAGACGATATATGCTCTTCTAGCACATGTAGGAGCCCAATATATATGATTTTGAAGGAAATTTTAACGTTCTAAATATTCATATCTGATTCTAAAGGGACATGTGGAATTTTTTTTTTTTATCATTTATCAATTTTTATTTTGACTGATTTAGAATGTTCTCTTGTATCTTCATATATAAGTACTTTTATCTTCCATTTTTGCAGTGATCATGGAGTGGGATCTCCACTTTTTGTTGACCAGAGTTTTGACAAACCGACGTGGGGTTTGTTTGATACTAATGATGACACTGACTCTGTGCTGGGCTTTAACGCAGTTAATACGACCAAGGTACTCACATTATTTTAACTAGGATATAAAAAGGAATATTATACGATAAAAGAACTAAGTTGCTAAGAGGCATTGGAATCTTAGTGATTTGTTTTTTTCTTGAAATGGACAGATTCTGATATGTTTTCACATTATGCCCAAATTAACTTGACTATTCTCCAAGAATTGAGCTTTGATTTTTGGATGTGCTAATTTATGTTCCAGTTTTATCACTTGCGTAGGATTTTGGTCATGATAATATTAATAAAGAAAACTACTTTTTCGAGTCTGGAGATTTCGGTCTGAATGCCATCAAAACGGGAGTATCGCAGTCCAGTGTCTATGGCCAGAAGAAGGGGGGATTTAGTTTTGATGAGTCTGTTCCTAGTACACCACTCTTCAGTTCAGGCAATTCACCCCATGCATATGAACATGATTTTGACAGTTTTTCAAGATTTGATTCTTTCCGCATGCAAGATAGTGGACTTTTCCCTCAACGAGAAACACTGGCCCGATTTGATTCAGTGAGAAGCAGTAAAGACTTCGATTACAGCCAAAGATTTCAATCATTTGATGATTCAGACCCTTTTGGTTCTTCAGGTCCGTTTAGAACATCACAAGAGAATCAAACACCAAAAAGAGGATCAGATAATTGGAGCTCCTTTTAGCCAGGTTTTTCCGCTTCTCTTTCAAGCATTCGTATCCGGCTTTTTGATCGATTTCAATTTTTTTTTTGAACGAGTTGTGTGCTTAGTTAGCCAACCATTAAATGTGTTCCTTGTGCATTCCCTTCATAATTGTGGTTGAAAATTCTTTACAGCTTGTTGCCTGTCTTTTTGCAGCTGAAGAAATCTAATGAAATATATTCTTTATTGATGATAGACTCCTACTCTCTCCATTTTGTGAAGGAAAACAAGAATGTTTGAACAAAGCTTCAGGCGGTGGAAATGCCTGTGATTCCAAATATTATCAATTTAGTCATTCTCAGTTGGTATATATATATTTCCCCCTCTTAATTTGTAACGCAAATATTTCTACCTACAGGAAGGGGCGTGTCTTCTCCCAGAGGCGGGAGGACAAGGTGGCTTCTCTGTCGAGCCCCAGTCCCGTGATGATAATCGATACTCCACTTCGTGAAAGAAATTAAAAAAAGAAAGAGCTTCACACTATTAATTAAGGCAACAATCGTGTGCACCACTCCGCCCCCGCCACCTGGTCACTGGTCACGGTGGAAGTTTGTCACCATGAGTGAGATTGCGAACCGGCTGATCCATACGAACTCACCCTTTTTTGGATCATCTTCGTCATTACTCATTCTTCTAAAACACAAACTCACGCCAGCCTATGGGAGCAAAACAAACTCTGAACACGCCATTCAAGTACCTACAAGATGTCCTTAGATCCATTAGTAAAAAGCAAATCGACAACTAATTTAAAGTAATTAATTGTTTACATTCATGTAATGATGATTCTTGATGTTGCCACCCCCGTTGTAGCTCTTGAAATCGCCAAGAGGGTCTCTTCTCTTTGTCCTTTGTTCGGTCTACGACAGAGACGAGTTCCCTCCAGTCTCTTCCGCAAGTTATCCCCTCGTCTTCCATGGCTCCCCACCTCACCAAACATAAACAAATAAGCGAAGACTCAAAGAGGAGAGGAAAATATCCTAAAATGGGAAGAGTCAAGCTCCCTACCATTCAATAAGCAAACAGAGAAGAGAAGAAAAATGCACTTAGTCTCATTTGAAATGAAAAATTTATGCCTCTTTCCCTTGCCTTGGCTCCTCTACCTTCAACATGCTTCTACAGCCTGAAGGGTTCCAGTGCCTGAATTCCAGAATAGTGCTCGATCGGCGGGGGTCTAACTCCGTCGGTGAGAAAAAAAAAAACAAGGATTGAAAGAGATCATAAAAGAGTTGATGTGACAATTTAGAAAAATGGTTTGACTTGGAGAGAGCGAGAGAGAGGGAAGTTGCCATATTGACTCGGCTGGAAAGGGTAGAAATGACTCGACCTCACCTTCTTCCTCATACGAAACCCTTCAATTTCTTAATTTCTCAGTCTAGTTAACGAGTGGATTGCTTTTACTTGACTGCTATCCAAGCTACAGTTTTGTCTTCAGTTTTGTTTTTCCAATGAAGATGGCAAATCTTTTCTGCGACTTCCGGTTCCTGCTCCTCATCGGAGCAGTGGCTTTCATCTTCATCCAGGTACTTCCACAGAACCTTTATTTCTCTCATGCGATCCGCAATTAGGGGTCGAATTCTTGCTTAGCGTGAGCTTTTTCTTCTCTTAAAAATTTATAAACCCGTCGACGATCGAATTTGTCTGCTCAAGGAACTAAAACGATGCTAATTGGAGAAAGTATTACCCGCCATTTGCTTGACCTACTGTTTTGCTTTCTTCTTTCAGATACGGCTCTTTGCCACTCAGTCAGAATATGTAGATCGGATTGCTGCAGCCGTATGCCTTCTTTGCTTATTTCTGATTCTGCCTTTGCATAGTGTGTTGAAACGATCATCAACGCCTTAAGTTTCTATCGTTACTTTAAAATTTTGGTTCTGCTCTATTAGTTTTAAATGTCTGCCATTAAGATATAATTTCTCTTGAAGTTTCGTGACGAGCATCAGAGGAAGGTCCCAAAAGTGTTATCCCTGCTTCTTGGGATGTGGTTAGTAAGTGTTAAAGAGAGCATGGTGCTCCCAGAATTTTGCGCTCTGTTGAAAGTAATTAGCTGTTTCAATTTAATAACTTTCCAACGATTAGAGTTTTCATTGCTTTGGAAAGCTAGTATCTTATCAAATATATGAGAAACTTGGTGTATTATTAGAATCACTATATTTCTCAATCATAATGCTTCTACTTGTTTTTGTCGCGTTCTTGTTTTTTTCTTAATCATCATGTTCTTTCTGATAGGTTGAATCAGAAAGTCATTGTACCAGTCAAATGAGATTATTGATTGATCGAATAAGCATGCAACAAGAACGGGTTGTGGCTCTAGAAGGTCTGTTACCTTCTAATCTCTTTCATTGAAAATGTCACGTTTTGCCTTGTTCATATGTAAGTGCAACGGTTCTAATCTAGTATAAACTGTAGATAATTTTGTACCTTGATATATTTGGAAGATCATCTCACTATTGGATGTTTGAGCCATTCTGAGCCATCAAAATTTAGCCCGGGTGATATTTCATGTTATGTGATAAAACTAAATAAAGAAAACACTGGAGGATTTTTGAAGATCTCTGATGAATTTCTACTTTCTTTTTTTCATTTTAATTTTTTTAATTGATTTGAGTGCTAAACATGATGAAAATGGTTCTATCATCTGTGGAAATGTCTCTTATTAGATATATTGCTTAATTAGATTAAGATTGTTGCATTCAGCGTTGCATTATTTGAAAAAGTTGTTCAGATACGAGGTTGAATTTAAAATCTTGGAGCTCTTTTGCATATAGTAGTCTCTTTGCTGCAATATTATTGGCTAGTCAGGCATCTTATTTTGTCTTCTAGTCAGTGTATCATTTCTTATATTGTATAATATTCTCTCAAGATAATACTCACCATGACGTGTTTTTGAAACTTCTGTACCCTCAAATATCATGATCGACATTCATGTGCATTTAATGCTAAAAAATGTTATTTTGATGTTTCAATTCTCAGAGGAAAAGGCACGTCTCGATCAAGAGTGTAGACAGCTGAAGGAACTTGTCGAAAATCTAAAGAGTAAATGCCTTTCATTATCTTTTTTTATCTGCTTGTCTTTATTTGCTGCCTACCCATCATCTGAGATTAAAATACTGTTTTTGAGCAACAATTAATGGAGGAAGCTTTTTAGAACATTAACATTTATGTTTGCCATGCAACACATGTACATATGCTCGGTTCCTATCTACCTAAATTTTAGTTTGATTCAAAATTACCATAAAAAAAATTTGTTTGAAGGAATTGTGTTTTATTGGAAGAGTGACAGTGAGAGGTAAGGGAGCCAATTCGATGCGGCATGGAGTCCATCAGTACATTATTAATGTTGGCAAATGACATTCTGAGTGGACTGTAAATAAATTTTTATATTTTTACATGTTAAAAAAGGTTGTCCTGTCAAAATCTTGTAATACTTCTTTCCATTATCTGTGCCAGAGTTCATTCCTTTGATCAAATTATGAGAGATAGCATATATATATATATATATATATACATAGGCGTTATTTGCTTCTTTTATTTGGATTTGACATTTGTTTTTTTCAATTAGAGTCCGCATTTGACAAATTTAATATCATCGCAATGTGAAATAGCTATGCTGGACTCATGTTGAAGATACTTGCTCTCTTTAATGTTTTCAGGGAAAGGATCTCAAAAACTAACAAGCAACTTACAGGTTAGGAGAAATGATCTAATCCTCATCTTTGCTTTTTTCTAAGAATTTGACTGGTCATATTCTTTACCTGTAAATTTTTGTTGACTTATTCAGGAGCCAGTTGCAGCTGTTGTGGTGATGGCTTGTAATCGTGCTGATTATCTTGAGAGAACCATTACGTCCATTCTAAAGTGTGTTTGACTTAATGTTCATGTTGATTTTCCTTGTGAGATTAATCTGTAACTGTATTTATCTTACTTTAAGATAACACTATCCAGATATCAACAGTCTGTTGCTTCAAAATTTCCACTTTTTATATCCCAGGTATCCACTTCTGTGCATTGTTTTAATTGTTCACACATCAGGTTCTTTTTTATTGGTCATCACACGTGAAATTAGGAATTTTGCTGAGATCTATGTTGTAATTATTTACAGGATGGCACAGATTCAGGAGTTAAAAGTAAGGCTCTGAGCTATAATCAGATATCATATATGCAGGTTGGCTAATCTATAAATCCTGTATGTGGTACCTTATTTGATAGCAAGAAGATATTCATTTGTTTTCTTATTTGCTGGTCTAAGTTGGATTTTTGAACTATTCATGCATGTTTTCCATTGCAATCATTTCTTCCTTCACTTTTCTCCTTTGGAGAACGGTCAATATCGTGCACAAGGTGGGTTTGGCAGGCACAGATATGAAGACCATTTTGGCTATAACATCAAATATAGATATTGATGTTCTTAGTTGAGTTCGACTTGATCTAATTCAACTTTAGTTGCATGCAATATGTCTAGATGCTTAGGAATATCATAAATTGAGAAGTTTTTAGGCTTTCAGCAAAAAAACATTACTGCAGTTGCTTGAAAGCCGGCTGACTTTTACTTGTGGCAGCACTTGCATAATAACCTTGTGAAAACTGAAAGAAGTGGAGAGATGATTGCATATTACAGAATTGCAGGTACCCTTGTTCCTTCTTCAATTTTTGTTTCTGTATCTTCTATTACTTTCTTCTTTTTCTGTTGGAAACTAATATGCCGTTGGAATCTATGATGTCTTTTAGCAAGCATGTATTGGTTTAAAAGTTTCTGTAATCTTTATGACTTTTTTCTTCTTTGTCATATCATACCAATATTTTGTGACGATGGATGGCCAATTTATGCTAGTCAAGTTATATGATGTGGGAACAAAGTAGTAATGCCCTATTTTGACTAATCTCTAGTCACTGGAAAACGAATGGATGTAATAAATATATATATACTAATTGGCTTGCCTGTCTATATGTGTCCTGGAGAAGTTGTTAATCCTATATATTCGCCAAGAGAAAGAGACTTGACCACATAGAACAGTTGCTCATGTGGTAGTTTGCTTCTTCCTTCATTAGATCATTACAAGTGGGCATTGGATGAATTGTTCTACAACCCCAAGTTCAATCGAGTTATCATACTTGAAGGTGAAAATCATCAACAGAAAATTTTCTATGCTTATCACTCTCGGCCGATGTGACTTCATGAGTTATTTTTGGACTCAGATGATATGGAAATTGCACCAGATTTTTTCGATTACTTTGAGGCTATGGCGGCTCTCCTAGACAAGGACAAGTGCGTCTCTGAAATACACCATGATGTGATAGTCAAGGGTAAATTTTATGATACTCTTACTTTTCTTACCTTTAATGTTAACCTTTGCAGAACCATAATGGCTGTTTCTTCCTGGAATGACAATGGGCAGAGGCAGTTTGTGCATGATCCTAGTACGTCACTTGCAGTTTCGACATTGTTATCATCCTGTGAGAAGAGAAATTTATTATGAATTGGAACTATGCCTCTAGGTCTGGGTAGAATTTACTCAAAATTTTATGTGGGTACTCATTGAAAAGTAAAACTATATATAATATTTATTCAAATCTCAATTATGTTTTATTCAACTCTTTACCGTGTAGTTTTTAATCTTGCAGTAAAACACAATCAATCTGGGTAATTAATCTTAAAACAGTCTTGTCCTTGGCTTGAATTATGATAAGGTTGTTGTCTAAATTATAAACCAATAATTGCTTGTATTCTCTAATGATTCTATGTGACGGATTTTTCAGATTTATTGTATCGCTCAGATTTTTTTCCTGGACTTGGCTGGATGCTAACTAGATCTACATGGAATGAGCTATCCCCTAAGTGGCCCAAGGCATATCCTTTCACATCACTAATTTTTTAAGTTAGTTTGAAAGCCGATCCACTCTTTTAATTGAAATATCTGAATATTTTCTTTGACAAATCGTTACTTACTGGGATGACTGGTTGAGGTTGAAAGTGAATCGCAAAGATCGACATTTTATTCGGCCAGAAGTCTGCAGAACATACAATTTCGGTGAACATGTAAGCGGATTTGGCTTATTTAAATAGTATTTCTTCATTATATACAACATTAGACCTTCATAGAAAACTAATCTCCATATTTAGTCGAAAGTCTCAATACTGGGTGGGAGTGTCAGATTTTCTTTTTGCAGCTTATTAACTTGGTAAGATATGCCATTACCAACAAAAAGCAGACTTATAAGTACACACTCAGAAAATGGTATTTCATTAATTATGATAACTCAGAAGTCATATATAAGCAAAAGGTGAGGCAGACTAAATTGTTAAACTCATAGGTGTAGATAAGTAAATGGTTGAAGTTTCCTGTCGGCCTTTGCATTTCAGTACCGTGCATACCAACTGCACCAACAAGCTTGAACCTTTCTGTCCTTACACATCTTCAACTTTTCTTTAGTTGAAGTAAGCAAATTTGCAGTAGAATGTGAGAGCAAAAATTTCTTTTTTTTTTTGTGGATCAGTAACACCTTAAATGTCTGTCATGTTGCAGGGTTCGAGTATGGGACAGTTTTTCAAGCAGTACCTTGAGCCAATTAAAATGAATGATTTGCAGGTGAGTTTTAACTTTTTCGTTTTTGTTTACAATTTTTAACTCAACTTAAATTGTTCTGTTTGTGTGTTTTTCTTAACAAAGGTTGATTGGAAGTCAATGGATTTGAGCTACTTGATGGAGGTAAAATATGGAGTTTGATTAAACTATGAGCGCAGGCAAAATCACTCTCTGGATTTTATGAATTACGTTTACTTTTTGTCTCAGGATAAGTACAGAGAGCACTTGGCTGACATTATAAGAAAAGCTAAGCCTATTGATGGAATGGGTGGCGCTCTTAAAGCATTCAGTGTAAATGGTGATGTGCGTATAAATTACAAAAACCAGGAAGAATTCGAGAGCATTGCCCGCCAGTTTGGTGTTTTCGAAGAGTGGAAGGTAATTCAAAGAATTGTTTTTGTGGATAGAAGCAGAGCAGTAAGAGAATATAACTTTTAGTCTTGACTTAAACACCAAATCACTTGAACAAAAAAAAAAAAATCCACTAACATGTGTATATACTTCTCATAAATGGAGCTTGAATTTCTGTTAAACATGATTAGTTTAAAACTTGTTTTTTTCTTAATTTTTCAGGATGGTGTACCAAGAACAGCTTATAAAGGAGTGGTTATTTTCCGATATCAACCCCCTCGCCGCATATTACTAATTGGTCCAGATTCACTCAAGCAACTTGGTATAGAAGACGCATGATTTCGACAAGGTTAGCTCACTGCTCTGGTTTTTACATCTCATTGCCATCACATTCTTCATATAAATTTTTGATCTTCACGGATTGGCTTTCCAGGAAAATTCGCTAATTTCTGAATATGATTGATTTGCAGTAGAAGGCCGTTAGTGTATGAGGATAAGACTCTGTGGCTCTACTGACTTATAGACACCATTTTTTGGACAAAACAAGAGATTCTAACTTATAATTTATGAGTTGTACATAGACTTGCCATCTCGCTTTGGAATTTTTGGCGACAATTCTGGGATCTTTTGAAGATTCAGTTATTTTGTTTCTCAAAGTTTTGTTCACAATGAAAGAAAATTGGACATGAAAAGAAGAACTAATGGAAGGAAGCAGGTAATCAAGCATGCTTATAGGATGTTGAATTTCAGTAAAATTATTAGAATGAATGCTTGAAAATAGCATATTAGTTTCTCTCCTTCGTTCTTCTTCTTTGATCCGATAAGAATTGTATTACAGTAGAAGAGTATTGGGGTGTGACAACCTATTCTGTGATAGCAAGATCGATCACTAGCTTAGCCAATAACGCATAATCGTATGTCTTTTGGAGAATATGGAAGAGACTAATAATGTGTTTTATGAGAAGACTTGAGAACAAATCTGCCAAGACTCCTATCATTTCACCTATTGATTTCCCTCCTTGGAGAGTTTACCTATTGTTATTCAATACTTTCCTTCAATCCCCCCAATGAAGTACCACTAACTACAAAGCTATTAATTAAGTCTAACTTTTCAAGATATCTTATTCTTAATGTGCTACTGAACGTGCAACTCACCTTCGTGGAAGATTTTCTAACTATAATTTTAGTATATATTTTATAATAAATCATAGAGAAAAATATTGTAACGACCCATTTTGAATGCTTTTCTTTTTCTTAGTTATATAAACTTTAGCCATATAATTTTTTTTTAAATTTAATTTCTTTAATTCATTTGTTTATTTAAAACGTACTAAAAAAATAATAAATCAGAGTGATTAAGCAGAAATTGTGATTAAGCAGAAATCAATAACAAATTCAAAATATGGTTTTAATACACTTTAAACTCAAGTCCATTGTTTTAACAAAACATTTACTATACTTCCAAATATAATATTATTTATTCAAAGTCCAAGTTTTACTTTCAGTGAGCCATAACCCTTAGGTCAAGTCGCTAAGTAACCCAAATGCTAATCGTGAACCGCTCCCTCCTCACGTATATAGTTCATCTACACTACAAGCAAATTGTGAGTCTAACGCTCAGCAAAAAGTAAGATGTAGTATGATGCGTGCATATATTTGATTATGTCAGAAAGGAATCCACCAAATCTATATTTTACTCACAGTCTCATATAGTTAACTCATATATTAAGATGAGACATTAAGGATATTTCTCACAAGGAGAATCGTTCCTGGTCTGAATCTAATCCTCAGGAGATAGGTTCTCGCATCCCGACGAGGGAAGAGTTTAATCTCGAGTTTCCCGATTAGAATCTGAACTACCTCTCCAACCCCCAATTTTCATTACATTCATTTAGTTCGATCTCTCCCGTGCAATGCATGTGAATACCCACCATATGGTATTCCTCCTATTCGTTCATAACCATGATGCATGTCAATACAATGCAATATAAATCACATCAGTATAATATATGTCGAGTAAGCAAGTCAACAGTATGGAATAAGGCAAGTCAACAACATGGAATAATCGCAAAAAAACAGACAGAAACATCATAATGATATCATTATTTCTTTTTCAACTATATATTGTATCACTTATAGTTCTTTCTCTTCAACCGTTCCTCTCTATAGAACGGACATATTCTTATTGACAATAACGAACTAAATGCACAGAGTCTATTAATCAACAATCAAGTAAAGAGCAAGACTGCAATATCTCAAATCATTAGGGTAATATATCATGAAACAATAATCAACAAGATGACCATAAAATAACAGAGAGCTAAACATCGGCAGAGGCAGTCATCGAATCCACCAATACTAAGCAGTGAACCAAATCACCAATACTAAGCAGTGAACCAAATCCAAAGTAACAAACATTTAACAGACAAACCTACACATACACAAGAGTAACTACTTTCCAGAGATCTAACAATCATAATCAAATAAAAGACCGAACACTAATCATCAAATTAGAACCAACAAGATAACTATTAAATGGCAGATGCTTAAACTACTCAGAGAGCAATATTTATTTTGGCAGTTTGATATTCTAAGCAACAAACAGAACAAGTCATATACTTATGGTGTAGGCTTCCTCTGGCCACGACACTCGTACTCCTTACCTATTGGAAGATACCTCACGGTCGAACTTCTCTTCTAGACCACAGCAGTGCAAAGGTTCACACTAACACTCCCAGACAACAACTTCTTCTCTGCTCACTTTTACTTTCGCACGCTCTCTGTCAAAACACTCCTCTCTTCCTCTTCTCTTTCTGCCTCATGCCCTCTCTTCTCTTTCTAGCTCACTCTCTTTGTCTCTTTTTTTTTTCTTCCGCACTCTCTGTCTCCCTTTTTTTTTTATAAGAGAAAACCTTCTCTCTGAAAAAGACAATCCTAGCGTCCCTTTTTTTTTTCTCCCTAAATCCCGCCTTTGCCTTCATTTTATCAAACAAAGGAGTTGATAGTGCGGATGAAGTTGAATGCCACGCTGGAACATTTGTCTTATTGGGAAAAATAGACGTAAAGTCATCAGGTAAATGACAAAACATCCACTGAAGAAAACAATTTTTTCGCAAAACTGTGTGGGAGCAATTGATATGAACAGTCAACTTAAATTCCCAGTTGACATGTACAGTTGACCAGTCTAACTGAAAATTCATTTTCTCGAATTTACATGTGACCGGTTGATATGAACAGTCGACCTACAATTCGTGGTTGACATGCACAGTCGACCTGTCCCACGCGATACTCCCATCTGCCATTTCGTTCGCTGTATCATCTGATCCCAAGCCCCGATTTTATTTTTGATTTTTCCAAACCTGCTCTTCTCTCTCTTCATCCCCGTATATTAATCAACTTTATAATTATATCATTTCCATAATTATCGCATTAAGATACGATATATTATTACGGAACGCGTTCCATTTTATTAAAGTGTATATTCCTCGAAACTCTTTACATTATATTTATGGAGGAATTTGTCTGGGTATTACAAATATATTTAAGATATCAAGTTCATCTATTTAGTTTCTAAATATATTACGGAGCTCTTCAAGATAAAGTATAAATGAAAAATCAAATAAAAGTTTGATGGTTTATTAAACATTCCAAAACTGTTGACAATTTCATATAAAAAAGTGCGCTTCATAAAGATTGTAGTTGATTTCATAAACTTCTTAGAATTGGGTCATTTGTAAAAATTGAAGACCATTTGCTATGTTAAATCTGCCCAAAACAGAAAACTACAAATCTGTTGTAAGCTTAAGTCTACGTAAAAATATAATTTGTGAGATCCAACTCAAATAGATAAATTCATTCAAGCCCAAGAGTTAGAGACCTCATTTGCATACCAAGAGGGAGTTCAAGATTAGCCCATGCTAGCAAGATTGGGGGTTTGCATGCTAGAAAAAGATTGGAGGTTTGCATGCTAGATACATAGTGGTCAATTTCAATTAGCGTTGGTAGTTGGGTTTTAATGTATTTATTGTTGGTTGGTGGGTGATTGTTTTGAGAGGGAATTTTATGTTTTTCTTCTAAACCTTGTTAAAATTATTTAAACTCTTTTTAGAGCTTATTGTATCGTATCGAGTTTATGATAATAAAAAATTAGAGAGCGTTGTTTTTGCTTTGCTTTTCAAGCAAAAATCACATTTAATCGAATTTTAACATTTGATTGAATCATGTTAGATTTTTTGTTCATTTGTGAGAGTTGAAGAAGTTAGCTCCCATTGTAGCCTTCTAACTTCAATCTCGTGAATCCTGTAGTAAAACTGTAAAAACTCATAAATTATCAAGATTGAGTGTTATTGAGGTAGCTTTTGGAGTATAAAGTTGTATTAGACAACTTTTTGATTAGCTTATACTCTTTCAGTCATATCTTTGCCTTCCTTTTGAGTTTGCCCGTAAAATTTTGTGGGTATTCTCTTCATTCATTCATTGTTCTTGTGTCCAAAAATCTTGCCCAAACTCGTTCCTTTGGTACCTTTCTATTCAGCCCAATGTCACTCTCCAAAATTGTCCAAACACTAAATCTGATTCCACAACAACCTTTACCATTTCGTTTGTTGGGAAAAATATATGATAATATGGAGAACTGAAAGAAATGTGGATAGTATCGATCATGATAATTTCTAGAAAAGAATACTCTTGGCAATCTCCTTAGACAGAATTACCTTTTTAAGTAAGTTCTTAGGAAAGGTTGGAGGGGTCATAAACGGTCCCACTTAAAATTCAGTCTCCTAGACAGAACTTATTTACACAGTACAATTACACCACTAACAAAAAAAAAAAGATAGTAGATGTGACCCAAAAATATCAAGAATATTTTTTCTCGTCAAAAAGTAAGAGAAATACTAGAAAAAATAGACATAAAAAATTTTACTTAGAAACCCAAATCGGGAAAAAAAACCACGAGAACCGAGTCCAGAAAGATCTCACTATGAAAAATAGGATTTACAATATTTTTCTAGAAACCAAATATTCTAGAAAATATTCACTAAAAGAAAAACAGAACTCTTAGATTTCTTAATGTGCACAAATGCACCTCACCTATTTTTCTCTTACTCTTTCTTTTCTCTCCCTAAAAAATTCCTCACTCTGTTTTCTCCTCCTTCTCTTCTCCTCTTCTTCTCTTCTTTGATTTTGGGGTGATTAGGGGGAGAAATATCCTATTTATAGGAAAATTTCTCTACCCACCTTCAACTTCCATCTACCACATTGAATATGATCATAAAAAGGGATGTTAAAAATCTCCCTCTCCTGACTTATGATGAGGATAGTCCAGTCCAGCTAAGCTTCTACAGAATTCATACTTACTCTTTTGCAAGATCTTTGTTATCATGTTTGAGTCATTTTTATCTATGTGAATCTTCTCCAGATATACTTGCTTGGTGTCCAACACATCTTGTATCCAATGATACTTGATATCTATGTGTTTTGACTTTTGAATGAAAGCTCGGATTCTTGCTCAAATGAATAGCACTTTGTTTGTCACAATACAATATGTATTTGTCTTGTTTATGATTAATCTCTGTTAGAAATTTTTGCATCCACAAAATTTCTTTGCAGGCCTCTGTAGTTACTATAAACTCAGCTTCTTTTGTAAATAATGCAACTGATTTTTGCCGTTTAGATTGCCATGAAATTGCTCCCCTTCTAAATATGACCAAATGCCCTGATGTTGATCTTCTAGAGTCAATGTCTCCAGCCATGTCTGCATCAGTATAGCCTACTAATAAGGACTCTTTACTCCTGAAACACAAACTTAATTCAGAAGTACCTCTAAGATACTTAAGAATCCATTTCACTGCATTCTAATGCTCTCGACCTGGATTTGATATAAATTGACTGACTACGCCAACAGAATGTGAAATATCAGGTCTCGTACAAACCATAACATACATCAAGTTGCCGATTGCAGAGGCATATGAAATTTTTTGTATTTTTGTTTTTTCTTCTTTAGTAGAAGGATTTTGTTTGGAAATAAGCTTGAAATGTTTGGCAAGAGGAGTACTAACCGATTTTGCCTTATTCATATAGAATCGGCTGAGAATTTTCTTGATATATTTCTCCTACGATAGCCATAACTTTTCATTTTTTCTATCACAAGTGATACTCATCCCAAGTTTATGTTTTGTCGATCTTAAGTCTTTCATGGCAAAAGACTTACCAAGTTATTTATTTAACTTAACAATTTTTTCTTGGTCTAGGCTCACAATCAGCATATCATCGACATAAAGTAGGAGGATTTTAGATGTACCATCCGTGAATCTTTTCATGAATACACAATGGTCTAAGGAAGTTTTCATGTATCCTTGATTAATCATGAATGAATCAAACTTTCTGTACCATTGTCGTGGTGCTTGCTTCAATCCATACAGGTTTTTCTTCAATCTACATACCAGATGTTCCTTTCCTTCAACAATGAATCCTACTGGTTGCTCCATGTAGATCTCTTCTTCTAGTTCACTATGCAAGAAGGTAGTCTTAATATCGAGTTGTTCGATCTCTAAGTTTAAACTTGAGGCTAATCCAAGTACCACTCGTATAGATGACATTTTCACGACATGCGAAAAAATTTCCTCAAAGTCAATGTCTTTCTTCTGACCAAAGCCTTTCACAACCAGTCGTGCCTTATACCTTAGTTGTGAACTTTTGTCTTCAACTTTAAGCATGTATACCTATTTGTTTTTTAGTACCTTTCACCCATTTGGAAGCTAAACTAGTTCATATGTGTGGTTCTCATGCAATGATTTTATCTCATCTTACATTGAATCCAACCAACTATTCTTTTGTGGATGTTTCATAGCTTCTTCATAGCACTTAGGTTCATCACCGTCAGTGATCATAAAATACTCGTTTATAGAGTATCTTTTTGATGGTTGGCAATCTCTTGTTGACCTTCTTGGTTCGTGTTCTACAACTGATTCAGGGAAAGTCTCTACTTCTCCTTGGTCAACGCTATCAGTTTCTTGATCACTAGATTCTCTAGCATCTCCCCCTTCAAAAGTTGATTTCACAAGATCAACTCTTATGAGATGCTCATTAGTGATCTCGACATCTTTCTTTAAGTTTTCAATGGTCTGATTTTCAAAGAAGACAACATCTCGGCTTCTAACAATTTTCTTGTCAACTGGGCCTCAAATCCTATATCTAAATGCGTCACTTCCGTATTCAATGAATATGCATTCTTTAGTTTTGCTATCTAGCTTGGACCTCTCATCTTTGGGAATATGGAAGAACTCTCTACATCCAAACACCTTTAGATGCTTATAAGAGATGCCTATTCCAGTCCATAGTATGTTTGGCTCTTCTCCACTCAATTGTGATGATGGAGACAACTTGATGATATTTACTGCAGTATTCATTGCTTCTCCCTAGAATGCTTTGGAAAGTTTTGAATAAGATAATATACACCTTATTTTCTCCATGATTGTTCTGTTCATTCTTTTTGCAACCCCATTTTATTGCGGAGTCTTTGGAATTGATCTTTCATGTCTAATATCGTGTATCTTGTAGTATTCATCAAAGGAACCAATGTATTTGCCACCATTATCTGTGCGAATGCATTTTAACTTCTTTCAAGTTTTTCGCTCTGTGAGAGCATGAAAATGTTTAAAAAAACTAAACACCTTATCTTTTGACTTGAGTGCATAAGCCAAATATTTCTTGAATGATCATCAATGAATGTGACCATGTATTGGGCACCGCCTAACGTTTTCATTGACATGGGACCACAGACATCTGAATAGATGACTTCTAACACATCTGGTTTTCTTAATGCATGATTCTTCTGAAAGGAAACTCTATGTTGTTTTCCCACCAAAAAAATGAATACAACTTGGCAAAACTTCACATCTGAGATGTAATAAACTTTCTCTTTCCAAGCAATTGAAGTCATTTTTCGCTCATGTGACCGAGTTGTTAGTGTCATAACTCAATGGATGAGTTATCTTGAGCAGTATTCACCGATACTTCTTTTACTGTCACTTGAGTCATGTATAAGCTAGCTTCTTTATTTCCTAACAGCTACAACTAGCGTGCCTTTGCTGAGCTTCCATTTACCACTAGCAAATTCGCTCTTGTATGTGTTTCTAGATCGGGGACATATAGATAGAGTGAATTTGAGTTTTTCTTTTGTGGGTTTCTTATATTTTCTGCGACGATAAACTGTATCCAATATGTAATTATATTATCAAGGGAAGTTTTTGCTATGTATTTAGGATTATAGGATTGAAAACTTTTTCAATTGGTGGTAAAAAAAATGTTTGTATGGTGCGGTTGAGTGTTGCCTAAATGATTGAACTTTGAAATTTGTTCATAGATTGACTGGTTGGAGATCTATAAATACATGTATTCTTTGCTTTTGTCTCCTAATTAAGAAATTGTTGTTTGTTTAATTATTGATTCACAGTTTAGAATTTGTTTTGAATATTAGAATTGTTAATCTTTGTGGAAACTCTAAATTTACTCATATTATGAAACTATGAGTTTGATGTGCTATTTAGTTGTTATTATGTAATATTGCACTGTTAAATTTTTTTGTGCAAAATCAAAGTTTAAAAGAGATAATTAGGATAATTAAAAAAATTAAGTGGCATGAAATATATTAGGAAAGTTATGAACTAAATTAAATCGAAAAAAACTAAAAGAACCGAACCGCCGAACCGATCTCAAAACGAGTACAAAGCTGAAAAATTAAATCGAAAACATACAAATTGATGCCATAAAAAACCGAACCGATTAGAACCGAAACCTAACTGATTAGAATAGAAACCAAAGAGAACCGAACCGAGGAGAACCGAACTCTCTCGGTTCAATTTTGGTTTTCTAAAATAAAAAACCAAACCGAATCGGTTCAGTCCTAATTTGAAACCGAACCAAACCGAACTGTCCCACCCCTACCTCCACGGAAGAGTGCTCTTTTTTCTTCCGTCTACTTTCTTCTTCAAGAATTACAGTTGCAATATCATTGAACACCAATGTTGACTTTGTAGCACCATTAGCCAAAGTTAAAATGAGGTGATCATACAAATCATGCAAACTTTGAAATAAAAGTTATGTACGTTCATTTTCGTCAATTTTGTGCTCTATTTCCGTAAGTTGAGAAAATAGTGTGTTGAGAGTATTGATGTAGTCCGTCACCGATGTCGACTTTGACATCCGAAGAGTATATAATTTTCTTTTCAAGAAATTTTTAGTATGCAACGATTTTGCCTCGTACAATTTGTCAACATATCCCAGATTTGTTTGGTAGTTGTCCTCTATGAGACACTTAACAAAATTTCATTTGCTAGAGCAAGATACAAATTCGCGATAGTTTCCTCATCTGCTTTGATCCATTTTTTTTTCTTCAACAGTTGCCAGTCTTTCGCCGATGGATATAACACAATCATCTTTTTGCAATAATGCCTTCATTTTTAATTTTCACAATGAGTAATTATTATTGTTGAATTTCTGGATCTTAATTCTTTCCACCATAATAACCTGGCTCTGATACCACTTGTTGGGAAAAATATATAATAATATGGAGAACTGAAAGAAATGTGAATAATAGTGATCAAGATAATCCTCAGGAAAGAATGCTCTTGGCAATCTCCTTAGACAAAATTACCTTTTCCAAGTAAGTTCCCAGAAAAGGCTAGAGAGGTCACAAACAGTCTGACTTAAAATCCAGTCTCCTAGACAGAACTTACTTACACAATACAATTACACAATTGATGTGAACTGGAACCATTCTATTATTGATCAAGCCTCAAAGAATATCATAAAGTTACTCAAGGTCAAGCATAGGTGGAAGTTCAAGAGCAATGAAAGAGAAATGGAAAGAGTTTCCAAAAATTGTCTTTCTTTGACCTCCGATAAGTATATGACTATTTTGACATTCAAGACAACGTCAATGCTAAAAGAGTTCTTTATAAAGATTATAGCTGACTTCCTAAGCTTTTTAGAACATGTTGGATCGTTAAATTTGGAGTCCATCTACTATGTCAAAACCGCACAGAACAGAGAGAAAAAGTTAAGGAAAGCTCAAGTTTTCAAACTTGGAGACCAAGAAAAATCAAGATATGAAAACCATTTAAGTGGACGATTTCGACAAGACCCAGTGACAAGAGCAAAGGCCCAAACCCAGGAGATCAAAGGAAGCCCATTCACTTACTACAATAGAAAGAAGCCCAAGAAGACATGCTTGAAAAACAAGAAAGTCAATCAAAAGCTATCAAGCCGAAGATCAAGAAAACTTTTTAAATTGGCCGAGAATCGCAACTAAAAAGATTCACTTATCTAGGATATCTAGATCCACCTATTTAGGAGATCTAGATCCACCTATCTAGGTTATCTTTTATTTAGTTTTTTCATTTATGTTCGTAAAAGGCTATATAAAGCCACCTAATTTTATGTTTTAGATAGTTGAGAATTGAATACAAATTAAAACTTTACTTTGATTCGGATATTGGAGTCATCATTTTCCTTTCTTTTGGTGAGTTATATCCAAAAGCCTTTGGTGAGTCATATCCAAAGATCCTCTTGTGTGAGTTATATCACAAGAGAACCTTGCATTCGCATCCTTATCCAAGGAGGTGAGAAGTGGTGCATTCATCCATAGTTCATCCGTCGACATTTCGTGCGCGCATCAACAACTAACAAAAAAAAACAATAGCAGACGTGAAGTCAAAATATCAAGAATATTTTTCTCAGTCAAGAAGTAAGAGAAATACCAGCAAAAATAGACACCGAGAATTTTACATGGAAACCCAAATCAGGAAAAAAACCAATGGGACCGAGTTCAAAAAGATCTCACTAGAAACTAAATATTCTAGAAAATATTTAATAAGAGAAAAACACTACTCTTAAAATTTCTCAATGTGCACAAATGCACATCATCTATTTTTCTTTCACTCTTTCTTTTCTCTCCTTCAAAAATTTCTCACTCTATCTTCTCCTCTTCTCCTCTCCTTCTCTTCTTTGATTTTGGGGTGATTGTTGAAGGGGGAGGAGTCTCCTATTTATAGGAAAATTTCTTCACCCACCTTCAACTTCCATCTACCACATTGAATGTCTTCATTCAATGTGGTAGATTATAAGGAGGGATGCTACATCGTTTATATATTTATCTCTAATAAGATTTGAGCCACCAAGTTTTGAGAGCAATTTCTCCATTCCTGCTCATGTATTATCTCCAAATTTCGCGGCTTCATTTGATCTATTTTTATTCCTTCAAAATTAACCTCAAAACTGTGAAAATTCACCCGGTCGATTTGCACTAAACCTTCTCATTTGGCTTTTGTTTTGTGTCAACTCCTCCTTGCATACGTAAGACGGATTCGAGGGGCCAATCAAGCAATTTCAATTTGTAGCGTAAACAAGTGTCTTTATCATGTTGATCATTGAATCCATGTAAATAATTTTAAATTCATTTAGTTTCAATTTCAAGTTGAACAGATACAATATTTGAATTTTTTTTTTGGTGTAAATGATTTATTATTTTATAATATATTATAATTATTAAATTTAATAAATCAACAATATATTGTAGCAATTTTATTTATTTCAATTTCCATCATCAAAAGAAGGGTTAGAAACTTAGAAAACAGAGTAATTCTCGGATATGTAATTCGAGTCCATGTATATGTCCTAGTAATCCACAAGATTAGTGGGGCTTCGCGCCCAAACGGCCTCCAATGGTAAATTCGTCTCTGTCCTCCAGAAACCTAACTAACACGCCACTTTCGTTGCTGCTGTTCCCGCCGAGTGCTCGACGCTGACAAAGCTCCTACAATGGCGTCCGTTCAATCAAAGAAGCAAAAGAAGAAGAAAGAGAAGTATTCACTTTCAGAACTCAAAACCATGGGGCACCAGCTTCTCTCTTCTCGAGCTCACATCAATAACCTTCCTCTGCTTCTGTCATTCGTGTCGCCCACCTCACCTCCTCACTATGTTCTTGAAGCTATCCTCTCCATTCAGTCATTTTTCACCCCCGTAATCCGCTCTCTTCCCTCCAATTCCTCCAAGAATTTTTCTCATGACGCCGAGGACGACCCAGAGCTCGTATACCGGACTTGGCTCCGTTCCAAGTTTGACGAGTTTGTCAGGGTTCTCATCGACGTTTTGGTATCTCCAGAATCTGAAGATACTCTCAAGGTAAGGTTCTTAATTTTTCAAAATTTACGTACGACTCTATCTCCCTAATCATACGTTCTACAAAAGACGACTGGTACCTACTTTTTTGTTTTGATTTGTTCGCTAAGATGGTATGTGTTGTAATTGATGTAGGAAGTTGTGTTGGATATAATTATGGAGCTCGTAAAAGTGGGTAATAGAGGGAGATTTCACTCAGCAATTTACCACCGGGTTTTATATAGTATTGTAAGTGCCTAATGAAACTGTTTTTGGTACATTTGCTTTCTTGAAGCATTTTTTTTGTTTAAGTCGTATGCTGCACGTTTATTTATATTGTTTGAGTGTCGAGTTTCTTTTTTCCTGCTGTCTGTAGGTTCACTCTAAATTTGCTGTCAATATGTTGCTAGACTTGCTGGTATCGAAGTACTTTCAGTTCGTTGATTTCCGGTACTGATTAACTTATTTCATTTATTCTTATTAGTGGTCACTTCGAATTTGGTAATCTTTACAAACTAATATATTATTTTAACCATTAAATATTCTTGGACAGCTATTTTACCTACGTTAGTGTGGAAAAACTGGCTGCAATGTTCAAGCTGGATCACATATCTGGTACCTCTGATACCATATTTCTATTTCTATCTATTTATTCTCGTTCCTTCCATCATCATTTAGTATCTTCATTGTCCAACTTATTCTTAGATGAAAGAAATACAAGTATGTATGGCAACGATGAGAGTCATTCAAGTGATGGGTAAGTAATACTATGTAAAACCTTTTCATGTCCCATTCTGATTACATAAATTAAAAAAGGTTGCAGTTCTTTCAAATTATTGAGGTATTACATCTAGTCCATTTTGTATGTGTGAAGCGACAAAATCTTAATCTGTTCATGTCTGGTGCATATCTAACAAGTAGTTTTGTATTGGATTTATTATATCCTTTTCATTTCATAACATCTCACTACTTATCAATGTGTGCGTGGGTATTTTCTCGTCATTTGAGAGCATAGTTGATGTCTAAACCCTTGATCCCTTCACGGCTGTGTAAAGTTTACTCTGCACAGAGGGTTTATACGAGAGCAATATCATATAATTATTATGATCTACAAATATGTGGGGTGTTTAAATTTCCTCCTCTTGTTTTTCAATCATTAACAAATTTATGTGTGGATAAATGTAAACTTGGACTCTTTTCTTTCTCATTGCCGCAAAAATCTGATCCTCTCTCTCAGTCATTCTCTGTTGGCGTTTAGCATGTAATGTAATTTGAAGGTGTCAAGATATTGATCCTTTGTGTCATTCTCTGTTGGCTTTTAGCATGTAAATAGAAGGTGTCAAGATATGGCTTCTTAAATCATTATCAATTGGAATATAATAGTTTGTTATTTTAGGCACTGATACAACATATTATCTTTCTTCCAGAATTGAGCTTATTCATAAGTTACATTATATCATATCTCACATCCCTCCACCTGAAAGCTTGGACGAGAAGTCGCATTATTCTATGTGGAGTGAATCTGGTAACTATTTGCACTTATTTCTTAGTGATTTCAATTTGTTTCTGGAAAAAAAACATTAATACGATGTGTATATAAATCCTTTATGACCTATCCATCATTTAACCATTTCATTCCCCTTTTTTCTAGCTTATTGCATAAATGAACGTTTACACACTTATATTGGTTATTGCTTGAATGTGTTGTGGGCAACCCAAAAATTCTCTTTGGCCACTGATGCATGGAAATAGGATACGGTTCCTAATTGTTAATGTTTTCTTATTTTAGTTATCAAAATTTATTTATTTTCTTCCATTTCTTGAAAAATTAACTACTCAGATAAATTATATGTTAAGAGGTTCATGCTACTTTATCGGTTAGGATTTACACTCAGATCTGATTCCAAAGAGGTTTCTGAAAATCTAAAGGCGGATCATGCAACCGAAAAACATACCACTGAGGTAATTTTCCATTTATATCACACAAAAGGTAAATTTATAATATGCCTCTTTAGGAAGGTACATATTCATGCCTGAGTAGTTTATCCTGTTTATTCTTTTCAGATGTTATCTGTATCCAAGATCAGCAGAAAGATGAAACTAAAGTTTAGTAAAGCATGGGTTGCATTTCTTAAGTTACCACTTCCAGTTGAGGTGTACAAGGAGGTACATGCATTCAGTTCTTGTGTCGATCTTTTACTATGGAGTTTTGTTACTGAGCTTTTGCAACTTGACCCCTGTTTTAAATACTTAAACTTACATTATTTTGGGCCATTTCATACTCCCCTATGGCACAAGGATTACCCTGAAACCTTAGCTAACTTTTCTGATTGTCTCTTTTGAGATTTCTCAATTATCGTTGATATCATTTTTTCCTATACCTCAGGGTTATAATCAACTATTATAGAACCTGGTTGCTTCCTTGCCGCATTAAAACAAATTTTTTTTGCATTTATTTTTGCTTTAGATGGGAACTTTTATATAGCAAATCTTCTGTTAAACACCTTTCTTTGGTGTTTTTATATTTTGGATATTTTACTTATGTCTAATGTTCATGTGTTTCTATTGCTAAGGTTCTGGTTAGTCTCCCTCAATCAGTCATACCACATCTGTCTAAACCAGTCATATTGTGGTAAACTTTCATATGAATTAGTTTATTTCTATCTATATTCTGACTTCACTATACTGTTTGTAATTGATTTTTTTTTACGATTTGCAGTGATTTTTTAACAAAATCATATGATATCGGTGGTGTTGTGAGTGTCATGGCTCTTAGCAGCCTGTACGTTCTTATGATGCAATATGGTTTAGAATATCCCAATTTCTATGAAAAGCTGTATGCATTGTTGGTACCTTCTGTGTTTATGGCTAAACATCGAGCCAGATTTTTTGAGGTAAATGCAAAATCATCGATTGCCATATTGTTCCTTTTATAGACCTATGTGAAAGTGACTTTTGGTAATGTTTATCTATATGCTCTTGTGAAATTTATGTTGACTGTTTATGTAGATATTAAATATTTATCTCATCTAGTTCGCCAGTTTATTTATGTATGTTTTAGCATGATTTGTTATGGCTGTCTAATTTAAGTGAAGAAATCTCCTAGATTTCATAAACAATGAGTTATGTTTTTAAATTTGTAATCCCAAGGAAAACTCATAATGGATGTGAGGGGCATTTTAGTGAGTAATTAAAAAATTTGTTTCAGTGAAGGTACTTACTAATGGATGTGTCCTAGAGAAAGAGGCATCATTAGGACATGCATAATTGATGTGAAAAAGCTGTGTATGTAGTGGTGCTGAAATATTTTGGTAGTTTCCTCTCAGATATAATTATTTTAGACAATGAGAAAAGGAAAGTTATTTTAGACAAGGAGAAAAGAAAAGAATGAAGACGGTTGTGCTCTATCCTAATCATTGAAATTTATTTCTGCAGCTTCTTGATTCGTGCTTGAAGTCACCTCTTCTTCCTGCATATCTCGCTGCTGCTTTTGCTAAGAAATTGAGTAGACTCTCACTTTCTGCTCCTCCATCTGGAGCATTGGTTATTATAGTTCTGATTCACAATCTTCTGCGAAGGCATCCGTCAATCAACTGTTTGGTGCACCAGGTAGGAATGGTCTTGTTAATGTTCTCTAAATCTTGGAGTTATGGAGTCACTAGCATTTGTGATGGGTAGCCTTGTTTGTCCACTTATTGTATTATGCAACTCAACAATTGACGCCATGCTATGTCTATGAAGCTCTTACTTTTTCTTTTGTTTCTTATTTGTTCATTAATTAGACATGTTGCTTTGCAAGTATGAGTTTTTTTTGTTTGACTTATTGATAGACCTCCCTTTGGGGCTCACTTATACAAGGAAAGGTAATAAGGCAAAATAGGAGAATAATTGTAGTTACTCTAGTCAGTTGGATAACAACTGAAAAGAGGTAGTTTTCCCAGATCTTATGAGCAGTGAAATAGGGGGAAATAAGGGAAGGCAAGGAGGAGGAAAATTGTAGAGTCTTGTGGAGAGTGAAGGCTCTCGAAAACCCTACCTGCGTGTAGTGTGGTATGACAGCTAGCCTACTACTGTAATATTGGATACTTGGTGAAGAAATATTCATGAAATCTTTCCATATAAGCTGTGAAATTACCACTTATTTTCTTAGTCGTTCTTAGTTGCTTGTGGCAAGATAGAATTATTGCATGTACTGGTTAGATGCTCTAATATTTTATTTTTGATGGCTGGGCAGGAAACTGTGAGAGATGATTCAGCAGAAGGAGAAACAGTTGCTAGCAGAGTAGATGATTCTGGAAGTAACTCAGATACTTCCAGCTGGAGAGCAGGTGTTGACTATTTTATTAGTGACGAAAGTGATCCAATGAAGTCTAAGGCAATGAGTAAGTACTCACTTTGTGTTTGTTTTTAACACACACACACACACACATACTGCCACAACACACATTGATACAGCAATAGTTAAGGACCCTTTGCTTGAATTTTGTCTATTTATGAAATACTTTCCCGATTTTGCAATTTGGTCTTACGTATGATGTTTGAGATGTGTGACAATAGTCACATTTGCTCTTAAATATGAAGTTTACATATTGAAGAGGACTCTTGATTAGAAAAACATATTAACGAGGACTTATCTATCAGAAAGCTCACTTTGGGAAGTTGATACTCTGAGGCACCATCATTGCCCTCCTGTGTCAAGGTATATCTTTTAAAGGTGGATACCATTTTTGCCAATGAAGATTCTGACTTCTTACCATTTTTTTTTTTTTAATATTATAATGTTCATGCTCTCAGATTTGTTTTGTCACTCGAGAAAGATTTGACCGTCAGAGCCAAAACAACTGAAATTGATGTTAAAGATTTCTGCAGTGGTTCATACGCAACAATTTTCGGGGATGAGGTAAAAAAAAAGAGTTTTGCGTGGTTTGCAATTCCAGTTAACTGATCTATAATTCCAGTTAAATTATGGAGCTATGAGCATTTTGAAACTAGTTTGTGTCGTTTGTTTTATCAACAATTGTCTGAAACATGAATCTTTGCATCTTCCTGAGAGAAGGTTGTTAAATTATGACATGCGAACATAATCTTGTAACGCAGATGAGAAAAAGAGTGAAGCAGGTCCCTCTGGCATTTTACAAGACAACTCCTACCAGTCTGTTTTCGGAGTCTGATTTCCCCGGTTGGAGTTTTGAATACGAAGACAGCCTTGCAAATAATAACAGCGACGACATCAACAAAGTCATAGAAAAACCCGAAGAAAATGCCGAGGTTTCAGCCAAACGGCAGCGTGTGGAGTGCTCCTGAACATCCCCCCTTTTCTTGCTTTGAAGCTCCAGCTCCCCTCCAGTCCCGGGATGACTTGATTGATGAGGAACAGAAGTAAGAAACAAAATGGGACATTTAGGCCAAAAGACTGTCCTTTGTGCTAATTTAGTAATCTTCATGTGGAAAGCCAAGGCGATCAGGCGTTTAATTAATGGTCGTGATACTTGTAATCAAATCATTTATTACTCGACTCGTTAAGATGACTTGTAGTCTTAATTTCTACCAAAATAGAGTAGACCCGCCAGGTCTCATTCTTAATTATCCTATCATGGATTGAGGTATCTCTTCCTCCACAGTCAATGATCCTAGGAATAAAATTGTAATGGATGTGACAAAATTTTAATTTGGTAATATTTTAAAGTTAAGTTATTAATCAATGACCTAATTAGTGGCTGTTACCAAAAATTACTCAACACCGCCTCAAAGACCTGCCATTGAGCAAATTATTTTACCATTTCAAAATTTGGAGAGAACATATGTAGTGAGGGAATGCTCATTGAAAGGGAGAAATCTTGCTAGAAGACGGATTTGTGCATAGTTATTGTCCCAGTAGGTGAAACTTCTCCTTTGTGATGAATTGCTAGAGAAAAACCAAAGTTTTGAGGACTGAATTTGTAACGGCTCTTTGTAAATCTTAATTTTCTTGTAATATATATATATTTCTTTTAAAAATTGTCACAATTGAAAATATGTTATTTACATAGCATTTGTAAAATCTTAGCAGCGGAAAACTTACACCAAATCAAAACATAATTCTTGCAAAAAACCTAAGTTTAAAAGTTTTTTACGACATGTATAAAATTAACTACTTCAAACAAAGAAACCATAAACAAAACAGAAGCGGTCATAAAATCATTTCAAAAGTTGGTTGTCAAATCTCAACCCATAATCTAAAATCTACAGAGTCAACAACACCAAGTATTCATCATGGGTAAATTGCCACAACTTGCTTGTCATCTATAGCTAATTCCTCATTTCTTCTTTAGCTACAACACAAAGTTCATCTAAAAGTCTAAAACATAGCAATTAATACATGACATTGTGAACATGACATGTCATAACATAAAATCATTTTTCTCTTTCTTTATCATCTTTTCTTTAAGTATGAGTAAGCTTGGCAATGGAAGATCCACCACTATTCTCTGTCTTTTTGGAGCGTCTTTGTAACGATCCCATTTTCATACTTTACTTATATCATGACATGTATGCTATTCTAGGTGACTTATCACATTCTTGGTTGACCCTTTCTCCAAATATGGTCGACTGTAAACCTACCTGAGACTCAACTCTCTCGTTCTTTCACAATTTTGGTTGGTCGCTTCCTCAATTCTGGGCAACCGCAAATCAACCCGAGGCTACCAAAGTTTATGTAGCGACCCGTCTTAATTTAAAACCATTTTTCCCTTATTAAAAATTCTCATGTAAAAATTTTTCTTTTTATTTAATAAAAACATATGATAAATTATTCCGAATAAAATTGTAACAGAGTAAAGCGAAAACACAATTAAACTTAAAAGAAATATATAGTCTTACAAACTATCGTTCGAATTAAAAATCATTTCAAAATACAACTTCTATTTATTATGAGCCATAATCTCACAGGTCTACTTCGTTGAATAACTCAAGTCCTCCACGGGGAATGCTTCCTCCTCCACTTCAGGAATTATCATATTTTGACACTTACCTACACCACAAGTAAACTGTAAGCCCAAAGGCTTAGTAAGGAATTGCGATATGCAGTATGAATGCCTCTAATTCATTTTGTCAGAATGGAATCGGCCCAAACTGCTATTTACTTATGGTTACATATATCATAAACTTGTATCTAGAGTTGGGAGATTGGAGGATCCTGGCAGGGAGAGTGGTGGGGAAACCGGCATCTAACACCCTAGAGTAGACAAGCTCGCACAACCCAAGGTGGGAAGGGTAAAGTTCTATTCGAGTTTACCGGTTAGATCCGAACCACCTCCCCGACCCCCAATTCCCTTACTATATTTTCTTTTATCATTTTCTTCTCATTGTATGAATATCAACTCATTCGTAGTATTTTCTAAGATTCTATTATTATGATGCATGTTGATGCAATATGAATAATACAACTATAAATAATATCATTCGTCTCATAATTTTATAAGTCTCTATCACCAAGAATTCCAGAATATCGAAGGAATAAACTACGGAAACCAAATCACGAAATTCAGTAGCCACTATCAAATCCTAAATTAACGAATCATTGCACAATCAATAATAAATACGGACAGCGAATTAAGGGAAATTACCAGCGAAATGATAGATAACATGCTTTGTAATTTGACGATAAAATACGAAATATCACAGCAAAAAGAAAACGGATATGCATACTTTAATTTGACAACAAATACAATTGCGACATCGAGATAGAAATTAATGTACATGCTTTATAATTTTGACCGCAATTATGAATTACAACAACGAATTTAAAATGAACATACATACGTTATAATTTGACGATAAATTACAAAACATAACAATGAATTAAGCTTAACATACGTGCTTTATATGTTAACAACGAATGCGAAATACGTTCTCTCTAATTTAACAGCAAATAGGAAACAAGACAGTGAAATGAAAACTTGCAATATGTGCTCCATTTTGACAGGAATTACAGCAGTGAATTAAACGAGTATGCATGCGTATAAACTTGATAGCGAATACGAAATGTGACAACGAACTAAACAAGTATACATGCTTTGCAATTTAACATCAAATTACGAAACATAATGGTGAACTAAAATGAGCATACGTTCTGGGTGCTAGCAGAAATAACAACGTGGAACCAGTGAAATAAATAACAAGTTTCCAACAATTTAAATGAACCATTATATCCTAGAATTGACAGGAAATAAAATCCAGAACAGTAATGAATTCGACAACATTTAGAACGTATCAACGTGCTTCAGAAATCGATAGAAATTGACAATATACAACAGCGAAATAAAACATACATACATGATATACGATTTGATAGTAAACTACTACATATGACAGTGAATTTGTAACATCCCGTAACCTTTTTCGTATAAAATTTTTTTTTTCTTTAAAACTATGAAAAACCATTGCGTAATAAAACACCAGAGTAATAAACAGTGGAAGTCTAAATCTTATAAACAGCGGAAGTCTAAATCTTATAAAACATACAGCGGAAGTCTTTTACAATTTAATACCATAAGCCCATTGTCTAAATAAACATTTAAATAAATACATTAACTTAAAACATTTATTTGATGTCATAAAACACTTAAAAGCCTTTAAACATTTATTTGATTTCGTGAGCCATAACCACATGTCAATGTCGCCAACAGTACAAATGTCCACACAGCAATATTCCATCAGCTACGTCCTTTAACAGCTTTATCCATTCATCTGCTCCTTACCTATATCAATGTGACCTAATTATAAGCCTAATGCTCAGTACGTGATATAAACGTAAAACATGAATTTCTCATACAATTTCTATAACATAGCATACAGTTTTCTGTTTTGTTTCTCTTTTACTGTTCATGTCTTTTATCGTTATTTCGTTTGTTTTTATGTCGGGCGTATCAAACCGGACCATACAAACATTTGTTTACTGTTTCTGTCTTTTACTGTTTATGTGTTGAGCGTAACAAATAGAACCATACAAACATTTGTTTACTATTTTTGTCTTTTATTGTTGATATGTCGGGCATATTAAACCAGACTACACAAACATCTATGCTGGGCGTAACAAACCGGACCATAGTTGTTATCTTTGGTTTTTGTGCTGGGTGTGACTAACCGCCCCACAAAAACAACTTAATTACGTATCTTGCTGTTTTCATTTTGTTGTCTCATACTCTTTCAGTATTTTACTGTTTATGTGCTGGGCGTATCAAACCGGACCACATAAACATATGTGCCGGGCGTATCAAACCGGTCCACAGTTATTTACTTATCTTGATTTATGTGCTGGGCGTAACAAATCGGACCACAACTGTTTACTTATATTCCATTTTTGTATACTTTATGATGTCATGTCTTAACGTTATCGTGCACATACAATCCTATCTAACGTGTTCCTTAATCTCCTTAAAACGTGATCCGTCCTAACTAAAGAACTGAACTTAATCGATAAACATACAATTCATAACAATCAATAACACAAATAGTAAACACCCTCTAATTCCCATGATGTAGGCCCTTTCAGACAAAATACATGCAGTACCACGTACCTGAAGTCCTTAGCTTTAATGAGTTATCACTTTAAGATTCTTCACAAGAACCTAATTATTAACAGCATGAGATAATCAATAAAGATCCCTCGATAATTAATCTTAACTACAAACAACTCGGTGTATCCTCTAACAGTCATCCCACTAACACTAATCCCATTTAATAATCACTTAATCCAAAAATCCCAATTCCACAACTCAACTGCTTAATCCACATGATGATCAATCGGAACTTAACTAATACTTTTACTAATATTTCCAGAATAATCCCAATAAACATGGTTATTGCTCATCATCTTTTTCCTGTTTCTATTGTTGTTTATCCAAGTATCACAGTGTTGCAGATAATATTTAACAAAAAAAAAATCATCATAAGAGTAATAGAAGGAAGGTCAGTTACCTGAACGTGAGAGTAGAGAACACCAAAAACAACACTCCCTTCACTAGCTCTCTGATATATTGTAGAACTAGATATCTGCACAACTTCCTTCCTCAGACTCTTTCTCTCTCACAATCCTCTCAGTTTTTCATAGAGTTCCTCCTTCTATCACCTTCTCTTTCTCCAAAACTTCAACAAATCATTTATTCCCATAATATATCTCTCTCCCTCATGTTATTTCTCTGTAAATTCGGTAGAGTACTTTCACTATTTTCCAACCTTTCTTCCAACACTCGTCTCACTCTTCACCATTTATAGACCTCCAATAACTTTTTCCACTACAACTGCGTGAAGATGGATGGCCAAAAAATAGTGCCCTTTAATGTCTAGAAACATTCACGTCGATCTGTTTCATCTTCAGACCCGTATAATGCACACCTGAAGTTTCCAGCGACGCTTTTCAGCTTCCAGGTGACATTTAATTTGGTGGTTGATTGTTTCCAAACCATGATCGACCTTCATACCCATTTGCTTAGTCACAAACCCACTTTTTAACACATCGGTCTACCGGTGTTCATGGGAGACCAACTGCCAATCATTTTGACCACCCGCCACTTTAAAAATCAATATTTGTGTATGTATATTCATATATATATATATATATATTTATTTATTTATTTATTTATAATCTTATAACCTTATTATTAACTACTAATATTACTTCTTTTAATTCGAACTACCATCTCCTAACTCTCCACTTTATTCATGTATCGCATAAACAAATCTCATATCCAAAACTAGCACTATATGCAATATACTCTTAATTGTAATTTCTAATATCTTCCATTAGATTTCACCTTCACCAAACCAATATGCACTAAATTCATATATATATATATATAGACATCAATATCACCTAAATCAAATTATACTATATATATATATTCCACTATTCTTCCTTTACTTTTGTTCAAGTTAAATTCCAATAACTGAGAAGAACATTATTCCTCTCAAGCTCTTATTCCATTCAATATCCAAATTACGTCCAAATATATTTTTTCTTGCTAATTCCACTAACTATAATTCTAATTTATATTGTCCTATCTAACTCCAATGATCATCATACCATTTTCCATAACTTTAATCATTTTCCTAAACTAAATATGGATATAATTCAGGCATTGCAATTCACTTTACCAAACATGTTTCACTTGACCAACATCCTAAATTGTCCAATTCAGCTCCTATCATTCCCAAAATCATCACATAAGCCTTGTGCTTAGCTCAAAGAAAATTCGGGATATTACAGAATTAAAACGTGTATGCATGCTTTACGATTTAACAAGAAACCATGAAATACGACAGCAAACACTATGTGCATATTTGATTTATAGTTTGACAACAAAATACGAAATGAACAGAACATAGAAACATGTAACATAGTTTGGTAATTTGACAGTAACTTAATCACTACTTACCAAGAATTTTGAGCATGAATATTAGAGTATAACAACTAAAAGATTAACAACCAAAAGTTAGCAGTAAATTCCAATGACCACTCCAATGGATCAACAATTATTAATCGAAGATCAAATAAAACACTATGGCTTTAAGAGTTAGAAAATTCTAAGGGAAGTCAAGAGCTAATAGGACAACCAACGATTTGTCTAACAATCCTACTAACTCTTTCTTATCTTCATTAGGTATATCTCTATGCAAATTTCTTCTCAAGACCATATATCAAGTGCAAATGATTTATCAAAATCAAGCATTATCAAGAGTCAAAATCTATAGAATTCAAACAAAGAAAATGCATAGAATTCCAACAACAAACAAAAAATGACTCTACTTGTGGGTAGGGCTTCCAATTGCCAAGACTCACTCAATTTCTTACCTTTGTTGAAGAATTCTAACACGGACAACAAAATCCCAACCTACAGAAATCAGCCAACTCCCAAACACTCACGCAGGAGCCCTCTCACTAGAAAATAGATTGGAAAGCAGTGCTTAAATCGTGGAGCCATACCTGGACAAAAGGAGGAAAAAGGTGGAGACATCAAGCTCCGTGTCTTCGGGCGTGTCTCTAGGACGCGTGGGTTTGAGTTAAATGCGAAGAAAAAGCAAGATTCCAATCTTTGAAATCCCTAATTATACTCAACTCTGGAAAGTTTCGGATGAGAGTTGGCATCCGCATGGGGTCCACATTCGTTCGAAAGTCCACTGTTGCTGCTTGTACCGCGAATTGGGACGAGAATTGTTGTCCTAATTCTCATAAATCTCATCTGAACATGACTTTCAGACACAACATGGCATCTGCATGTGGCATTCGTACTCGTTTGAAAGTCCCCATGAATTGGAAAGATTCAATTCGGACGCATTCTACCCTCGTCCACAGTCGTCCAATATCGTTTGAAGTGACACAAATTTTTTACAGATTCAAATCTGGTGCGTCCTCCTGTGTCCTCACTTCACTCAGACTTGTCCGAATGAGTCATTCAGACGCAAAATGGCATCCGAATGTTGCGTCCTCATGCGTTCAAATTTGTCCAGAAATTGGACAGATTTAAATCGGAGTGGTTTCCTTCGTCCTCACCCGTCCGCACTCGTTTGCAAATGTGTAGAGGTAGATTTGGATGCTAGATCGCGTCCTGCCTCATCCCCAACTCTATTTCCTTCAACTTTTTGTATAACAATTGTATTTAAATCATACTCAATCATCATCTATATGTTTATATGATATAATTCAATAAACATCGTCCCTTAATACAACACATGTGATGTAACGACCCGAATTTCTAACCATTTTTAAAAGTATGCTAAAATCTACTAAAACGAGTTTCAATGTTAAATTTTTTATTTAAAATCTTTACTTAAGGAATAGCAGAGTGCTAAAATCTGATCGTCACCAACTTGCTAAAAAGTTACTTAAATCGGAGGAGAAAAACCATAATTAAATAAATTTAGCGGAAACGTAATTAAAACATTACTTAAGCATTGATTTAAAATTCAGGGTTTGGGCTTCCAAAATGGAGTTTACATAACTTCTCAAAATAACTACTCAAATAGGGTTATAAAAGGGTAAATTAATGTTCGTAAAACAACTTGACGTTAGTGTAATACCCCAAAAATGTATTCCCCTTTTTGATGATGTAATAATTCTAGACAACCTTAATATATGAATATTTCGTCAAATTATGCAAAGGTGAGCATAAATTGTGCATGAAAAGTAGAGGGTTAATGTTGGATAATGACCTAAATCGGAAAAACTTAGGAAAAATGCACAAATGTCGGGTTACGGACGCCGACAAACACTGCGGACGACACAGGACAACGTCAGTTTTGAATTTGTACAACTCTGGGATAATTCGGACGACTTGCAGACGAAGCGGACGCAATGAATCTATACGATTTGCTGGGTGTTTTCGGATGCCCCTGTTTCTTCCGAAAACTGGCGCGGACTACGTGGACGTTTTCGATTTGAATCTATACCAATTTTGTGTATTTTTGGACGCGTTGGTCTCATCCGAAAAAGATTTCAGATGACTTATACGTCTGAAAAGTCAAAAATCTGCGAAACCCATTTTATAAATCCTTCTCTCTCTTCCGACTTCTTGACTTACATGATGGACTCTCTCTCTCCAGTCTACTCCCTGTAGCCCGTCTCTTCCATCCCATCAGCATGGAAGCTTTCCACGTGGTGTTTGGTGAGTGACCACCTCCTCTTGAATTGGGTAATTTGCTTCAGTTTATCCTCTGCCATTCTTTGCTTGAGAATTTATTGCTGCACCTGAGTCCTCTTCTTCCCTCACCGTCTGTGTCTATAAATGGAGGTAAGAGGTGAGTTTCCTGTAAGCTTAACTCTGGACTAGTAAATTGTGAATGTGCTTGGTAAAGGTAAGACATTGGAGAGTAGTTGCTGAGTGAAGTGTTGAGTGTTAAAAAGTGAGTGTTGCTTTGTCTTATCGATCATCTGGGAATTGAAGCACCGTGGGTTGAAACAAAGGTAAGGAATTATTCTGAGGAATGTTGAATTGATTTTTGGACTTCTGAGTTGGTTCAAGTTGATTATAAGATGTGGAAATGCTGATATTGTTTTTGTCTAGGAACTGTTGGAAGATTTAAGGGTAGAGCATTTGCCTTGGCTGTCGGTTTCACTGTTGGAATTAAGGTAAGAATTAGAATATTGTCTTGGCCAAAAGAATGACCCTACATTACGGGTTTTTGTGTGTTGAATTGTTGATTGTATGTTGGTTGAATGAAAAACATGAATAGAAGCAAATGTTAGTTATCACCATGAAAATCTGATCTAAGGGAATTGTTGGAAAAAGTGGGTTGTCTGTTGTTTGAAATCATTACCAATGTAATATGGAGAACATGAATTGTCCGATATAAATGCTAGTTGTGGTCCAATGTGAGTAGTTGTAAGTATTACTCTATCAAGTTTTGGATTTTGGTATTTATGCTTTGTTTGGATTTAACCCTAAGACTTTGAACTGCTGCTCTTCTGTTCACCTTGATATTGTTGACTTTGAGCATGTTTAGAAAAATTACTTGTCTGAACTTAAGTCTGGGTAAGACCTGCATAAAAAAGTTGAAATGGGAATGAAGTTGAACTGAACATGTCTTTCTTGCTCATAACGATTAATAAATGAATCAAAATTTGTATTGCCTTAATTTATATGCTCACTCTAAACTTGAATATTTTGGAAAATTAATACAATAACTTTAAATCGAATTTCTAATTGAAGTTGTGGTAAAATTTGTTGTGTTTTTGTTGTATGATTCATTGTGACATTCATGCATCATCCTAGAACTTATGAAATTGTTTACATATTGTATGTCATCCTAAAATATATGTAAATAGGCATGTGGGGGTTCGGGAGGATTGAGAATGGTTCATGTCGTAACACCCCTATTGGAGTGCCTACTCCCAATTAGGGGGCGGTGAGGTACGGTTAAGCCACGAGAATTGTAAGATTTTCAATTCTCTTGTTCTGAAATCCCCAATGTCTTCAACAAAAGTGTATGGGTATGACTCGTGGTGACACCCCTATTGGTGTGTTTCCCCATTTGAAATACGGTTAAGCCACAAGACCTAGACTTACCCATCGCCTCAAACAACAAACGAGATACGGATCTTCTCTGTAAGGCATCGCATGATCATACATCATATGCATCGCATTTTATATTCTGATTCTTGCTGGGTGTTAGGCTCATTGTTTTCCCCGTAATGTAGGTGATTATTTTAATGAAGAATTTGTACCAGTGGAGGAGGAGGCGTTCCAGGATGACCCCTCGTGTTATCAACCGATTTGACATGATGGATGCAGCTCACATATTTTGGGAAATATGGGTGTTTTGAAAAAGGGGTATTTTGGTAATTTACTATTATCAGTATTTTGAATATTATGGACGTTGTACTTGAGGTTTTGGTATTTTGTTGAAAACATTTGGGAACTTTGTTTTGAATATCTATTACCTTTTCGCATTAATTACTCTGACAAATTTACTCAAACGATGAATAAATTAAACGAAAAATTTTTATGACGTATTTTTAAACGAGAAAAATAGTTTTCAATTAACGGAGAGTTACAGTTAGCCCTTACAAAATACTCTCTTCGTTTCTTACTCGAAGCCATGCTACTACTCGGGATGCGTCTCCTCTGGATACGCCACAAGCTCCACCGGAATGGCCTCCTCTGCTCTTGGGAGAATTACTTCGTTACCTACACCACAAGTAAGGACATGAGCTTTCGCCTAGTAAGGAAATGGGGGAAACAATTATATATGTCTCTCTTTAATTCCTTTTTGGTATGGGGGCCACCCAAACCAATTCTTCTTTACGTTCATTGGTTCTTGTTTCTTTACTCGTACTTCAAGCTGGAGATTAGAGGTTGTCCTTTGAGATGACCTAGTTTGATCGGCTTCTAACCTCCTGTGTGCATGCTAGTCCCTTTCCTGACTTGGTGAGGGTGTATCCTAGCGGCCAGGCTAGATCCGAACTACCCATCTACCCCAACTCCCTTTTCGTCCCCTTTCCGGCGTATCCCGCCTTCAAGGTTCCTCCATTTCTGGCGTATCCCCCCTTCAGGGTTTCTTCCCTTTTGGCGTATCCCGCCGGAGGGTTTCTTTTGGTGATGGACGTATCCCGCCCATCCCGAACATTCCTTTTTCTTAGCACTTTTCCTCATTCATGCATGTGGGTACCACCTTGAGGAGGTGCCCCCCCCTACTTGGTTCCTATTAGCATGAATACAGCCTAACACTTTCAAACTAGATAACCCATATATGAAAAGTAAAGGACAATGTTTCAAAGGAATTCACAATAATAGACAAAACAAGTGCTAGGGCATGCTTACATATAACAAAAACAAAACAACGTATAATTACAAGTAGAACTAGTCATGTTAATAATCGTCCAATAAAACAAGAAAAGAGCATGCTTTATATAGTGAGGGTAAAAACATCATAGGAAAATGAACTAATTTTGAATTAGGACAACAAGCATGCTTTTTAACCGATTATATGAGCGTCCAACCATGTTCTTGATTGAATATTCAGCATAAGAATTACAAGCATATAAGCATGTCTTTAACCGACTATGTGATAGAAAGATAAATACGAACATCTATCATGCTTTTTAATCGGCCACACAAGGGAACTAAACATGCTTTTAATGACTATAATGGAGCAGCAGAAATATGCACATCTACACATGTTTAAATTGAGTATAACAGCGGAAATCGTAAATTACTAAACATGCTTTAATTGAATATAACAGGAGAAAGTTAGAATATCTAAGCAAGGTTTTAAATCGACTACCACAACAGAATTTTTTGAACATTAATATGCTTCTCTAACGATTTTATTTATAGCAGTGAACACGTCATGATAGAGCAGTGAAAACAACTTCTTAATCAACTAAATGGCGGAAACATGCTTCTTACTCGAAACTGAGCAGTAGTAAATGATAGTTAGAATGGAACTACGAGACCTGCTTCTTGTATGCTAATAAACAACAGCGATTAGGTATGCAAATTGAAACGACTAACATGCTTCTTAATTGCAAATAACAGCAGCGAATATCAATCGAACAATCGATGAAACATAATTCGTAACGACAATGGCAACAGTGAATATGAGTAGCATGACAGCAGATAATATGAACGTCTAACATGCTTTTTATCAACTAAAACAACAGAAAACATGAGTAACTAAACAGTGCAGCGATACGGTTTTATCAACGACCAAGAATAACAGGGACAATGTTGGACAGATCAGCGGTAACATTCGAACTAGGCAACGAAATCATACTCAGTATCGACTAAACAAAATATAGCAGCGAGTAATGTCAACTAAAAGAACGACGAAACATGCTTTTTAACATCCAACGGGCGAATAACAGGACAGGTTTTTACGCTAAGGTATTTACAGCAACTTGTAACAACGAAATAATGGTAAATCATGTTATTAACATCCACTAAAACAAATGATAGATCAGTGGTAAACGATAGCGAAAACAACAGCAGAAATGGCGAAAAATAAACAACAACAGTCATGCTCTTCAAATGTTTGTAAAACCAACAATAATAAATTAATCGAAACAGTGAACACATGCTGCATAACTATACATTTGATAGTCACCGACTACTCAACATTTAGAACCTAACACATGTTTCACAAGATAATGGAGCAGCAGAAAACAAGATAAACTAAGGGGTCTCATGGTTAGTAGAGTGTTTCGTTCCCTTTTCATAGAGTAGATGAGCATAAAAATATGGCTATAACATAAGTCATCCGTCTCTTCCATTCACATTCACTTTTCAGCCTTCATTATCATTCTCATTCAGCCACTATTCTTATTCATATTTTAGCAACGTATATAGAAAGTATTGACAAAGTAAGCAGATGCAAAGTGAAGAATAAAGGCAGTAAGAAATATTGTAGGGGAAATCAACATAGTTCGTCTAAGAGTTTTCACAGATTCTAGCTACAACAATCAAGTCAATCACATAACGCACCCACACGTTTTACTTGGGTGTAGGGCCTCCACCTGGCCAAGACAACTCATATCCTTACCTTCACTGGCATTTCCTCTTTCCAGACACGGTACCTCTCCTTCCAAACAACTCCCTCCAAGTAGAAACCTCACCAACACTCTCCGGGCACTCGGAAGAACAACGAAGAAGAGAGGAAGGGTTGAAGAATTAGGCTCACCTGAGGGAACCATTCATACTCTAGCAGGAGGAAGGAGCAGGCGACAATCTCTATGCTCGGGATCGTGAGAGTGAGAGGCGTTGGGCTGCATTTTGATTGGTTCCCCCGTCGTTTTCATTCTGATTTTAATTTATCCTGTTGCTAAACTGCGCTGATTCGGACTGGTGCGGACGAAATCTTTGCATCCGCAAGACCAACTTTCGCAGGCAAAATCCTGAGATCTCGGACGAGAGTTGGCATCCCTACTCTCATCCGTACCATCCGCAGTCGGGGTTCGAACGCCATTTGGCATCCGCATAAGTCTTCCACATAGATTCTAAATCAAATAGATTCGATTCGAATGGGCTCTCCCGCGTCCACATCATCCATATGTATCGTCCAAATGTGTCCAAGAATTGGACAGAGGCAAAATGGACGATGCCTCAACTCGTCCACAGTTGTCCCAAAGCTTTTAAAAGTCTCCAGACTTAGACAGATTCGATGTGGACGCGTCCTGTTTACGTCCACGTCCGCAACACCTCAGTACAGTGAGGTTAGGACGCCAAGAGCGTGTCCCGAGTCCTCCCAAAGCTTGGGCGACGTTCCATGTGTTTTGCTAACGACATTTCTCATCTGCAAAGGCATCTATATACGTACCAATGGTTCACAAGTTCAATTCCTTTGCATTCCGACCAAGTTTTTATCCAAATCGATTTTTATGAAGTCATGAGTCATAACTTAACGCGTATAGAGGCGATGTAAATACATGTATTAGGCCAATTCTTTCCTCCAAAGTCTGATTACATCATTTAATGGAAAAATTTAGGATCAGATTGTTGAATGTGATTTTAAAGAAATTTGTAATATTCATAAAATGGGGAAAAATAACGGGGTATTACAGTTTAACTACACACAAATCTGGTCGACCGTAAATTCATATCTGGGCAACCACAATTCTACTCGAAAGCCCCCATTTTTCTCTCTGTACATAATTTGGTTGATTAACCAACACAGCTAGTCGACCACTCCCTTGAAAAAATATCCATAACCTCAAAAATTCCTCTCCTCCAACCGCCCTAAACCTAAGTCACAATAGCAATTCCAATAATCATCAATTATCAACCTTCATCTAACCTTATGCTTAATATGATAAAATTTTGGGATATTACAGTCTCTACCTTTTTGAAGACAGACCCCGCGCCATTTTGGGGGTCCTCTGTTAGCTATCATGCACTCCCATGCATGGTGTAAGAGTCTGGGCTTGTCTAGGACATGTTGTCCATGGCTGCCTATAGTGTTAGATTAGAATTACTTTCCTTTTATGTAATGCACTTGTATTTCTTTTGTTTCTATTTTGGGCAAGTGACTCTTCGCCACCATTGCATGTGCACTCCTGGCATAGTAGAGATTGTGTAGATTGCTCTTTAGGGGGGAAAGGCATGATAGCACATAAATCCCCCTATCCACTGATGTAATTTGCTGCCAATGAATGAAAAAACTTTTTACATACGAACTTTCTTTATGCTCACTATGTTCAATGACACCCTTTTCGCATACTGCTCGCTCGTTAGACACAAAGCTCGCTCTAATGCCATGGCCAATCGGTGTTGTTGGCACACCTCGTAGGCTGACTTGTTGTTTTCTCCAACAACGAGTGTCGCACGGTCCCTCTCTAGTTCCTCTGAAAATAGGACCGTGATAGCTGGTATTAGAGCCAAGTTGACTTAAATTGCAAGAAATCATGACGAGAAAAAATTCATCGGAGAAAGAGAATTAATCGTCAGACCAGCTCGAGCGCCAAATCAAGCTGAAAGAAGAGATGAGATATCTACAAGAAATTCTAGACAACATTCATTTTCTACAGGAATGAATGAAAGAAATGTCTAAGTTTCCAACTGAGATTGTTGCTGTTCACAACAGAATAGACACCATCCTGGTTCGAGAGCTAATGGATCGGATATGAGAACCTCAAATCCCGACCAGAGAAGAGAAATGGGGTAGATAGTGGAGAAAGCTCCACAAATGCTATAATCAGGGTCCTGGAGCTCATCGAGGAGATTGACCAAGGTCATACATGATTATTGGGAACCGTGATCAACCTAACAGAAGACTTCAAGGCGATGTTCAAATATCTCAAGGTCGAGATTGCAGAAATAAACATCAAATTGAATGTCACTATGAGAGCTATGAGAAACCAAACTCAAGCTCCAAGTGCAGTTGAAGTTAGTTGAGTGAAAATCCCAGAGCCAAAATCCTTTGGGGTGCCCGTGATGCCAAAGAAATAGAAAACTTTATTTTCAATATAGAACAATATTTCAAGGCAACTAGAACTTACGAAGAATCAAAAGTTACCATGGTCACAATACATCTTACTAGGGATGCAAAACTCTAGTGGAGCAAAATATAATGACACCTGTAACGGTGATTGTGTTATCAATACATGGGATGAACTCAAGAGACAACTAAAAGACCAAATCTTTCTTGAAAATGTTGAATTCAATGCACATCAATCATTGCGAGAATTGAAATAGACTGGTAGCATTCGTGAATATGTTAAACAGTTCTCTAGCCTCATGCTTAATATACGAGACATGTCTGGAAAAGACAAGTGTTGGCCTATTTGATATTAGGTTATTTGTTTCGATGATGACGTTTTTAATTGTGTAATTAAGTTGTTTAATTTCTATTTGTTGATGTTCTTAAATACATTATTTATATTTCATTGGAAATATCCCTAATAAGGGTATTCATGTTTACTAACATGTTTGCCTAAGTCCATATAGCTTATAGTATGAATATTGAGACTTAGAAAAATCAAGAAATGCAAATTCAGAGGAAGAGGTCGACTAAAACACGCAAAAAGGTCGACCAAAATGTGTTTTACGAAGGAAGTGGTCAACTAGTTGATCGACCGTATGTCAAAACAGAAGGCTCCTAGGTTTAATAGTCAAGGAAGTGGTCAAGGAATGAAGAGTTGGTCGATCACAAAATTGGACAGATTGTTTGTTAAGTTTGCGGCTGAGGAAGCGGTCGAGTAAGTGGACGAGCTGATTGAACCCGAAATGGACAGAGTTGGTGAATGACTAAAACATGAAGAAAACGGTCAACCAAAATGGAGAAAGTGGTCAACTGATATCTCTGCACGTTGCAATGACTAGTTCCAATGGTCGAAAGACAGTCAAACAAAATGGAAATGGTCGACTAGTTGGACAGTTCCATAAAGAGTGGCACTTCAAATTGAAGACTTACAAGAGAGAGAATCATACCAAAATGCTGCCAAAATTTCTACACGTGCTCTCTCTACAAAAGAGTGCAAATCCTATCTCTCTCATACTCACATTTGAGAATTTACATTTCGAGAGATAGGAAATATTTGTTGTAATTTTCATTTCTTCTTGTAAACCGAAGTCAAAAGGGTGACGCCTCGTAACAGTCAAGTGAAAAGGGTGATACCCTTTGAAAGAGCCAGTGTAAAGGTTTAATTGACACCCGTGAAGCCAATTGACACTAACCGAGGAGGTTAGTGAATTAAGGATCTCCAAGTGGGGAACTTAGAGCGCAAACGTAGGTGGGGATTGCCGAATCGCGTGAACAACAACGTTTGCACTCTCTTTCCCTAAACTCCTTTATTATTTGTTGTTATTTGTATGCTTTGAATGTGTTAAATCACTTAGGGTTTAGAAAATTAATTATCGCACAAAAAAGTTAAATCGCCTAATTCACCCCCCTTTATAGGCGTGCACCGATCCTATAATGAGATCTTCACTTTTATTGAAGGACTAAAACCATGGGCTAGGACAAAACTATATGAACAAAGAGTGCAGAGTCTCTCAAGTGCTCTCGCTGCAGCAGAATGATTATTTGCTTATTCTAAGTGAGAGATCTGGACAGAAGAAGAATCCTCCTAACAATTCAAACAATGCAAGGTCCCCTAGACCGAATGCAAATGATGCTAAAAGAAAGCCAAATGTCCCAAAGGAGGGTCAAAAGATAGCAAAAGGAACTAGTAATCAGCAACCAATGAAAAACCTATGTCATGTTTCTTATGCAAGGGACCTCATCAAGTTGATGAGTGTCCACATAGGTCAACATTAACAGCCTTACAAGCTTCGATTTATAACAACAACCCAGCCATAGGAGTTACTGAAGAAGAGCCCACAGAAGTTGCAGAAGTAGGAACAATGACATTCTTATCAACAGTTCAACAGGAGATAGAAGAGTTGAAGAAGACCCCTGATAATAGCTCATGTATGTAGAGACCTTTGTCAATAATAAGGCCATCAAAAGTACTATGATTGACTTAGGAGCTACTCACAATTTCATAACAGAAAAGGAAGCTCTCCGCTTAGGCCTTAAGCTAGAAAAGAATACTGGCAAGATGAAGACAATCAATGCAAAAGCAATGTTAGTAGTTGGGGTTGTAAGTAGAGCTCAGCTAATACTCAACTTGTGGACGAGACTGATCAATTTTGTTGTGGCACAAATAGTGACTTTGATACTATACTGGGAATGAAATTCTTGATGGAGCACAAAGTCTTCCTCATCCCATCAGCTAAATGTCTAGTGATTACAGGAAACAATCCGACAGTAGTCCCCACAAATCCTCAAGCAACCAAACACCAGCAACATGAAGATGATCTCTGTGATACAGCATAAAAAGGGATTGAAAAACCAAGATCCAATCTATATCTTTGTCCCTTCAATCATGGATAAAGGTAAAGAAGAAGTAGTGTCATAAGAAATTATGGAAGTACTAGAATAATACAAGGGTACTATGCCAGAATGCTTACCAAAGTCACTATCCCCACGCAAGGACATCGATAATCAAATTGAATTGATCCCGAGAACCATGCCCCTTACAAAAGCACCTTACAAAATGGTCCCATCAAAACCTGTGGAAATGAGAAAATAACTTGATGAATTACTTTAGGCATGATTCATTAGATCGCCAAAAGCATCATTTGGAGCACCTGTATTGTTCCAAAATAAGGACGGTAGCTTGCATTTGTGCATCAATTATCGAGCCCTTAATAAGGTCACTATACATAACAAGTATCCGATCCCAGTCATCACAGATCTATTTGATCAGCTGGACAAAGAAAAACATTTCACGAAGCTCGACTTGTGTTCAGGTTACTATCAAGTCAGAATTGCTGAAGGTGATGTGCTAACAAATGTTGTGTGACTAGATATGAAACTTTTGAATTTTTGGTGATGCTATTTGAACTGACAAATGCTCCAGCAACATTTTACACTTTCATGAACCAAGTATTCCATGAATTTCTTGACTAATTTGTGGTATTATACCTTGATGACATCGTAGTCTATAGTGAGAGCCTAGAAGAACATAAAGTCCATCTTCGTCTAGTCTTTGAGAAACTGAAACAAAATTAGCTATATATGAAGAAAGAAAAATGTTTCTTCACTCTAGAAAGCATTGGATTCCTTGGCCACATCATCAAGTCAGGTCGTCTTTGCATGGATGCTGATAAAAGCAAGGTTATCCAAGATTGAAAAAGCTCCACTTCAGTCACCGAATTACGTTCCTTTCTCGAACTCGCAAATTATTATAAGTGCTTTGTCGAAGGATTCTCCAAGAGGGCAACATCTCTCACCGAGCTTTTAAAGAGGGAAGTCTCTTGGGAGTGGAGTCAAGAATGTCACAAAATCTATGTTGACTTGAAAGAACCTATGATGAAAAGTCTTGTGCTAGCTCTAGCTAATGTCACTTTACCATTTGAAGTGGAAACTAATGCATTTGACTTTGCACTCGAAGGGGTCTTATTACAGAATGGTAATCCTTTCACCTATGAAAGCTATAAGTTGAAGGAAGCTAAAAGAAAGTACATAGCCTCAGAAAAAGAAATGTTGGTCGTGGTACACTGTCTTCGTGTGTGGAGACAATATCTGCTTGGATCTAAGTTTGTAGTAAAGGCCGACAATAGTGCAGCTTGTCATTTCTTTGAGCAACCAAAGCTTATTGCCAAGCAAGCACGTTCATATGAACTTATCTTAGAATTTGTCTTCCATTTTGAGCACCAGTCTGGCTAAGCAAACAAGGTAGTTGATGCCCTTAGTCGAAAAGCAGAATGAGCAAGCCTTTGTTATTTATCTCAACCTCAAGTAAGCAGAGTTATTGAGTCTATGAGAGATCACATCCAAGATAGTTTACAAGATGACCCTGCTACTCGAGCTGTCATGCAACTAGTAAAAGAGAAAAAGACTCGGCAATTTTTGATTGAAGAGGATTTGTTTTTAACTAAAGGAAGTCATCTTTACGTACCCATAAGTAATGATCTACGTTGAACTCTATTGAAAGAATCATGCAGGATGACAACGAACTTAGACTCTATTAAAGAGGGGATATTATTGGCCTCAAATGAAGGATGATGTGATACAATATACTAAAACTTGTTTGGTATGTCAACAAGACAAGTGGGAAGAGAAAAATTCATTGGTTTGCTAGAACTATTACCGGTGCCCACAAGACCTTGGGAAAACATATCCCTAGACTTCATCTCCAATTTGCCATTTGCTAGCGACTTCGAAGCTATCTTAGTGATCATCAACCGCTTCTCTAAATATGCTACATTCATTGCTGCTCCAAGATATTGTTACGCTAAAACAATGACGCAACTATTCTTCAAGAATGTTGTCAAGTTATGGGGCATACCTTAGAGAATCATCAGCGATAGAGATACAAGATTTACCACATCCTTTTGGGTGGAATTATTCAAGTTACTTGAATCAAGTATGAATATATTTTCTAGCTATCACCCCCAAACCGATGGTTAGACGGAACACTTCAATAGTCTACTTGAAGAGTATCTATGTCACTTTATCAACACCAACTAGAAGAATTAGCCAAGTCTACTTGAAGTGGCGCAATTTTGTTTTAACTAGTAAAAGAGTTCTTCAACTGGAATGAGCCCATTTGAGATAGTTTGCTAAAGACAACAGACTATACCACACACTCTTGATCAAACATACTTGGGGAAGTGTCCAAAGGCTTATAAGTTCTCCAAAGAATGGAAGCAAAATGCTGAAATAGCTTCTACTTATTTGGAATGCACCTCCAAACATATGAAGAAATGGGCAGATCAAAAGTGGTGACTTTTGGAGTTTGAAGCTGGAAACCTTGTATTGGTTAAGTTGTTGTCTGAACAACTTTGCTTTAGAGAAAAGAGAGATAAACAACTTGTTCAGAATATGTAGGTCTAGTCCAAGTTGTTGAAAAGATTGAGAAAACATCTTATAGAGTCAATCTACCTACGTGGCTAAAAATCCACTCAGTGATTGACGTCAGCAATTTCAAGTCATATCACCCAGATGAGGAAGATGAGAAGAGGAACAACATCACTTGACTAGACATTTCCATCAACAATCAGTTGAAGAAATTCTTGTGGATCAAAACATCATAACAAGCTGCCCCTTACATACAGAATATGTACGATGGAAGGGACTTGTAGACGACGAAGTAACCTGGAAGAAGGATGAAGACTTGGAGAACTTTCCTGATGCACCAGTGGAAGGGGGTAAGAATATATAACCTGTAAATATTGAGGATGTTGAAGTGTTGAAGAAGTTGGACAATTGATACTTGAAGAATTGATGAAGATTGAAGAATTGTGACAACTCCAACCTCAGAGGTCAATCAAGAGGAAAATACAAGGCGTAGATCGATAGGTTCTGAAGGATTTAGATCGACTGGGACTTCACAGTCAAGCAGAAGGTTGACCTTAAAAAAGGCAGTGGAGAACAAATGAAGGGTTTGGTCGATCTGATGGACCAGTTCCTCTATTTCTTTATGTGGCCGCAAAACTCACTTTTGGAAAGTCCAACTTTGAGATTCAATAATCCGCTCATTTTAGAAGCTTTTGGCCTAAAATTTGAAACACGTCTTCTTGGATGAATATGAATGAACTCCTTTAATAATTATAGGAATATACACCATGGATTAGGAAATATGCTTGATAGAAATTAAGTAACCATAAATAGAAAGTAATTGTGATGAATGCTCCTGTATGGATGATTTGTCGATGAAATACCTTTCGAAAGTTGGACACCATTTCACACCATCTTTCTCCAAGGAGTAAGAACATGGATGGCAATAAGAGAAGTCACCCAACTTACAAGGGACCCCAATCTTGTGATATAAGACACATAAGGAAACCTTTGATTTTGATACGCCAAAGGGGTGAAAAAGGAATCACTCCAATTTCGATAATTATGCAAAAAAAATTTCTATTTAATTTCAATTGATCAAAACATAAGCACTAGGGGGGCTTTATATAGCCAATTACAAACTATAAAATAATAGTAAACTAAATAAGCAACAATAACCCTAAACCGACTCATAGTATAAATTGTCTGATTGTTTACTTAGTAGTTACAAGGTAAATTAAGTAAAAGATTAATTAATTAATTCTTCTTTTCTTCTTCTCCAAGTCTAGAAGTCTTTTAGCAGCTATTCCTTGTTGGTGCTTGGCCACTTTGATGGTTTTCATGTATAGACTTCCTTAGTCTCCAAGCTTGGACACTTGGACTTTCCTTAATCTTTGCTCTCTGTTCTGTGGGCTTTTGACATAACATAAAAAATCCATATTTAATGATCCAACCCATTCTAGAAAGCTTATGAAATCAGCTACAATCTTCATGAAACACTCTTTTTGAAATGACGTCTTGTTTAAAGCCAGAATAGTTAAACACAGAAAGTAGACAGTTTTGGAAAGTCTTTCCATTAATCTTCCATTGTCCTTTAACTTCCACCTATGCTTGACCTTGAATGACTTAATGATCATGTTGGGAGTTTGATTAATGATGGAATGGACCTATAGTCCATCATCCTCTTAGGGTTGAAAAAGATTTGACCTCAAATCATATCTTGTTCCACCATAATCTTTGTTACCATAATAAGAGGAATCAACATGGGCTATCATCATAGCAATATCTTCAATATCTTTATGATTGTAATAAGGAAACACATCTTCTTTGTAGTAGATTGAGGATATTAAGATTTCCATAAACCTCTTCCCATGCTTGAATGTTAACTCGGATAATAGATTCTCATTCTTTGCCTTCGAGTTAGGAGTATTGTAGACCACAATAATAATTACCATAAATAAAACTTTGAGAACACATTTTAAGTATATGTAGCCACAGAGTAATTCCTTCATAATCTTTTTGCACAAGATAAGTAAATGTGTCATAGACTTTAAGACTTACATTGGCTTTAAAATCCCCATGAATGATATAAGGAAACAACCGTTGTATGATGTGGTAGGCCAATAATAGTAAGATATTCACAAACCACCTCCCATAATTGAACAATAGCTTAAAAGTGTAGTGGATACCCTTTTGTAATTCAATAATTTCCATAAATATAGTTGTGAGAATACCTTTGAGTATTTGTGGACAAAGAACAATGCTTTTATAAAATCTTGAGTTGTCTTTTCCTTGACTTAGCTTAATAAGAACCCAATAAATACTTTCCTTATGAGTGATGTTCGAGCCCCATGAATTTTTACACAAGGCTTGCCATTCTCGGAAACACAATATTTGAATTGAAGCATTGGCCACTAATTTTGTTTTTCCCTCTTTGCACTTAGGGGTGTTCAAATCCAGGTTCGGTTCGGTTTTAATATGGAACTGAATCGAACCGGTCAGTTTCAGATTGGTAATGGCCAAATTGAAATTGAGATTTTGGTTTTGTGGAATCGAACTAGAACTGAACTAGAATTTTGGTTTTCGGTTCCGGTTTTTTCTTATGTTTTTTTTATTATTCAAAAAACTGGTGTACATATGCAAAATGCAAATATCTGTAAGGATCACTCACTCAAACCAAAACCAAACACTAGCGACTGGCATCCACTTCCACTTCTAGCTTATCCACACAGATCACTAATCACTACCCACTGGAGTCCAGCTTCAACATTTTTGGTTTCAACGGTTTTGTCTTACTATTTCATTGTCATTTCAACGATTCAAGTTCAACCAACAACATTGTTAATTGTTATAGCATCAATATTTTGAGCAGCACTTGCAGCAACACTTGCAGCAGCAATATTTCATCCATTCTAAAATCTGCAATATTTCATCCACTTTGACATCTGCAAGCAAAAATATAGCAATAAAAATCCGAAAAAAATGCATCATTAACTCTACAAACTACATCAACTATGACAGTAACAGATCCAATAAAAATAAGAAAAAAAATGTATCATTAACTCTATAAACTACATCAACTAATAAAAAAATTCTAATAACTAAATAAAATAGTAATTGTCCTCGCATTTCGTACTATCTAGTGTCTTTAGACTTCAAATTATAAACTGCAAAAGAATAAATACAATTTTGAATAAATTATATGAAAGAAAATAATTATAAAAAAAATAAAATTAATAAAAATATAAATACCTTGTTCTAAGTTGTTATCACTATTAAGTTCCGACTAGTTCACTTCATCATCTTCATTAATTGATATAATCTCTGAAAAATATAAATTCAAAATAAATATATAAAATATAGTAATTAATTAAAGAAATATATAGGAAAAACACTATTAAAATTAAAAATTGACAGATATACCTTGTTCAAATTTGTCAATACCATCCACTACATCATTAAAGTTGATAGATTGATGTTTTGATGATCAAATCCAGCTTTGAGTGCAAATAAGCGCCTCGACAGTCTGTGGAGACAAAGAACTGCAAAATAAATCAAGTACTCGTCCTCCACTACTAAAAGCTGACTCCGATGCAACAGTTGAAATATAAATAACCAATACATCTTTTGCCAATTTGCTTAAAATTGGAAAATTCAACAAATTAAATTTTCACCATATTAGAATGTCTTGCTTTTCTGAAAATTTTTCCAATCCTTTATATAGATATTGATCAACTTCTGTCCGAGTATTTGAAATATCTTGCTCTTCATGATGGCTATAGAATATCTCATACACCTTATTATGGGTCAAACTACTCCTTTGTCTCGACACTGTAGACATTGTAGCAACACTTATAGTACTACAATTTTCTTCTGAATTTTCAAAATCCGAATCACCTCTATGCTCGAGATATAATCTTTCAATCACAAGTTGTACTTGGTTGATCAAATTATTTGCCTTATCATTATCAACTAACATAGTAAGACAATATTTCAAAAACTTTGTTTTATATCTGAGATCTAATACAACTGCCACATACATCAAAAAATTCATTTTATCACAGCTTACCCGATATTTATCAAACTTTCCTTGCATTCCAATAGCTATTTTCCTCAATAATGGATTATCACACTCAGCGTACTCTTGGATAACCATTTTTAAATTACATACTTTATTGAAATAAATATTGGAAGTAACATGTAAGGAGGCTGAAACATTTATAATCGTATCATAAAAAATCTTCAAAAACTTGATAAGTTTCTGAATATTATCCCAATCTTCTGTTGTAGGAGGTCTTTCTCCACCCAAATCAACAAGATAATGATTATTAGTTTCTTTTAACTTCTCAAAAGTTTTTTAAAAATTTTCAGCGTTTTCTAACATCAAATATGCGGAATTCCATTTGGTAGGCACATCAAGAGAAACATTACTTTTGCACATGATCTTAACTTTTTCAACACATTTCTTAAAATTTTGCAACCTTGCAGGTGAAGATCAAACATACTTCACAGCTCTAAGTACTTTTGTGATAGATTCTTGATGGTCTTCTTAACCATCAGATACAATCAAATTCAAAATATGAGCAAAACATCACATATGCATAGGTTCCCCATTCAAAACTAATCCATTCCAATTTTGAACACTTTTTATCAAATATGAAATGGCAACATCATTTGAAAAAGCATTATCAACTTTGATTGTCAAAACATTTTCAGTTCTCCATTCAAATAAGTATCTTTCACTTCTCTACCAATCGTTTCACCTTTATGATTCGCAATCAAACAAAAATTAATAATCTTCTTATGCAAGTCCAATCACTATCAATATAATGCGTAGTTAAAACCATGTAATTCAAATTTTAAATTGAAGTCCATATATCAGTAGTTAAGCATACTCGTTGAGATGTGTTTCTAAAGTATTCTTTCAACTTCATTTTTTCTTTCTTATATATACTAATAATATCTTATGCAATCGTAGTTCTAGAGAGTACAACAAATTTTGGTTGCATATATTGGTAATAATATTGGGAATAAGCTTTAAAACCCTCTCCTTCAACAAACATCAAAGGCAATTCATCAATAATAATCATTTTTGCTAGTAGTTCGCGGCAAGTTACAAAACTAAAACATGACAGATTGGAATTGGATCCCATATTATCTATATTTTGGAAGCATAAAGTCTTTTGCTTCATATCAACACTCGCCAACAATTTTTTGCAATTACTAATGTGTTTTTTCAAGTTTGATGTACCATTCTTCGATGTATGACATGTATATGTCTGTGAACAATGATTACATTTTGCTCTAAGATTGTTATGATCAGTGCTTTCAATCACAGTAAAATGATTCCAAATTGTTGATTTTTTCTCTTGTTTTGACCAGTAATAAGAGGTTAATAGTATGACCCTCTACAGTTTCATTAACGCTTTCCATCCTCTACAATTTCAACACTTTGAACCATTTTAGAATCAATTTTAGCCAAATGAAGAATCATCCATTCAGAAATAAACAACAATTGAAGCAAAAAAGTAACTATTCAGTAGAGAATTCAGCAATTTATTGAGCAATTTACAGAGAAAATGTTCTTTATTCAGTTTCAGAGAATTTAGTGAGCAGAGAATTTATTCAGTGAGAAAATAATCATCAACATATGTGACCATGTTCACTGCAAATAATTTCATATTCACTGCAAATAATTTCATGTCCACTGCAATTTATAATGAACATCATTCACTGCAAATAATTTCAGTGAATGATGTTCACTGCAATTTCTTAAAATTAATAAGCTCTATCATTCACTGCAATTATTCACTGTAAATTGTAGTGTCCGTCATTCACTCCAAATAATTTCATGTTCACTGCAATTTACAGTGACCATGTTTACTACAAATAATTCTTGAGCAGAGAATTCATGCAATGAGAATTAATTCAATTTCATAGAATTCATTCACTGTATTTTGTTCACTACAATTAGCAACATACGTCTATCGATTGAGGGTAAAAAATAATCATCACACCAAGTTGCAACTCCAAATCATCACAACAATCAGAATCAGATTAGAATTGAGGGAAAATTGAGGGTAAAAATTATTACTTACCGAGAATATTGACACTAGAGCACAAGAGAAGAGAAAATAATTCAGGGGCAAATCAATGAGCGTCGCGCCTAGTGACTACCTTCTTCTGTAATCTCAATTTGTAGTTTGCACTTCCAGATTTAAGCGTTGGACTGCTGGATACGAACAAAGACAAACCATGAGACAAGTCGGAGTGAACTACAGAAACAAGGAAGGAGGAAAGAACACAGAATGAAGGAACAAAGAAAGAAACAACCCTAAATGCGGTTCGGTTTCGATTTGTCAATTTTGAGAAACAAAAACCAAAAATCGAACCGCAAGAACTGGTTCTTACCAATTTGATCTGGGATTTAGTTTTTTGGTGTTCAAAACCGAACCGAACTAACCCGAATCAACCGGTTCTGGTTTGGTTCTTCGATTCCAATTCGGTTTGCACACCCTGATTTACACTTGATTAGATAAGGAAAATAATCCAACAATTTATTTTTGGACAATAATGTAAAACTAGGCAAGTAGTAGTTGAAGCCACATAACAATTGAATATTATCTTTGTTGCCATAAATGTTTTGCCTTATAATCCATTTAATATCTTTATGAAATAGTAAAGTTAACCACGAGATGCAATATGTTTCCATAATCCAAAAATAGTAATCAACTTCAACACCAAGATTTATTAAGATCAAGAATATTCTACTATGCACAACCATAAAAGAACTTTCACCAAATATCATGCTAATAACATAAGAAGCTGTTATCCATCCAGCTTTAAATATCCAAGCAATTAAGTTGTCCGATGGCACATACCTCTTTGTTTTAAACAAAGCAATTTTCATCTGGTTTCCTTTTATTGTATCATAATCTTTTGTAGGTTGCTTTGGCCGAGTTAGTACTAGCTTGTTCCTCCTCCTATTATCTTTGAATGCATAACAATTAAGAGGGTAATTAGGATTTTCATCATGTGCATGCCTCGATAATTCCCAAAGACGATTACTTGTACTTTCCATATCACAAGTCAATATTAGTAAAACTTCCATAAGAAAAATCAGTCCAGGTTTGGTTTACCTCGATGTCTCTTTTGTCATTTAACCAACTCAAACTTTTCTTAAAATCCATGGAAGACAAATTCCTATCACTTCTCTCATCTTTGATTAAAGGACATACATTTTTCTTCTGTAAACTTTAGCCATGAACATTGTGGTCCTTATTAATGTGCCCCCAAAAATTTGTAAGTAAAAAGCCATGCATTAATATCTCCAAGTAACTTCCTTTAACCAAAATCATTGAAGTCATGTTAGTGCAAATCTCATCCTTAATAAATAAAGAACAAACCTTGTTCACGTTGGAGCATGGAATATGGAAAGATTGCTCCTTTTGTGTTGTTGTTGTCAAGGAATCAACTTGGTCCCCTATAGTTTTGACTTTGGGTATTTGTTCTTCTAGACATTCTTCCTTCTCTATTTGGGACCCCAAAGATGGTGAAGGCTCTTCTTGAGGTGTGGTAACATCTTCTTCGATTTGCTCAAGAGTACCTTCTAATACATTGTCATGGTCTTGTGCCTGTAAAATCGGAGTGCTTGGTATACTTGCTTAGAGTCGTTGTAATATTTCTTCAAACAAAGTGCTCATTTTATCGAGTTGAGCTTGTCGATTTTTGGAAGAACTTTCATACCTTGTGATTGGTGGTGAGGATGTGACGGTTTTGATAAAATGTGGAGCATACATTCGTCTCAAAAGTTTCTTCATCTCAAACCAAGTTTTGATATCGTCTTCCCCGTATTCTCTTTGGTAGGTAACCAAATTATTCCACCATAATAAAGCTCTTTCTTAAAATTTAGAAGAAATAAGTTTTACCAAATCTCTTTCTGAATAGTACGCCTTCTGAATAATCTCCTGGATTTCATCCTCCCAATCGTAATAATCTTCGGCACCACTAAAAGTCGAAATGGATGGTGGTGAATTTTCCTCGTCCGAAAAATAACTCCATGAGTAGTGTTGTCCCCTTGTCATTGTGTAAAAAAAATATCATGAATTAGTAGGAATAGTTTTACCTTTGATACCAAATGATGTACCAGCAGAAGGGGGTAAAAATATATAACCTATAAATATTAAGGATGTTGAAGTGTTGAAGAAGTTGGACAATTGATACTTGAAGAATTGATGAAGATTGAAGAATTGTGGCAACTCCATGCTCGGCGGTCGATCAAGGAAGGCGACAGGTCGAAGGATTTAGATCGATTGGACTTCGAAGTCGAGCAGAAGGTTGACCGTAAACAAGGCCATGGAGAACAAATGAAGGGTTCGGTCGAGTCAGTGATCGAGTTGATCGACTGGTTCTTCTATTTCCTTATTTGGTCACAAAACTCACTTTTGGAAATTACAAATTTGAGATTCAATAGCTCCCTCGTTTTAGAAGCTTTTAGGCTAAAATTTGGAATACGTCTTCTTGGATGAATAATGAACAAACTCCTTTAAGAATTATAGAAATATCCACCATGGATTAGAAAATATGCTTGATAGAAATTAGGTCACTAGAAATAGAAAGTAATTGTGACAAATGCTTCCGTATGGATGATTTGTTGATGAAATGCCTTTGGAAAGTTGGACACTACTTGAGTAAGAACGCAGATGCCAATAAGAGAAGTCACCCAACTTACAAGTGAGCCCAATCTTGTGATATAACACATACAACGAAACCTTTGATTGTGACACGCCAAATGGGTGAAAAATGAATCACTTCAATTTCAATAATTAAGCAAAAAAGTTTTCTATTCAATTTCAAATGACCAAAACATAAGCACTAGGGGCTTTATATAGCCAATTACAAACTAGAAAATAATAGTAAACTAAATAAACAATAATAACCTCAAATCGGCTCATAGTATAAGTTGTCTGATTATTTACTTAGTAGTTACGAGGTAAATTAGCTAAAAGATTAATTAATTCTTTCTTTCTTTCTTCTTCTCCAAGTCTAGAAGTATTTTGGTAATATTCCTTATTGGTGCTCGGCCACTTGGTTGGTTTCGATGTATAGACTTCCTTGGTCTCCAAACTTGGACACTTGGACTTTCCTTAATCTTCACTCTCTTATCCGTGAGCTTTTGACATAACAAATAAACTCCAAATTTAACGATCCAACCCATTCTAGAAATCTTAGAAAGTCAGCTATAATCTTCAGAATCACTCTTTTTGAAATGACATCATGTTGAATGCCAAAATAGTCAAACTCTTGTCAAAGGTCATAAAGTAAACAGTTTTGGACAATCTTTCCATTAATCTTCCATTGTTCTTGAACTTCCATCTATGCTTGACCTTGAATGATTTCATGATAATGTTAGGAATTTGATTAATGATGGAATGGACCTCTAGTTCACATTTGCACAAAAGATCGATGAGTTCAAGGAGAAGAAAAGTTGATGAGGATGCCAACAGTGGGGGAGAATGTAAGAGTACGGGCTTTTCTAGGACATGTTGTCCATGGCTGCCCATGGTGTTAGTTTAGAATTACTTTCCTTTTATGCAATGCACTTGTATTTCTTTTCTTTTTATTTTGGGTCAGTGACTTCTTACCACTATTGCATGTAAACTCTTATCATAGTGGAGATGATACAGATTACTCTTCAGGGGGGAAAGACATGATAACACATAGACCCCCTACCCACTGATATAAGTTGCTACCAATGAATGAAAAAACTTTTTACATACAAACTCTCTTTATGCTCACAATACTAAATGACACTCTTTTCAATTAATCTTGCTCACACACTACTCGCTCGTTAGACACAAAGTTCGCTCTAACGTCTTGGGCAATTGGTGTCATTGACACAACTCATAGTGCAATACCCCAACTTTTCATAACGAGATTTAATAAGGATAATTGGAAAGTAATTAGGGGTAATCAGATTAATTAGATAATTATCAGGGTATTACCAATGATGTAATCGGTAAATTATGATTTAGGGAATTTATTAGATGGTAATTAGGATTAATTTGGAAGGAAGTTATTGGGGGCATTGGTTGGAATTAGAAATTAAGAGGATAATTAAATGGGGATTTAGTGAAGAATTAATATAATGGAAATTTTTATTAAAAGAAGAATTTAAATGGAGGGAAGGAAGAGATGAAATCTGCATCCGTCGCCTGGAATCGCGAGATAACCTAAATGGTTGTTAAGCGTTTCAACCCTAATTGTCTATATATAAATATGGGAGAGTTAATACTCTCTGCCTTCTGGTTTTGGTAGAGAGTGATTCTCTCTTCGGTGAGCTGCGAACTAGAGAGAAGTGTGCGAGTTGAGAGTGAGGGAGTTGGTGAAGGCATATTCGGGTCTTCTCTGCAAGGTAAGGTTTTGTGGTTTTGATTCTCAATTTCCTTTGTTGTGCATGGTTGATTTCCCTGGTTTGGTTTGGATGCTGAGTTCTGTTTGGTGTTATGGTTCCTCTCTGTCTGCTTTTGTCAATGGGGAATTGCGGTGAATTGGTTGGCATCTTGATGTGGGCATAGGATGCTTGCTAGTGGAAAGTTGTGGGGCTCTAGAGGGCTAAACTGTGTGAGATCATGTCGAGGGTGGAGTGCTCTGGTGACTGGATACTAGGGTTTCTTCCCTTGACTGCTGGTTTGGTAAGTTGGATCCTCTCTCTCTGTTGTTTGTTGATGTTTGGATTCGTGGTGCTTTGGTGATGGTAGTTTAATATGGAATGTTGAGATAATATACTCTGTTTGTTATTGGTCTCAAACAAATTAGATTGGTACTCTGGATTGGATTATTGAATGTCAAAATATATGGAAATGGTCCCTGTTGGTGATTGTCTTGATAAGCTGTAAAGCTTATGCTTTGTTGTTTTGTTGATTTAATTACTACTCTATGTGATGTTATACTCTGTTGTATATTGCCTTGCAGATTGTGAATGGTGTCGATGGAGGTTTGGGTTTGTTTGTTCTGCTACTTGGTTAACGACTTAAGCAATATTCTGTTTATCTTGCTAAGTGAATGAATGAAGAAAATGACTCTCTGTTGTTTTACAATGGAACATTAATATGTTGGAATTGGTTGGAATTGGTTAGTTAATCTGCTATGTTGGATAATCTATTGGCTTAAATTTAGGTTGGCTATTATCAAGTCAAATGTATTGTGGGAATATTGTGAGATTTAAGTTAAGTGTTCTGCACGTTAGATATATGCTCTATACGTTTGGATGATTTTAACTGTTATTGCGTTGGTTTGGTCACATATTGTCCATGTTAAGATAATTAAATGGGTTGTTCTTTGCTTCGCTATATTGTGACGGTTTGGATAAATGGAACAATACTATTTTGGGTACTGCTTTCTATTGGACGATATACTCTGTTGGCTTGGATTCGGTTCATTAGTAGATAAATATATTCTGATATTTTGATTAAGTCGTTGTATGTTTGCTGGGTTGATAAATGTTGTTGTTGCATGCCCTGTTTGGATTTTAATATTGAGCGTTGGTCTAATTCGGTACCTATTATGTGTGTGATATTATGTTAGTCTTTGCTGGATGATTGGATTAATTTATTAGGCTGAGTTATGTTAATAAAGTGATTTCGTTTAGGAAACTCTACTAAGTAACGTATAAGACTTAAAGATAGGAAAAGACGTTGAGATTAATAAGTTGATTAATTAATTAGATTAATAATTAAATGTTATTAATTGTGAAGGTACTAAGAAGGAAGGAAAGGATAACATTTAAGTGTTGAAAGCTTTAAGGAAACGAGGTAAGTGATATGTGTGTGCTTTGGTCCTTAGAGCCCTACATCACAAGAATAGGATATGCACGTTTGACTGCTTACTACTTTATTAGATAACGAGCACTTCTATAGTATTAAAAGCATGTCTACGGTTTTATAGCACGTCTACTGTTTTTATAGTATGTCTACAGCTTTAAAGCATGTCTACGATTTTATAGTACGTCTACTGTTTCTATTGCATGTCTACAGCTTTCTAGCATGTCTATCGTTTTACGAGCATGTTCTGTGAATCACATATTGAGTGTTTATTTATATTCTCTTATTTACCTATTAGAAATTGTATGCATTCACGTTTTTCAAAAGAATACGAAAATGAGTTTCATACATGGTTTTGAAAAGAAAAACGATAACGGAAATGAAATATGAATAAACGTAAAGAAAATGAGAAAGATAAGAGTAAAGAGGTTTGAGTCGGCCTAAGTTCACTGCTCATTCCTGAAACGTTAACAGAAAAGAGAAAAAACGGTATAAGTTCATCATGATGGCCTAAGTTCACCATCATGATTCCGTTTGCGGTATAAGTTTATCATGATGGCTTAAGTTCACCATCATGATTCCAGCAGTAGAAAGAAAACGAGGAACAAAAGCAAAGAAAAGAAAAGACAAGTACAGAAAAGAATATGCAAAGAGAAACAGATACAAAAACAGGAATGGAAACATAAACAAAAAGATAAGAATGAACACATGAAAAGATAAAAGATAAAAGATAAAAGTAAGAAAAAAAAAAGAGAAAAGAGAAACTACATACTGTTTTAAAATGGCACAGCATGTGCACCTAGCATTTACGTTCTATCACTTACTGAGCATTAGGCTCATAGTTTATGTCTTACGATGTAGGTACAAGCACGAGAGAAAAGAGTGATAGAACTTAAATGCTAGCTAGGCTAGGCTAATGAAGTTAAAGTGAGAAAATAGTTTTGTAAATGTAAAACAATAGTTTATTTTTTGTCTTTTAAATGAATTGTTTATGTTTCCACTATGTTTTAAAGAAAAAAGATTTTATAAAGATTTAAGTAACGAGTTTTAAGTAAAAGGCTTTAACGATCAGGTTTTAAGAAAAGTACTCTGATTTCAATTTAAAAGGTTTTGATAAAGATTTTAGTTGTTTTATAAAAGTTTTAAATATCACGAGATTTTTAAAGGTAATAAAATTCAGGTCGTTACCCATCTTCTGACTCTTTGTTTTTCCCAACAACGAGTGTCACACAATCCCTCTCTAGTTCCTTTGAAAGTAGGATGGTGTAACGACCTATTTTACCTTATCATTTTTCATGACAATTTTTTTAAAAAAATCTTGAGAGAAATAGAATTTGATGCATAGCAGAAGCATTTCTATATCACATTCAAAACATACTTTACACAATATTGTTCAAAACATTTTACAAAATTATTTAAACAGTTCAGAAAAATTAGGTGAGTCATAACCCATCGGTCAAAAGCACCAATTGACACAAGTGCTCGATGTAACTACACTCCTTCAGCTGCAGTCTACGCTTATCAATCTACATTTTCTTCAATCTAATCAAACTCCTGACCTACCTCACAAGATTTATCTATAATTTTAATGCTCACTAAGAGATAAAACAAATATTAACAATGCAATGCTCATGATATGCAATCTCATTAAATTATGCATTTCGTTTTAGTTTTTCTTTTTCCTTTTTTTGTCACATAACACTCCAGACATTGGAGATTTACAATCCAAGGGAAAAGATACATCATATGGTAATTTTAGGTAGGACCGTCACTCAATCCCACCAGGGAAAAGATACATCATCATGTAGTTCACCTAAGTAGGACCATCACTCAACCCCAATCTCACAAAGCCTAATTACGTTTATTCATTCCATTTACAGTTTCATCGTCAAAATATATGCATGTAAACATTTTCGTTTCCTTTTCTTGAAATCATGATGCATGACATGAGTGTACACCATTTAGACCATCAATTACAAATTATTTAGCACCATAATTCAGTATCTTCTATGACTCCGAATATATTAAACATGTGAGAGCATACAATTTACAACATTACATCACACTAACATCCTATTACATTCAATACAACAAACAATACCATCAAACCTACACAATCTTATTATCTTGTGATGTAGGCCAAAAGACCAAAAGCATGCATATCCCTTACCTTAAGTCGGTAATATGGTTCCAACACTTAGAATATTTTCTTGAACAACAACACCTTCACAATTAATAGCATTCTCATCAATAACTATTTAATGCATCAAGCACAAAAGTATGCATAAACACATTCATCGCCGTCATTTGTCTTCCTCTAGACTCATGAGGTATTGCTCGCGATGGTGGCCGCCTTTCCGTGTGATTGATTGAAGGGGTTCTTGAGTGACCCTCTTTTTTCACTCATAATGATTTTCATGATAAAATATGACGAGAGTATTTTAACTTATAGTTGTCTATGTATACAACCATGTTTTCTTGATATCTTGTCAGGGGCCTTTGAGGCCAGATTTTCTTAAAAGATAAAAAAGATTTGAAATATTTTGAGAAACGTGCATGATTACCCAAAACCTATAGTTTTCACGAGAAGAACAAGTTTTACATGCATATAACATTTAGTATAAGTTTCCTACTGAGTTAGTCACTCACCCCAATGACCTCTCCCTTTCAGGTAAGGAGAAGAGAAACTACACTTGCGCGGGATCGGAATGAAGACTTAACTTCCAATCCTCTTTCATTTCTCTAGTTGTGTTTTCATTTACTAGTTAGTGAATTGTTGGATAATCTGTATGGTATTTTGGATTCAGTTTCTGGACTTTGGTTTGTATGCACAGTTTAATTCTGGATCATGTAAATTTATGTTTCTGCATTATTTACTCTTGCGATCACTATATGGACCATGGCTCATCACAAGTGGGCTACAACTAGAAATTTTATACAAGTCTTTTGCAAATTTCAACAAGCCTTAGGCTAGGCGATCGGGTCCTCTTCGAGGACAGGGTTGTTTGGCTCGACGTTTTTGTAACATCCCATATGGAAGGGTGTGCAATCCCACATCGACTTGGGAAGGGGAAGAGAGCATAATATAAATGTGCAGCTTGCCTTCCCCAGTAGACATATTTTGGGTGGGTAAGCCACGCCAAAGCAAACTCGTGCGGGCCGAGGCCCAAAGCGGACAATATCTACTGGGCGGGAGCTGAACTCTTATACTTATATATGTAACACCCTGATATTTTTAAAATAGATAATTATAATTGTCGGGGTATTACGAATGATGAATTCGTAAGAATTCTATTTATTGAAATTCAATGGAAATTTACTGTAATTAAAATAAATAGTTATTTAACAAATTTAAATTATAATATTGGAAATTTATTATAATTGTTGTACATTAAAGATTAATTTAATTATTTTACATTAAGAAATTAATTAGGGATTTAAATGATGAAAGGGGTATTTTAAAGTTAAGGGAAAATGACAAATCAACCATCGTGGTTTGCGGTCAATCACAAGTCAACCACTGTGGTATGTTTTCTAACAAGTTAACCACCAACGTATGTGAAAATGACAAATGCACCATCGCTGTCCGTTAAAAAAAGCTGATGGCCCCACCATGTATGCCTGGACGCCGCGGCGTCCAGGCCAAAATGATTTTGAAATAAATAAATAAATAAATATATATATATATATATATACTTAAACCAATTTCGCCCAAATTTCAAGCCCTAATCTGCAACTCTCGACAGACTTGCGACGAGGAGTGCGACGAGGAGTGCGACGAGGAGAGGAGCTGCGTGTGACTAGGAGAGGAGCTGCGTGGGACGAAGAGAGGAGAGGAGCTACGTCCGACGACGGACATTGGACATTGGACACAACCGTTCGGTCGACGTCCAATTTCTACTGGCATGTTGTACTTTGGCGAGGCGGTTGCTGATCATTGGACACAACCGTTCGGTCGACTGAGCCATCTTTTCATATTTTTTTACGATCCTACCCATGATGCCCTTTTGAATGATCTCGAACATACTTAGAATAGGTTTGTCCTGGGCGGGTAGGATGCAGGTATTGAAGGACTCGCTGAGGTTGTTGAGGCTTATGTCGCACTTTGGGATCGAAGAGAAGGCATGTTTGGCCCAGCATGTCGCCTCTATTCCACGTAAATAGTCATGGGCCGCCAGGTCAAGGACACGTAACTTGGCCATCTCTTTCTCAAATTGCCTCACTGTTGTGGCTCTTGATGCAGCCCACATTGCATCTTTCAACAACTTGCCTTTAAATTGTTTTTGAAAATTGGCATACAGGTGTCGGATGCAAAACCGCTGGTCTGCTTGCCATGCCACATCTCTCACAGCTGGCACTAGTCCCTGCAAAGATGCATAATATGAGACAGACATTGGTAATATATGACAAACATAAACACATAATGCAAAAGCAGTGAATAACACCTTACCTTTTGTCGATCAGAAATAATCATCCACCCATTGCCAGATGGGGTGTTTAGATCGTCCAGCAACAATTCTAGAAACCACCTCCATGAAGCCCTATTTTCTGCTTCAACGACTGCTACAGCAATCAGGTACATACCAGCGTTCCCGTCGATGGTGACAGCAGTAAGCAGTTGCCCCGGAGTCGCTCCCTTCAAGTGGCAGCCATCTAAACAAATAACAGGTCTACCACCATTCAGCACTGCCCTTTTGCATGCATCCAAGCACATGTACATCCTTTTAAATACACTCATATCGAGGTCAACACGCAGTGAACTTCCGGGATTCGACCTCCGAATCTCCTCAGCATAGGACCATATGAGCTTGTATTGCTCATTGGCATCCCCTTCGTTAATTTTCTTAGCCGCATTTCTTGCCCTTCTAACAAGGCTGGATGTAATGTTGACGTTGAAGTCCTTCCTGACAGTCTCAATTATGGAAGATATGGCCCAGTCGGCCTGACTTTTAAATCTGTCCAAGTAATGCGTTACCACCCATTTGGCTGTGGCATGGCGGCTTTCCATTTGTCTGGAGCATGTGTGAACGTCGCTGTACATCTTTATTTGAAACGTCATTTCATTTTTTATTTGTGAGGCGTGCAGCCGCCACATGCACCCTTCTTTACAAGCAGCTCTCAATCGATGCGCATCACTGTGGGTGAATTTTATCCCGTACCCATTATTCATTGCATAATCAACAATTTCTTCTCTAATTTTATTCAAGGAACTATATTTTTTGCCTAGCCCCATACCAACAAATGTGCACTCTGCTTCTGGTTGGCGTCTCAGTCTACTCTCTGCCATGTCCATCTCTTCATCACTAGTGGATTGGCATGCTGATCGGAGTTCCTCATCGTCCTCTTCGTTTAAATTTGCTGAGACAGAATGCAAAATAATAGCAACTTCGTTTCCAAAGCCACGTACCTCCTCATTGGCCATTAATGTCTCTGAATGGCCCACTTGAGCTTCACGGTTAATACCACCTTCTGTAACACTCCAAGATGCCATTTTTTCCAACAAATTCTTCAACTTTTCCAAAATCCCTTTCTCTACTCGCTTCAGCGCAGCTCAGACTTCTCTAGGGTTAGCTAATAAAGGGAAAACGATAGAATACATGCGAATATCGCAGACCACTCGGATTATATATTCTGCTGAATTAACATTATGTATTCTGCTGACTTAACAGAGGGACGCAAATGGCCTGGAGGCAAATTGCCTAGACTCCGCGGCGTCCAGGCCAGAAATTGCCTGCACGCCGCGGCGTCCAGGCCAAAATTGCCTGCACGCTGCGGCGTCCAGGAATACATAGTGGGGCCATCAGCTTTTTTTAACGGACAGCGATGGTGCATTTGTCATTTTCACATACGTTGGTGGTTAACTTGTTAGAAAACATACCACAGTGGTTGACTTGTCATTGATCGCAAACCACGATGGTTGATTTGTCATTTTCCCTAAAGTTAACGAATAAATTAGATTAATTTAGATTTAATTTAATTAATTAAATTTAATTATTGATATATAGACTGAACCGGTTCAACAACAACTAGTCCAGTGTATTAGATGAATGGCTGTCGAGCCATTCTGGTGAAAGACAGAGAACGCGAGGGCGAGAAGAGGGAGATGCGAGAGATGGGAATCGAGCGCTAGAGCGCGAGCAACGACGACCAAAGGCGACGGGCAAGCTCGAGACGCTGCACGACGGCATACGTGACGTCTAGGCGAGGTGGAACGGCGTTCACGGTTAGGGCTCGGAATAGGGGTTTCCACGGGAGCGACTTTCGGCGACAATTCAAAGTTGGGTTTCTCTCCTTCTTTGTTGTCTGTTGATTGGTTGAGGTCTGGAGTTGTGATTCGAAGGATGAATCGATGATTCCTGTCGGCAACGTTGGTTGACGACGGCAGGGAGCTCCGGTTCGACTTGTCGTCTAACTCACGGTTCAATCCAATCCGGTCTTTTTCTTTGTTTTCTTATCAGGCGATTTGGAAGGGAGCTGGAGCCAGATTTGTGGAGATCATGATCTGAAAAATCAAGTTATGCGGCTGATATCGTGGGATTACTTGGTTAGTTGTTTAGCATTTCAAATTGCCAATTGTGTTTTATTTTTCTGCGTGTGAGAAAGAGAGCAGTGAAGGGTGATGGCTGAGCTCTCTGGAGGAACGAGAGAGCTGGAGCTCTGTCCCTGAGATGCTGCGGTGAGTTGTGATCCATAAGAGGTGTGTGACTGTGTGAGAGAATGGCAGAAGGGATGTTGTTCTGGAGATGGAAATCCTCTCGGGTGTTTCTCTCTTGGAGGCCGAGAGGGTGTCTGGGAGCTGCTATTCTACTGGGTGAGTTGTGGAGTCGGAAGCTTGCTGTCCCTGTTTCGATTTTCTTCATATGGTAAGGATTAAGGGTATTTTGGCCATTGAGGCCCTACACCACAAGTATGGGTGTGTGAGTTACGTTAGCGTCTTGAAATGTTTACTAAAATTGTTGTTAACTAGTTTTAATTGCTAAGCAGTCAATTGTAAGTGCTAATTTCCTAAATGAAATACTTACTACTAGTGTGAAATGATTGTAGTTTTCCTTTGTCTGTTAATCTGTTAGTTGTTCCCAATTCTAGTGTTTATTTCCCCTATGATATTCCTAGAATGAAATGCTATCGTGATTCCTTACGGATTTCCTTGACTGTAGATAATTCTTGTGGTAGGGTAGAGTTCATTAGTGCTCTATAGTTTATAGCAACTATGTGATGTTCCCTAGTGAGAGTAAATGTCTAGTTGTTAATGCCCTATGATTAATTGCATAACAAACAAGTGGTAGATGAATTATGCTGAAAGAGTGAATGAAACAAACAAAGTGTGACGATATTGGGATAAATTGTCCTTCATAGTTTAACTTCTAATAGATATCAATTAAAATCTGCAATTTCGTTGATGTTCTGTTGCTATGTGATTGTCTCATCTTCTGATCTTAGCATGATTGAAAGATTATAACAACACCCTAAGCATATTTAAATTGTTTGTTATACATAACTAATTAGTTATCTAATGGTAATCAAATTAGGATTAAACATGCTAATTAGACATACGTACGCTAATCCACTTAAGCATGCAATTAACCCAAATACGCTAATTATTACCTAAGTATGTCAATTAGTTATGCATGTTAGCTAAGTGTAGCATGTTAACTTATTTAGATCCAGCATGTTATTATGAGCATGTAAATTTGAATACTTAATTAACTAATTGTGGCATGTAAACTAATCAGTGAGCATTCGAGCTTGTAAACTATCTGGTTGAGCATGTTAGTCTGTCTAGAGAAATCAATTAGTTTGATGATCATAACATGTTTAACTTAGCTTGAATGTTTGATTATCCGTATGTTGATCACTAAAGTAATTAAGTAGCTTTGAGCATGTAATTGACTAAGTATGTTAATTCTTCTACTGTTGAATCAATTAGAGAGCATGTAAATTGAATAATAGATGATCACTAATGTATTTGTAATTGTGAACCAACTAAGTATGTAAATCACCTAAGTTGGTAAAGTAGAGGAAGTTAAATTAAAGTATCTAACTAGAACAATAAACGAAATTAATAGCTGAGCATGTAAATTGGTAACTAATAGTTGAGCACGTAGATTGGTAATTAATAGTGACTATGTAAACTAGTTAGACAGTTTATAGTTGAGCACGTAATTTAATAACCAGCTCCGTAACGAATCGGTACTCTTGGATGTAACTAATAAATAATTTATTTATTGTCTTTTTGGTTGTCTCTTTTATTGAATGTTTTACTTCCTTTTACCTGTACTTTCAATTATATGCACTTCCATTACAGTTTTGTTTTCAATTACTTATGTGCGCCCTTTAATTATTAAAGTTATGTTATATGCATCATGTTAGGTTAAGAATGTATGTTCATGCATCATGTAATAGAAACAAAGTAGAGAGTACTCCCACGGGGTGGTACTCACATGCATGGTAAGGAAAGTAAAATGATAAGAAAAGACGAAGAAAAGGAATAAGGAAGTAGGGAGGCGGATGGGTAGCGATCCTAGTCTGACAATTAGGCAATGCCCTTACCTTATCGAGAACGGGACCTAGTTGTCCATAGGAGGTTAGGTCCGACCTACTATACCATCTCATACGGGTCTTCCAATCTCCAGCTCGAAGTACGAGTAAAGAGAGAAAGAAAGAAAGAAAGAAAGAAACGTAACAAAGAATTGGTATGGGTGGCCCCCATTCCAAATGAACTAAAGAGAGTCATAAACATAATGCATTTTCCTTTTTCTTTACTAAGCCTTCGGGCTTACAGTTGCTTGTGGTGTAGATGTAGGTACTAGTACGCTATGAGGAATGCATGGACTAGGAGTAGCGAAAGATAAAGAACAAACAATAGCAAGCAGGGATGATGAGTTTGCACGCGTGAGTGAGATCGTGGCTGGCCAGGCATATGAAATGGGTAAAAGAGAAATCGTGTTAATTAAGTTAAGTTTTAAATGTTGTAATTAAGTCACGTAGTAAATCGTATAAAAGTGGTATTTCAATGGTTTAATATTTCTTATTTCAACTAGTTATTTACGCTTCCGCTAAGTTTTAAATAAACGATTTTATAACGCTTCCGCTATGTTTTACAAACGATGATTTTATTTATGCTTCCGCATAAGTCTTTACTAAATGGATTTTATATCGAGTTTTAAGAAAGAGTCAGTAGCGATCCGGTCAGACGCGCTCTGATATGTTTTGTTTTTTAAAAGAAAATTTTCAAATTTCCACGTATTTTAAAGGATTTACGAAATTCCAGGTCTTTACAGTTTTTTTTCGGCCCGCCTTCGGGTCGTGACAGTATCTTCCTTTGAGAGCTCTTGATAGATGTATTCTTCATTTCTTCAAGCTTTTCTAATTTTTCTTATACTTAAACTATCACGACCCAGAGGAAGGCCTAACAGAACCACCAGGTCAGGCGACCTAGTTCTCTTTGAGAACCCGATTACCTAGCCTAAGGCGTAAACGAAGTGGAAGTCTTAACAAAAAATTAAGCCCAAACCCAATTCACATGGGTTGGGATCCACAGAGTGATCAACTAGAGACATAATAGTATAAATAAAGAAACATACTATGCAGGAATTTAAATCAAACAACACCAAAACTATAAACCCCAAACGTACCTGATACGAAGGGATGAGATTGACGAACATCCACCCATCCATGGGAAGATCGAAACACCCACCAGGGGACTCCAGCATCGCCCCATGACAACACATGCAAGTCCTATGCACCAAGCCTACATCCTAACCTAGGGAAAAATATAGTTTAAGGGGTGAGTGACAAACTCAGTAAGGAAATCGATACTAAATGCAATGCATGCTAAAAACGGTTTTCCTCATCTCTTTTGAAAACCATGTCATGCTTCTCATTTATTGTATATGGATTTAAATCATTAAAACTACTTTATCATTTTATAAATCCGACCTATGGCCCTCGATATGGCTACATCAAAACCCACTATGTACATAGACAACTATATCACAAAATATATCAACATCATTTTCCGTACAAAAACGTCATCAGTGAAAAGGGGTGGTTACACAAGGAACCATCCAATACACACCAAAGAAAGGTGGTCATCTGTCGAGAGCAGCACCTCATGAGACAAAGGAAATAAAATGATGGCACTCCAATGATCCAGCACATCACTCGAGCTGCCCGCAAGCAAGCTCTGCGACAACACAACTAGCATGATCACCCGGATGTGCTGTTGACCCGTAGCTCAACGTCGATACGATCTACAAATCAAAGGAGATGGTCGCTCAAGGACCCATTTGGCACATCTCACAAAAAGATGGCTATCTGTCAATAGCAACACCTCATAAGGCAGGAGAGAATATCAATGACAGTGACCCAAAGATCTAGCACATCACCTGAGTTATCGGTGAGCAAGCTCCGCGACAACCCAACTTGTACGATCAAATAACGGATGAAGTTGTCGCGACTAATTGCTTCTCAACTAAAATACCTTTATGTTCCAAGTTGACGGGGGTTGCCGACAAGCAGAGCTACGAGGTGTCATGTAATATCCCGATTTTTATATCGGAATTTAAAAATGCTACATTGGAAAATAATTAGAGATATTCGAATTAGTCGAATAAATTATCGGGATATTCCGAATGATGTAATCAATATTTTATAATTTGGGAAACTTATTGGAATAAAAATTAAGGTTAAATAAAGTGGTATTTGAGCAACTAGATTAGGGATGTAAATTAAAGGAAATGGTTTCAATTAAATGGAAAACCATTTAAGTTAACCCGGTTTGTTTTAATTCAATATGGCCTTCGGCCATTTCAAAGAGAGAGAGAAAGAGAGAGAGAGAGAGAGAGAGAGACGAAAGGCAGAGAGGGAGATCGGGCAACGCAAGTGGGGGGAGACAACAATCTCCGGTGACAAAGACTCGGGCTCAGGCTCGATGCACTGGCAGGCGAACGAACAGCGGCCGGCGACGTTGTCGGCTGCTGCTGTGACTGCGGGCGACAATGTTGTCCGTTGGGGTCCCGCGAGCTCACGGGATGGATCGACGAGCTCCGTCAAGGTGAGTTGCTCTGTCGATTTTAATTACTGGGTGATGCTTGGCACGGAATGGCAAGGATTAATTGGTGTTCATTGGGAATGGCAGGGAGGCAAGGCTTGGTTAGCTAGGGATTCAGTTTAGGTCCAGTCCAGTCCAGTTGGTACATCGTTGAACTGGTTAATTCAGTTGCATTAGCTGGCATGAGTCTTCCACGCAGCAGCTCCTCTGTTAATGGTGTAGGTCTCCAGCGGTGTACGTTTCTGGCTATAAATGAAGGCACTAAAAGGTAAGCAGATTCATGTTCTGGGTGTTTTGTTTCCGCTCGGGTGTTCCTCCATTCGGTGTAGTAGTGGAAGTTATGAAGGTGACCGTGTGAAGCAGTGAGAAGGCTGAATGACAAGAAGAATAAGAGGACTGGTTCTCTCAGGTTTAGTGAGCTGCTGTTTTATGGTTTTGAAATTCTTATTGAAGCTGGAACCTCGGGTGTTGGCTGGTGAGTGATGTTCTTCACTCTTAATTTGAGTTTTATGAATTATGCTGCATTGTATACTCTATTAAGCCTTGGAAACTAGGTCACTGTCTCTGTATTGTATTGGATAATGGTTAGTATTAGTGGTCTGAAGCTGAAGTTATACACCTTAATAATTTGAATGGATTATTAGACGTTCTGCTGTGTTGAAGTTCTGGTTTTTTGGATTAGAAGATTTGTTTTTGTATTAATGATAGTTTGATGAATTGTTCTGCCCATTGCTATCTTGCTTAGGCATTGAGGGTTTGTGTCATTAGACTTTGTTAGTTTATGTTAATGGTCCATATAAAGGTATTTGTTCTGTCAATTGATGGTTCATATAATAGACCTATGACTTGTTAATCTTTGTTATTGTGGGTGTCATTGGTTACTACTAAATGTGGCTGTGGAAGGTGGAAATGTTATTTGTTTGTGCAAAGATAGAGAAGTATATTATGATGAGAGGATGAGATTAATGGGTATTGGTTAAATTGTGAAACAGGAATAATGTCTTGTACATCATTGTTGGCTATAAGTCTTGAATGATTAAGGAAATATGAAGATGACTTGTATTCATTCACTCGGTAATTTTGTAATAAAGTAGGCGCATTAACTGGTTCTCTACTTTGATGTGGGAAATATGGACTTATGATAACATACTATTCGGTTTTGTAAAGTTAATTTATTCTGTCACATTGATGGAATGAGCAACATTGTGGGTTCTTGTTATTCCATTATATATGTTAAAGTCTTGGAATTGGTATTGCGAGGTTGATAGGAAATGAAGTTGACTAACGAGATTTATGAAGGTTTAGGGGATTGTTATTAATGAATAGTTATTATGGTTTTGAAGGTACAAAGAAGAGAGAAGATGCAGAAATGCGCTATGGACGTCGGGTAAGTGATACTTACTGTACTTTGGTCTTCGGACCCTACATCGCAAGAATTAGGATTGCATGTTGTGTGTTTACTAGATTTAGGTTCTTTTAATGATATGTTTATTAGACATTTATATCATATAAGATTGTATGAATTCACGTGCATATTGTATGACATATTAAATCTATGTAAATAGGCGTATGGGGGTTACGGGAAAACAATGACTTCCCATGGCAGGAAAAGAAAAGTGCACGAGAGAATAATTAGATAGAAAATTTAGAAGAAAGCAGGTGAGTTTGTAACACCCCGACTTTTATTAGAATTAAATAAATATGATTGGAATATAATTAGAAAGTAAATTGGATTAATTGGATAATTATCGGGGTGTTACCATAGTCGTACTCGTTAGATTTAATTTAAAAATATTTATTTGCAGTTTAATTGATAGGAATCAAATTAAAAAATAAAATTAAGAAATGTAAATTGAATTTTCTAATAATCTTTTAATGATAATTAAGATAAGTCCTGAGTCGAGTTGACTAATATGTTGTACGTACAATCGACGTATAAAATATATATGTAATATTAATTAATAAACGAAATGGTTAATGAGATTAATCATCCTCTAAATAAGGGATTAAAAACTTTAAAAAGAAAATCAGGAGAAAACAGTTGAGAGGAGAGATTTACGCATAGGGGTGTTCAAAACCGAACCGAACCGACAAACCGAACCGAAACCGATCAAAAATCAAAACCGAATAAGGTTTTTTCTATTAAAAAAAACCGAATAAGGCTCTCTTTTGTAAGAACCGAGTGTTTTGGTTCAGCTACCGGTTTTAGTTTTTCAAAACCGAAACCGAACCGCATAAATACGTTTATAGTGTTTTTTTGTTTTTGAAGTTCCATATTCGGTCATTCGTGGCTTAACCTCTGAAGTAATTTTAGTTCCAAAAGACCTAATAACTATTTTTTGGACAAAATTTTGTTTTGAAAAGAGAAGAGGAAGAATAATTTTGTTGTTATTAATTATGTTTTTATAATTTTTATACAATTTTTATTATAATATTTGAAAAAAAAATTAATAAAGAAAAAATCGAAACCGAACCGAAACCAGAACCGAAATTTTAAAACCGAAACCGACTCGGTTCTGATTTTTCTAAAACCCATTCCGGTTTTGTAATTTTAAAACCGAAACCGACTAATTTGGTTTAATTTCACATCAAAACTGAACCGAACCGAACCGTGAACACCCCTATTTACGCATTGGCCATCACGATTTCAAATGCTAAATGAGGGGAAGGAAAGGGAAATATTAGGTTAAGTGTGAATTGGTTTTTAAAGAGAAGAAATTAGAGAGAGAGAGAGAGAGGGGGACAGAACCGAGAGGCGACTGACAGGGAACCCGAGAGGAGCGAGCGCTCGGGCGCTCGGAGGCGCGAACGGCGATGGCGACAGCGACGGCGACGGCGACGAGGTGGGCTTCCGGCTGTGTGCGACGCCGGCCTGCGACGAGCGAGCGAACGAAGAGACAGCGGGTCCGGCGGCCTCGGGTTGGACGCGATGAATCCCAATTTGGGAGCTGCAGTGTTTGACATGCCGGTCAGAGGTGTGTTTTCGGTTGATTTAAGGGTTTGTATGTCAATTTTTGTGATTGGGTTTGGAATGGACTAGATTGCAGGGGGCAATGGCGGTGGCGAACGTGAAGGAGCGATGACAGACCCTGCACCCGGTCTGTCAACGATTCATTTGGTTGCGATGTGTGATTCGATTTTTATGATGGGGAGATGGTGGATGAGCTTCAGGTTGGTGCTGGCAGGGCTCGTGAAGGCTGGCTGAGTGAGGAACTCTTGGGTGTACTGAGCTCTGGAAATTGGGAGAGGAGTATATCCTCTGGAAGTTTTGGACTGTGAAGCAAGGGAAGGAGGAGCTGGAATTGATGCTGATGCCCGATTTGTTGAAGCTCTCGAGTGTTCCTCTAGGTAAAAAGGGAGTCTTGCTATTTAGTTCATTATTTGTAGATGAATTATTGGTTATAATGGGTTGTCATATTTGGTCTGTTCTCTGTTTGGATTATTGTCAAGGGAAACTAATTCTGTTAGAAGTGATTATACGTGGGTGATTATCTAGATGAAATTCAAAGCATATGTTATGTACGATTGGATCGTTCGATTGGCTGCCTACTATCACTGAATGTGAGAATATATTATGAAGTTGGAAATTATGATTGGATGCTAAAGTAGTTATTGAATATGCATGCACAAGGATTGTGAGGATTAAGTTGAATTTATGATATGTACATTGTACGTGTTAAGTGTTATTGCCTTAGATTGGTCACATGTTCTCCATGATATGATAATTAATTAGTTTGTGTCTTGCTTCGCTGTATTAGTATTACAATTTGGATATTGGAATAGGTTATATTCTATTTAGGCGACGGAGAAGTACCAAGAATTTGTACAAGTTAGAATATGTCATTGACAAGTTATAACGTTTTAATTTTGAAGGTTTTGGAAAAGAGAATAAGGGATAACTATTAAATACGCGATAAAGACTTGAGGTAAGAAAATTGGGTGTGTTTTGGCCATTAAGGCCCTATACCACAAGTATGGGTGTGTGAGTTTAAGTGTTAATATTTTTAAATGTTTGCTGCTAGATGTTAAGTATGTTGTTAGTCTCTTGAAATGCCTACTGTTAATTGCTTAGGTGATAGCTCCTCGTACGATTTATTAGTTCCTCTGTGATGATTACTGTTAGTAGTTAATACTTGGTTTAGTCTCCTTGAATGATTTCTTGTTGTGCTTTCTTCGATGTTAGCTTATGAGAAATGATATGTAGATTTAGTTGTTTCTGTGAAGATTAGTTGTTGATAGTGTGAATGGTTAGTACTCTATAAATTATTGAGAAATAAGGACTGATAACTGAAGGATGAGGTAGCTTGAACGAATTAATTCTTTTGTTATCTTAGTATAATTACTGCTAGTTGTTAAATAGGTTAATTGCTATAAACTGTTTAATGTTAGTATTGAAATGCTACTATTAGTGTTAATAGTGTTATTATTGCTATGTGGAATGCTCTATGAATTAATGTCTCCCTGTTAATTAACTATTAGCATGTTAATTAGGATAACTAATAAATGAACTCAAGCATGTAACTAAACTAGGAGTGATAATTACAACACGTAATTCATTGTATGTTCGCTTACTTGAACAGGTAAAAGATTAGCGGTAGCTTGTAATTTGATTAGAAGTTGAGCATGAAAAATAAAGAGCATGTAAACTTAATAGGATAATTAATAAATTTAATAATCGTATTCTACGTTAGAATGTGAGCACGTTTAATTAGCTTATGATTGTGTTCAATTATCGAGTAAAATTATCTCGGCATTAATAAATGAAGTATCAAGCATGAAATAAATTAGGTATGATAATTCTTATGTTTTAAATAGTTAACTTGAGCACGTTAGATAAACTGACCATTTTAATTGGATTCAAGCATGTAAATTACTTAGGATAATTAACTAGATACTAATTATAATCATCTCGAGCATGTAATGAGCATGTATCCATTATTTATTGTTTAAAGCATGTTTCCATGGTTAGTTTAGTTTAGTTTAATGAGTATGCCCAGTTAATTGTATTCGCATGCTTCTTTATCGTCTATTTATTTCATGCAAAAATTTAATTATAGTTTGTCTTCAATTACTTTTATTTTAACGTGCACTTCAATTTCATAATTAATGTTTTACTTTACTAGAGTGTAGAATGATAAAGAAAATGAAGTAACGTGAATAAGTTGAGGGTCTCAAGGATCCCTGTCACGACCTGGAGGGGGGCCGAACAGAAACGCCGGGCCAAACGACCCGGTCTTCGTAGAAGACCCGGTCGCCCAGCTCAAGGCTAGTTAAAATATTGCGAAAGACTTGTATAAATACCCAGTCGCGATCCACTTGCAATGAACCACGATCCATTTAGTGATTGCGATAATAATTAATAATGCAAAATTAATAAACTTTATCGTTCAAATAGTTATTGTGCATACAATACAGAAAATCCAACAACCAACTTAAACATTTTTATTGTTACGTTTACCGATAAATAAGACTTAAACTAGTTAACGAAGAACTAATGTAAACAAGATATCCAATCTGATTCCCACTCAAACTTACTTAATCTTATCTTTACTTGAGGTGGTGGGAGTCGTGGGGTGAGTGACTAGCTCATAATGGAATTTATACTAAATACTATGCATGTGTAAAACTTATTTTATCTTTTCTTGAAAACCATGAGTTTCGGAAAATCATGCACATTTTAATAAAACATTGAAATCGTTTTCGTCTCAAGGAAATCAAGCTCATGGCCTCCGACGAGATATTTTGAGAACATGGTTGTATACATAGACAACTATAAGTTTAAAATACTCTCGTCGTGTTTTACCGAAATCGTAATCTGTGAAAAAGGAGGGTCACTCAAGGACTCCTCCGAACAAAATACACAAAAAGGTGGCCATATCATACAAGCAACACCTCATGAGCCCGAAGGAAGAAAAATGACGGCGGTCTGTAGATTGGGCCCGTCACCCAGGTTGTCGTGCAAATTTCGCTACGACACGCCCGTAATAAACACATCCTGATCAGGTTTAGGGATTTGCAACCCACGAAAACAGTCAACACCTTCCCAAAGTCTCCTATTTCACACAGCGCGCAAACAAACCATCTCCACGCAGCAAGAGATGTATCGAGGGTGTCCACTTGATACTTTGACGTTCGTGACCGTTCAAAGTATCAGGAGGATTCATCCCAGATAGGTTATAATCATCATATAAAAACATGAAATCCAATGCACAAAAGTAAACGTGTAAAACTTTTGTACATAGATAGTATAAAAAGCTGACGTACTGTCGAACAGTCCCCGTCAGGTTTTTCATGTGTGGAAATCCACAAAATAGAGTTTTTATTTTGAAAACTATGCAATGCGATGCAAGCAACTAAGTATAAAGCCCCTACCTCGATGGCGGTCCTTCCTTGTATGTGAAGGAGCAGCTATCTCAGGTGTCGGCTCGAAGTCCTCAAACTCGTCCGAGCCTACAACATGTCAAATATCGAAAAACAATCTCATAAATATGTATTGTGGAAAAGTGAGAGGATTCCATGTCGGGACTAAGCTCAACATCAATTCTTAGTAACCAAAACAAGATTTTAACCTATCTACCGTTGCACAACAAAATCATCCCCAATATTCTTAATTGTAATCTCAACAAAGTAGTTGGACTACTCTCCTGTGAACGAACATAAATCCTTAATCCAATTCATCAAGTCCTCAATCTTTGCAACAACTGAATCAAATAAATTCCTCAAATCAGCCAAAGACCCGAGGGTGATCAAATAATAACATAAAACCAAACCCAAACCAATCTCTACAGAGGACTATAAACAAACAAATTTCAACTTATAATAATACATTCGGAAAACTTGAAACTTGAACAACATCCAGTTCACCATTGAAGGCTATTAACAAGACTATAAGTGACTTAATATGCTCAACATACTTATGTGAAAACCAATCCAACAGAGAACCCAACCTCAAAATAGAATCCAAATTTCTATTGTTATAACCTTAGCAACAATATGGCATATCCTCTGCATTTAAATCCAACAGCAAACAGAGCATGTATCAAAGCTGAAATAAGCATCAAACAATCATCACTGTCCTCTATTTTTAATCAATGAGATCATAGCTCAAATGACACTATAACTTCTCGAGCAATAACCCAATACAAAATCAACAACATCAAAATGGAATCCAAATTAGTCAAAATCAACCGTCGCTTTCATCCAAAGAACAGTTCAGAAACAAAGATCTAAAACACAGAAACCTCACCCTGGCCGAAGGATGAATGCAGCTCCCTTTCGGTTTGATCGTCGTTCAGGTAGTCTTTCCTTTTCACAATACTCTGGATCGGATTGACTAATCAGAAACGTAACAACATGAATCGATCGAAACAGATTCGAGCGAGAGGCCAAAATGGACATGAGTGTTTTGAAATACTCACCGGAGTCTGAAATCGGAGGAAATGGAGCTTTGTGGTTCAGCGAGGTCGAAGAACAATGGCAGACTGCAGCTCGAAAATGCTCGAACAACGTCGTCGCCGAGCTATCTTAGAACGGGTCACCGGTCATCGTCGCCCAATCGCTGCTCTCGTTGGCGACATCGGTGATTTCAGCTCTGTCGTCGCGTCTTCTCTCGCGACTCGTCCCTTGCCGAAGACTCTCTTGAGGGTTCTCTCCCTCTCGCGTAGCTTCTGTCGGCTGAAGTGAAGCAGAACCAGCGAAGAAGAAAGAGCCCTATTCTTCTCTTCTTCACTCTAAACCCTTTTCTTCACTTAAACAATTCCTCCACTTTATTTTTCCCTCAATCCGCCGTGGAGCTCTTCTTCACTTTCCCTTTAATTCTTCCCTCCATTTATGTATTTATTTTTCCTTTCCTTTTTATTCTCTTCAATCTGCTCCATCGCACTACTCTCTAACCCTAATCTCTCTCTTTCCATTTAATTCCTTTATTTTATTCCATTTAATCTCTCTTCCTCTTGTATTTTCCCCCTTCACCTCTCGCAACAGCAGTGCTTCTCTTCTTCTTTCCCATTCTTTATTTTATTCCATTCTATTTTATTTGTATTCCAATCATTGTCCTTCTTTCCCTTATTTTAAATTTTCTCATTTAATTTACTTAATTCTTTAACATATACAAATACATACATATATATATATATATATATATATATATATATATATATTTGAATATATGTATCTTATATTAATTAATCCATCTTCAATTCTCGACTTCTATTCCGAGCACCGTCTGACAATGATTCTCAATCCAATTTGATTCATCAACTCTCATTTCTCAATTAATCCATCGCTCAAAAATTTCAAATTCCATTGGTTTTACCAATTAACCAAAATTTCACCTGTGGTCGCAACGTGACAATTCGAGTCAATTTTTCAACGTTAGACCAATTTTTAAAGCAAAAAAATTTATACGTGAAATTTATTCTCTTAAAAATTCTTGGGTTTTATAATCACACTTGTTATGCGAGTGAATGTTGTACAATTGCTTTTGTTATTGTTTTCTTAGTATTGCCTACGATCTTGATTATGATCACATGTCTTTAGTATGTATTTTCTGCTAAACCAAGTATAGTTAGTTAAGTGGAATAAAAACATGAAATCGACGTAGGAGCTTGTTAATAACTGAATAGAATAATAACTTAGAAATATAAATGTAGGGAGCATATAAATGGGTTAGGATAATTTGCATGTCTATTGATAGTGTGCTTTTGATTATCTTCCGAATGATATTGTTCTATTAATTCAAGCATGTTTTCCTTGTTTCAATTCGTCGTACTTGTTCTCTATGGTGTGCAGTTATTTCATTCTATTTTCCCTATATGTGTTTTAAGCTACTGTTACTCTATTGATATGTGTTGAGTGTGCTATTCCATTTGGTCGATTACTTTCCATGTTCAATGCGCTTTCATTTCTAGTTACTTCTATCTTAATGTGCACTTTAATTATTATGAATGTTGTATTGTGAAGCATCATGCATCATGTTAGGTTGAGAATGTATGTTCATGCATCATATTAATAGTAACCAAGTAGGAGTACTCCGAAGGGGTAGTACTCACATGCATGGTGAGGAAAGTAAAATGATAATGAAAAGACAAAGGAAATGAATGAAAAGAAAAGGGAGTTAGGAGGCGGATGGGTAGCTGTCCTAGTCTCACAATTAGGAAATGCCACTACCATATCAGGAACGGGACCTAGTTGTCCATAGGAGGTTAGGTCCGACCCATTATACCATCCCATACGGGTTCTTCTAATCTCTAGCTCGAAGTACGAGTAAAGAAAGAAAGGAAAGAAAGAAAGGAAACGTAAATGAAAGTATTGGTTTGGGTGGCCCACATTCCAAATGAACTAAAGAGAGTTATAAGCATAATGCATTTTTCCTTTTTCTTTACTAAGTCTTTTTAGACTTACAGTTGCTTGTGGTGTAGATGTAGGTACTATGATGTAGAAGAATGCACGGACTAGGAGTAGCAAAAGATAAAGAACAAACAATAGTAAGCAGAGATGATGGATTTGCATGTTCGAGGAATACTCACGGCTGGCCAGGCATAGAGAGGGTAAAAGAAAAACTGTTTTAATTATGTTAAGTTGTAATAAATCGTATTTAAATGTTTTATTTTCATTAGTTAAATTGTATTCACGCTTCCGCAAACGTTTTACATCCATGGTTTTTATTTTAACGCTTCCGCATAAGTTTTACAAAAATGGAATTTTATAATAAGTTTTATGAACGGTTGGTAGCGATCCGGTTTAGGCGCACTCGGATAAGCTTTGTTTTCAAAAGAAAGAAAATTCAAATTTTCACGCATTTTAAAAGATTTACGAAAATCCAGGTCATTACAGAGTTACATGGGATCCAGGGTTCATTGTCTCATGTTCTGAAATCTTCAACATTCTCGTAACAAAAGAGTGAATAAGGCATGGAGAAACCCTAGACGTTTAGTTCTCTCTCATGTCCCCACGGTGTTTGTCATGTATTCACTCCTGGCTTAATTACATTGTATGGTCATGCATTGCATTGCATTGCATTATATTTCATTGTATCACTTACTGAGCATTAGGCTCATTAGTTTAGGTCTTGTGATGTAGGTACAAACGAGCAACAGATGAACAGGTTAAAGACAGTTGATGAAGGATTTGCACGGGTGGATCTTGTGGCTGGCTGGGCTAAAGAGTTAAATGGAAAGTAATTGAAAAAGAGTTTTGTAAATTATTTACTATTCTTTACTAATTTGTTTTATTCCGCTACATTTCATACAAAGAATATTATTACTTTTGAAAGGAAACTAATAAAGATGAAAGTAAACTGATAAAAGTGAAAGTAAAGAGTTTTAACGATCAGGTTTTACAAAGAAAAAATACTTTGATAGTTTTACGATAGAAATGTTTTAAATGTGCCACACAATTTTCAAAACCGGGTCGTTACAATTGATATTAGAGCGTCCTGAATTTTAAAACTGATTTTGTATACTGCCTACCAGCACAAATTCAACGTGGAAATACTCCATCAATTGTAAGTATTGTATTAGTTGCTTTTATTTATCTCATTGTTTAAGTAATTGTTTTGTCCTGCGCGATAAAAGGGAATCATGGCCAAGAATTTGTCATTTGAAAAATGTATGGGAAAGGTAAATTCATTTGGATAGTTGTAATTGATGTAAGCGATCGTAGTTTTCTTTTGATGGACTAGAATGATATATATGATAAAAGATAGATGATACTGGAACTGTTTGGGTTTTGAGTGCAAGAATTAGCTTTGGAGGAGTAAAGAAACAGGGGAGACTCTGCTCAAATTTTTATAAATTGGGTAAAGGGATAAGTGGAAATTAAAATTTTGAGTGAACTAGATACTTCGGTTTGGTCGTCTACACTATAAGGAATTAGGATATAAGGAATTAGGATAAGGAACTAATTTAGGTTGAACCGAGAAATTGAGTTGTACTTCCCGGATAGGTTAAATTTTGTCATGGATTGGAAAATGGAACCTCTAGTTTGCTTGTAGGAACGACTTGAATTAATTTCGATATAGTCTAAGTTCAATGATCTGGTGTTTGGGGTAATTTAGGAGGGATAGAAAATGAATAATAAGACATGTAGTAGATTGGTTAAGTTCACTATCCCGGGTAGAATCTGAACAAAATAACCAAAGACGTGATTACAATGATAAGGATAAAGTAGAAAAGTGCCATAAAAGCAAGGATCTTACTCACACAATAAGAACATGTAAGTTCATAGGACTTACTCAGCTTCGGCTATAAGGAAAATAGTGACGGTGTATGTCTGTTAATTACACCTTGTTATCACGGCCTACCTCGGATCATGTGAGCAGTAATGAATATGAGTTATGCTAGTTTGTACAAGGATGTAAGGTAAGGATGTATAAGTGTAAGATGTGAAGGAAAGTTGTGACTTAGAAAATGATTGGAAAAAAAAATTTACGATTTGGATTTCAATTTATGAGATTTGGAAGCGGAAAACGAAAACGGCGACGGAGATGAAATAGTTAATAAATGAACTTAGAGTTGTAGGATGGTTTCGGCTGATGTTCCGAATTTGTTGAATTCAGTTAGAGGACTGAGTGAAGTAAGCAAAGATTTTATGCTTCACGACGATAATGGTTAGAATGCAATAGGACTGGGTGTATGGTGCTATGTTCAAAACAAGGTAGGGTTTATAGTGTACACGTTTTGGTAGAACTGAATGTGAAATTAGGTCACCTTTCGTTGGTTATTATTGACATTGGAACCAAAAAAAACAACAACAACAACAAATTAGTTGAGGGTAAAATACATTATGAGGACTACTAGGTGATAAAAGAAATTACTTGTTCTTAGAGAATGAAATTGTATAGTTTGTGCATAGGTATTATTAAGAATTTATGTGATGTTCTGGGTGCTTGGGAGTGATGAGACATGAATTGACAATATACCAATTGTTGAAAGTATGTCACTTTATGTTTGAGGAAATGGATTTAAGTTTGGATCGTACAAATGGATGAAATTTTAGTAAACTAAATTGGTCGAATAAGATTAAGTGATGAAATGAGTAGTAAACTATAAAGAGTGTAAGAATGCTAGCTTTAATTTAATGGATTGAAGCGACGTCATGCAAGATCAAAGTGATGTTTTAAGTGACATAACAGTGATCCGTTTATCAATAATTGTCATGAAACCAGAAATGATTGCTCTAAGGTATAAATTAATGGGAATGATAAGGATGAAGGCAAGATTTTGGAGAGTTAGGATCTTCAAAATGCAGTAAAGTTATACACATTATGATGGTTTGACATAAATTATTGGATAAAAAGAAATAATTTTGGAAGGAAGCATTTCTTTTACGACAAATAAAATTGATGATTTAATAACTCAGATGTGAAATAGAAATTTCTGCTGCATTTTGTGCTCTACAAAAATGAAAAGTGATGTAATCCTTGGACGTTTCGTGTAAACGTAAGCTATGAGGTGTTACACTGAGTCGTAGATCGATGGAATAATTACGGTGAGCAAATTTCAATGACGAAATTATATGAGGGATGATTGTAATATGCTGATTTTTATATCGGAATTTAAAAACGCTACATTGGAAAATAATTAGAGATATTCAAATTAGTCGAATAAATTATCAGGATATTTCGAATGACGTAATCAATATTTTATAATTTGAGAAACTTATTGGAATAAGAATTAAGGTTAACTAAAGTGGGATTTGAGCAACTAGATTAGGGATGTAAATTAAAGGAAATAGTTTCAATTAAATTGAAAACCATTTAAGTTAACCTGGTTTGTTTTAATTCAATATGGCCCTTGGCCATTTGAGAGAGAGAGAGAGAGAGAGAGAGAGAGAGAGAGATGAAAGGCAGAGAGGGAGACGACCATCTCCTGCGACGAAGACTCGGGCGACGCGAGTGGGGGGAGACGACCATCTCCTGCGACGAAGACTCGGGCTCGAGCTCGATGCACTGGCAAGCGAACGAACAGCGGCCGGCGACGTTGTGGGCTGCTGCTGTGACTACGGGCGGCAATGTTGGCCATTGGGGTCCCGCGAGCTCACGGGATGGATCAACGAGCTCCGTCGAGGTGAGTTGCTCTATTGATTTTAATTACTGGGTGATGCTTTGCAACGAATGGCAAGGACTAATTTGTGTTCGGTTGGGAATGGCAGGGAGGCAGGGCTTGGTTAACTAGGGATTCAGTTTAGGTCCGGTCTGGTCTAGTTGGTCCACCGTTAAGCTAGTTCATTCAGTTGCATTACCTGGCATGAGTCTTCCACGCGACAGCTCCTCTGTTAATGGTGTAGGTCTCCAGCGGTGTACGTTTCTAGCTATAAATGAAGGCACTAAAAGGTAAGCAGATTCATGTTCTGGGTGTTTTGTTTCCGCTCGGGTGTTCCTCCATTCGGTGTAGTAGTGGAAGTTATGAAGGTGACCGTGTGAAGCAGTGAGAAGGCTGAATGACAAGAAGAATAAGAGGACAGGTTCTCTCAGGTTTAGTGAGCTACTGTTTTATGGTTTTGAAATTCTTATTGAAGCTGGAACCTCGGGTGTTGGCTGGTGAGTGATGTTCTTCACTCTTAATTTGAGTTTTATGAATTATGTTGCATTGTATACTCTGTTAAGCCTTGGAAACTAGGTCACTGTCTCTGTATTGTATTGGATAATGGTTGGTATTAGTGGTCTGAAGCTGAAGCTGTACACCTTAATAATTTGAATGGATTATTGGACGTTCTGTTGTGTTGAAGTTCTTGTTTTTTGGATTAGAAGTTCTAGTTTTGGATTAATGATAGTTTGATGAATTGTTCTGCACATTGCTATCTTGCTTAGACATTGAGGGTTTGTGTCATTAGACTTTGTTAGTTTATATTAATGGTCCATATAAAGGTATTTGTTCTATTAATTGATGGTTCATATGATAGAACTATGACTTGTTAATCTTTGTTATTGTGGGTGTCATTGGTTACTACTAAATGTGGTTGTGCAAGGTGGAAATGTTAATTGTTTGTGCAAAGATAGAGAAGTATGTTATGATGATGAGATGAGATTAATGGGTATTGGTTAAATTGTGAAACAGGAATAATGTCTTGTACATTATTGTTGGCTATAAGTCTTGAATGAGTAAGGAAATATGAAGATGACTTGTATTTACTCACTCGGTAATTTTGTAATAAAGTAGGCGCATTAACTAGTTCTCTACTCTGATGTGGGAAATATGGATTTATGATAAAATACAATTCAGTTTTGTAAAGTTAATTTATCTTGTCACATTGATGGAATGAGCAACATTGTGGGTTCTTGTTATTCCGTTATATATGTTAAGGTCTTGGAATTGGTATTGCGAGGTTGATAGGAAATGAAGTTGACTAACGAGATTTATGAAGGTTTAGGGGATTGTTATTAATGAATAGTTATTATGGTTTTGAAGGTACGAAGAAGAGAGAAGATGCAGAAACGCGCTATGGACGCCAGGTAAGTGATACTTACTGTACTTTGGTCTTCGGACCCTACATCGCAAGAATTAGGATTGCATGTTGTGTGTTTACTAGATTTAGGTTCTTTTAATGATATGTTTATTAGACATTTATATCATATAGGATTGTATGAATTCACGTGCATATTGTATGACATAATAAATCTATGTAAATAGGGGTATGGGGGTTACGGGAAAACAATGACTTCCCATGGCAGGAAAAGAAAAGTGCACGAGAGAATAATTAGAGAGAAAATTTAGAAGAAAGTAGGTGAGTTACATGGGATCCAGGGTTTATTGTCTCCTATTCTGAAATCCCCAACATTCTCGTAACAAAAGAGTGAATACGGCATGGAGAAACTCTAGATGTTCGGTTCTCTCTCATGGCCCCACGATATTTTTCATGTATTCACTCCTGGCTTAATTACATTGTATGGTCATGCATTGCATTGCATTATATTTCATTTTATCACTTACTAAGCGTTAGGCTCATTAGTTTAGGTCATGTGATGTAGGTACGAACGAGCAACAGATGAACAGGTTAAAGACAGTTGATGAAGGATTTGCACGGGTGGATTTGTGGCTGGTTGGGCTAAAGAGTTAAATGGAAAGTAATTGAAAAAGAGTTTTGTAAATTATTTACTATTATTTACTGTTTTGTTTTATTCCGATGCATTTCATACAAAGAATATGATTACTTCTGAAAGGAAAATGATAAAGATTAAAGTAAACTGATAAAAGTGAAAATAAAGAGTTTTAACGATCGGGTTTTACAAAGAAAAATACTCTGATAGTTTTACGAAAGAAAAGTTTTAAATGTCATACAATTTTCAAAACTGTGTCGTTACACGTCACGCCACTCGTCAAATGGAACAGTACTAGGATAGGCAAAACTTAGCGACAAACAACCTACCACTGCTCTATCCATTTCCACTTTCGGGGGTTGAAACTCGAGGATATGTCACAAATGCCCCATCCCTATTTTCACTTTCCGAGTTCAAAACCCAATGACATGTCATCAATGCCCCATCACCATTTCACACGCAAGGGCCCAATCTTCTCGCAATAGAAGATTGCATGGGATAGCCGCGTGATGCTTTAGTGCCAGAATGCCTAAAGTATCAAGAGGATTCATCCTCCCAATGTATGTAACAAATAACCAATCTTCTCACAGTAGAAGATTGCACGGGATAACTTCATGATGCTTTAGCGCCATAAAGCCTAAAGCATCAAGAGGATTCATCCTCCAAATGTACGTAACAAATAACCAATCTTCTCGCGGTAGAAGATTGCATGGAATAGCCTCGTGATGCTTTAGCGCCATAATGCTTAAAACATCAAGATGATTCATCCTCCCAGCATTTATGCGCAACTATATAAATCAAACCATGTATGGAATATAAACGTGAGAAAACATACATATACATAAAAACAGACGTGCTGTCAAAACAGTCCCCATTGGATTTTCGAGTGTGGTACTCCACAAAATATCATTTTGAAAAAACAATGCAAAAGTTATAGAAATCTCTACCTCTTTGACGACCATGACACACTTACTAACAAACCAGCTCCATGCACTATCGTAAGCGAAAAGTCAAATCACTGACATCTCCAGAACCTATAACAAGATCGATATCAACATCCCAACAAATATACAAGGAATAACATATAAGTCTTAAACAAGATTAGAATTCAAGATGGTTTCTAGGGATAACCACGAGTCCCAAACCGAAAACCAAACCTAGGAATACAACATATACATTGGATTAAGCTTAACATCCATCTTCATACTTATCATCGTAAACATCTAAAACCCACTTTAGAACTCTCTAACTTCATCACTTAGTAAACATCCAAAGTGTACCAACTATATCTATCTGTTCTAATAGACATAACAATACCACTCTAAGCATAGCATCATACCTTTAGTTTAATTACTCGTAACAAAAACACAATGTACAAGTTCTCGGGTGCATATGCCATCACAAACAGATTCTCAACAATTGGGAATTCATCATCTATTGCAGTATGTATAATAGTGCATCAACCAATAAGTCAACAATTCCTTATTAGCCAATCAAATTGAAAGTCAACATACTTCTATCAACACTCTATTTATCACCACTTCCTTTATCATTATAGTCGAAGCATAAAACAAGATCAACATCGCTTCACAAATTCATCCTCCAAAAACAGAAGTCGAAAACAGAACCAACTTCTCGATTTCATTGCATCAAACAATATTTCAATCCAAAGAAATACCACACTGTAAAACAGTAGCAAAACAAATTACCAAAACTCAACAAATTAATCGTGGGCTACACCACCACACAACAGTGCACAATCTCTCGAAAATGGCACATTACACTGTGAGTAAATTATCAAGTTAAACCGTGGCAAAAATAGGAAGCTTAAATTACGAGGTATGTCCGCGGGGTTTTCTTCCATCAAAATAGAACAAAAAATTATTATTCTCAAGAGTTCCTAACAAATAGAAAAACAATGAGCAATTTTTCAATCACCCGTGGAATCCCTTTTTCCTCCTTATTCATTTTAATTTCTTTTTTTTATTTCTTCCATTTTAATCCCTTGTTTTCCTTTTATTTTCTTATTTCATTTCTTTCCCTTTTATTTAATTGACTTCTTATCTTACTTCATTTACTCTCTTACTCACATAATATAAATACATATATATTCAAATATATGTATAATAGATTATTTAATTCATTTTCAACTTTCAACTTATTTTGAACATCCTTTGACAATGATTACCGGTCCTATTTGATTTTTTAATTCCGTCTCCTCAATTAATTTACCACTCAAAATTTTCAATTTTTACCGATTTTAACTGTTTGACCAAAATTTCACACGTGATCGCTACGCAATAAATCAAGACAATCTTTCAAGTACTTGACAGATTATTAGGCAAAAAATTTGCACGTGGAAATTTATAAATTATTAAACAAAATTCTCGGATTTTACATAAACCTTCCTTCTCTAGCACCAAGTTGGAGGTGCACTTCAGCTGGGCGTGCACTGGCAAGTCACCCCATTTATTCTCCAATCACAAAATACTCTTGTACATAATTCTAGGTGACTTGTCATATTATCAATAGACCACATTTCAAATGTCGGTCGATCGCAAACCTACCCAAAGTTCAACTATTTCGTCACAATTTCGATCGACCAAATTTTCATTGTCGATCGACCGCAAAACCACCCTAGAATCACCTCAAAAATATTCTCACATCGTTTTTTGATCCAAAAATGTCATTAGTCAAAAGAGATGGTCACACAAGGACCCATTTGGCACTCATTAGAATATAGGTGGTCATTCATCAATAACAACACCTCATGAGCTAGAAGAATAAGACGGTACATGAGTCTGTAGACCAGGCGGTGTACCCATCCGCAACATTGATAACGAATAAGGTTGCCGGTGTTGGGTTGCTCCTCAACTATCCTCCTATTATATCCAAGTTAACGAGGGTTGCTAGCGAGTGGAACTACGAGCTGTCACACCACCTGTCAATTGGAAAGGTGTTCGGCGAACAATTCTAGTGACTAACAACCTCCAATCATGTGACTAAAACTCTGGCCAGGTTCTGGGGCTCAAAATCGAAGGATGTGTCATCACTACCCTATTACCATTTCGACTTTCGGAGCTCAAAACCCAAAGACATATCACTGATGCCCTATCACTCTTTCACATGTACAAACAATCAATCTTCTTACAGTAGAAGATTGTTCAGGATAGCCCTGTGATTCTTTAATGCCAGAACTGCTTAAAGCATCAAAAGGATTCATCCTTCCAATATATGCACAATATATCAACTGAACCATGTATGATAAAGTAAATGTGAGAAAACATACATATATGTAAAAATAAACATGTTGTCGAACAGTCCCCCATCGGAGGGGAAAAACTAACCTACTCGCCAACCGCCTTCGCAAAGGTTGATGGTCACGATGTCGAGAATCCAAATTCGAGGTTGAAATCCCACGATTCTCCAATTCGATTCTCCCTCTTCTCTTGCGTTTGCATCTGTCGGTGTGCAATAACATAGAAGAATTTCTTCTTCTCTATTTTTATCTCTTTTCATTTATTTAATAATAAAATATATTTTATAAATTAAATAAATCCAATCCAAATTCCTATTCAACTTTCAATTCATTCCAAACGCTAACTGACAACGATTCTTTAACGAAAAATAATTCATCCATTTCATTTCCTTTGTTAATTTCCGCTTGGTAATATCCAATATTATTGATTTTCACTATTTGACCAAGAATTCATGTGTGGCTGCTACGCGACAAATCAGGTCAACGCTTTAACACTTTGACCAATTATTCATGGGTTTTACAATTACTATGGACGTCTACACTCTCGTGACTCCTATTGTTCAATGCATACCTTTATAAGAAATGATAGCATTTTATTACTCAATGCCTCAGCGCAGCATCCTTCCCTTCTGAAAGAGAATTTTTCCTGTCTACGAGAGCATCTTTCTTTAAATCCAGCAGTCCTCGCCTTGTCTGCCCTTTCAATCTAACGACCTTCCTTTCTCTCATACTCCAATTAATAGAACACTTGTTTTGCATGAGTTCTTATTCTCCTCCTTCCATGCCTTTCTTCATCATTGATCTCAGCTGTTCATTGTCCTCAACCAACGGTTGTTGTCCATTCATTCTTCCTTTGAGAAATTTCTTATTAAAATGATTTCGTTCATTTACTTGAACTTTGGTACAAGTATCTTGCAACCAGAGAGACTTAACATACCAATGTTAAAAGACCGTTGAAATATCTCCAATAAGTGAAAGTTAGCACTTGATACCCTTAAGTCAAAGGTCATTGTTTCTACCAAAATATCACGTTCAGCTTCTCCCTTAGCTATTTTGTAATTCATTCCTTTTATCTAAGAAATATCTCATTTGATTTACCAACGAAAGCTCCTACTTCTCAATGACCGTAAACATATTGCAACATTTCTGATTCAAATCTTTACGTTCCTTATGTATTGAACTTCCTATGGCAAAATGCATCTAAGAACCCTTTATTAGCCTCTAAATAACATGGACTCGTCCATTTTGAACTTCATTAATTGCTTGGAAATAGTTTTAAAAAGGATAGTTTTCTGCTGCCAAAGTCTACGCTTCTACGGCAGCCACGTTTACATCTGCTGAGAATATTCCCAGTGAATATTCCCTTCCTTAAGATTAAATTGACCATTCTCTAGCTGCCATATCGTCATTCCAAAAGCATCTCCTTCTATACATGTTTACGTTTCTGCAACATTACCGTTTAACCAGTTTCAATCCAAACGTTGTTGTTCTTCTCTTAGTCTATCTTGTCGCAAGCATGTTTGCTACAACGGATACGTTCCTAAACTTGAAACAATGATGTTTAGCTTCCAACACTTAACATCTTTCCGCATTTCCTTTAGTTAAATGACATTGTTTAACCCTATCTGTGAGATCTATTCTTTTCATTCCATGAAAGCATCTTTTCTTAATTTAACGACCCACATTTTGTCCCCACATTTTGTCCTCTCATCTAATTCAATGGTCAGCCTCTCTCCCAAAAAGGAATATTTTCTTTTTGTGGAAGCATCTTTCCTTCTGCCTTTTGATCTGATTTTTCATGCCTCATCAATATTTTATTCGCTCTCCTCAATTGTTTTCACAGACATACTCATTTCCTCGGTCTTCATCCAACGGCTGATGTTTCATTCACTCTTCCTTTTTTTAAATTTGACGGCCAATCTCTCTCCTGAATAAAATCTTTTCTTTCTGTGGGAGCATCTTTTTCCTTTCCACCATTTGATCTGATGGTCGATACATCATCCACTCTTCTCAACAAACGGCCAAGGTCCTGCCTGCTTCTGGCATCCTTTCTTCCTGCGGGTTAAACTGTCCAACGACGTCATTCTCCTTCACATTGGACCTCCATCAATTAACTCTGCAACTCAATCTTCACATTTCCACATATTTGACTCCTTAACATTTCTTCACTTTTGGTAGTCCACTTTAACATTTTCCAACACTCTTCAACCAAATTTGACCTCCGCCACAACGAATCTCCTCTTAACTCTTAAACAACTAAAACACAAAAAATGAGGGAAAACCCAAATAAATTACTTGATCCTTAGTTCTCGGCATTGTTATCTCTTTAAGAGTCACACTCCCTCATACATCTCTTATTAGGATTATAACCACATTACTCCAAAACCTCCAACATATTATGTACCACGATCAATTCAACATGCCATGAGATATCCTAAACCATTATCTCAATTTCATAGGTCGTGATGTCTCAAATCATTCTTTTAATCTAATAAACAATGAAATAACATATCTTACCAATGAATAGACCAATATACATTATTGCATCGTATGACACACTTAACTATTTATAAATTCGTCCAAAAGGAATTTCGGTAATTACATAATTGATTTAGGTTTCGTGTTCTATAAAACCGGTTGGTTGTTACTATTGGCCTAATTGACATTAGGTGATTTTTTTTATGATGACAATATTATTTGTATAATTAAGTTGTTTAATGTGTATTTGTTGATTTTTCTAAGTACGTTATTTATATTAATTGGAAATACCCTTAATACGAGTATTAATATTTACTAACGTGTTTGCCTAAGTCTATATAACTTATATGTTGATCTTTGAGACTTACAAGAATCAAAAAGAGCAAAACACGAAGAAGAGGCCGACGAAAGGCTTGGAGCAAGTCGACCAATTTGTGAGAAATGTGAAGAGGTGGTCGACCAAAATGGAAATAGTCAACCAACAGAAATGACAGACTACTTGTAACGACTCGGATCCTTAGTACCATTTTAAAACTCATTTAAAACTTAATTAAATGTTATTTCAATTTAAAACGAAGGTTTATCAGAGTGCGTAAAAATCCGAATCGTTAGTAAATTTCATTCTTTCATGCTTGAGAGAAATAATTAATAAATAATTGCGGAAGCATACTTAAATGAGAAAACTACTTTTACTGAAAACGGCATTCAAATGGCATTCAAAACATAATTGAAGTTCAAATCCAAAGTTATCGAGATTACATAGCCCAATTATTTAAATAAAAACACAACTGAAACTTAACATTTTCTTATGTCGTACCGTACCGTACCATACCATACTATATCATACTACTACTCAGCTGGCGCCATTGTCGGACCAACCGCAGGCTCCACCGGAATGTCCTCTTCCTTAATTGCTGGCATAACTCCCTCGTTACCTACACCACAAGTAAGGACGTGAGCTTACGCTCAGTAAGGGTAGGGGAAAAACAATTATGCATTTCTCTCTTTAGTCCTTGTTGGATTGAGGGCCACTCAACCCAACCCTTTCATATCATTACGTTCGTTTTCTACATTCATTCGTAAAACTCGTACATCGAGCTTGGAGATTGGAGGTTTTCCTTTGAAATGGCATAGCTGTACGGAAACTAACCCCCTGTGGGCTACTAGTCCCTTTCCCGTCTTGGTAGGGGTGTATCCTAGTAGCTAGGTTAGCTCCGGACTATCCATCTACTCCAACTCCCTAGTTCCGGCATATACCCGCCTTTAGGGTTCTTCTTATCCCGGCATATACCCGCCTTTAGGGTTCTTTTCATTATCATTTCCTGGCATATACCCACCTTTAGGGTTCTTTTCATTTTCATTTCCATTCATTCTTCCTCACTCGTGCATGTGAGTACCACCCGAGTGGTTACTCCCTACTTGGTTTCTATTAATCATGGACTCAATCTAACTTTTCCTTAAATAATATTACACAATGATAAAACAAGAAGCATATATAAAAGAACTACAAAACAAGGAATATATATATATTTAAGAACTAAGAACTCAACAATGAAATCCATGCTTTTCACTCAATTTCATTTGCATTAGTGATACAACTCTAGCATGTTGATAATTTTAAATCATCTCTACTTTCATTCCGCTATTAAGGCTAAACATATGTGTATAAAAACAATTAACATTAGCATGTAACAACTGTAACAATAACAATAAATAGAAAACCAGAAACCATGGAACCAATGATGGGAATCTAAATAGAAAAACCAGAACAATAAATAAAGCCAACATTTTCTTTTTCCCCATTTACAAGTAATTTTGGTCATCATCATGCTACTCTTTTTGGTCACACCAAACATACTCACACTAACATACTAAAACATACAAAATTGGCAAGGCATAAGCATGGAATCTGTTCTCACATTACTTGGTGAGCAAAAGATGCAAAATCTTACATTAGTAGCATTTCACACTTCTCTTACTATTATTTCCCATTCCTATGTTTAACCCATGCATTACTTATCATGGAATGACTTCTTTTCTTTTCATGTAACATCATAAAACATATCTTGAATCATTCTATATAGCATTCAGGAATCAAAACCAGAAGCTGCATAATGCACAAAAAAACATACCTCATATCTTCCTTCCTCTTTATACATTTCCTTTATTTTAAATCCTATCTTTCCTTTCCTTAATCCTCATTTTAGTAGCTTTCACATTAATATTCAGCAAGGAAGCATAATTTATACTACACCAGGAAAACAAAATCTTACACCAAAACATTTAATCATAACAATTACTTGGTTTCACTTCTCATCATAACCATCATCTTCTTCCTTCTATTTTATCTAATACATCCTGGAATATTATGAACTCATTTCATGCTGTTAGGGTCACCAAGATGAGTGCAGGATAAGAGTTGCAGAAATTAAACCAAAATCCAATGCAAAATACTTGTGGGTAGGGCATAAAACGCCAAGACACACCCTTTCCTTACCTAACGTCTGTCGAAATTCAGCATACAAGTTCTTCAACTCCGATACCTTAAGAGATAATTAAATAACAAATTAGTTAACAATCACAACTCTAACAACTCACTACTCTTAACGGCATCTAACCCAAGCTCCTTCACAACTCTATCACTCAATGAAATGCCAACGTAACAAAATGTCCAATGAAATCACCAAGCTAAGCTTAACCAACAGAGAACATACATCCATCAAACAACCAATACTCTTGGAAATGCATAGCACTTGAAACTTTTGTAAATAAACCAAGAGCTTCACCAACAGCCAATTAATTTCAATCACGTTAGAAATTAAACAGGAGAATCAAACTCAAAAATCAACACAGTCACTGTAAGTCCTTTCTATTTATGAAATCCACAAAATAGTAACGAACAGGGCTTCAATTTCATAACAAATGCAGAATGTTTTTGTTACCTGAAGCTTGCAAAATTTCCAAGTGACCCAAAAGCAGGAGCTCAATCACCAGACCACCTTCCTGCACTCCTCTTTTTCTCCTCTGTTTGTGCAACCCACGAAGGAAATGCTTTTCCTTTCACCATCCACTATACCCAGCCCATTTATAAAACAATTTTTGAACGACAAACTCGTAACTCCCAGCCGACACAGTTTCATCAATTCCTGCCAACCTCCTGGACGAACCCCACTCTGCACTTTATTGCAGAGTGCAATCTTAGGCTGGAGGAGTTAAGGTATTGTCTGGGTTGCCGACAATTTTTTGGGTCCGAACCGACAGAAACGAATCGGGTTCGAACAACACAGATTCGCGGTCATACCGCTTCGACGGAAATCGGCCCTGCCAACGTGAAGCACCTCCGATTCATCTCATGAATCGGACCTCCGGCTAGATCTGGAACGTAAAGGAGGATAGAATCGGGTAGGCTTACCTCAATCCTGTCGCCGAACACATCGCCGGCCCGAGCCGACGCGAACCCGAGCCGCATCGCCGTCGCCTTTACCGTCCGGTCAGGCGTCGCCGTTGCCGTCACCGTAGCTGGACGGTCGTCGCACTCCGAGCGCCCCCTCCCGCGCGCCTCTCGCGTCTCACCGTCGCCTCTCCCCTCCGATTCCCCTTCCCCTGCGTCTCTCGCTTCAAACACGAAGGAATGGCGCTGGCCATTCCTTCTTTTTTTTCTTCTTTATTTATTTATTTATTTTTAATTTTATTATTATTATTATTATTATTATTATTATTATTATTATTATTCTTATTACTATTATCATTTATTTTAACAAATAAATTCTTCAATCGTTTTTACTTCAAATTAAGTCATTTTCTTAATATAACCCTTTTCACCTTCAATTTAATTAAATTCTTAAATTATTTTCGACTCGTATCAAATCATTAATTTATTCTACCATTGTTCGAAGATTATTATCGGACCAATTCACTTTCGTCCATTCAATTTTTCCAAAATAATTCTCAATAATCCAAATATTTAATTAATTTCTAATTATCTTTATTTAATCCCATTATGGAAATCAGGACATTACACTACTTGAGTTCTAAACTTGCTGAAGTGGTCGACCGGTGAAGATATGTTCAACCAGAACATAAGACAAATTGCTTTTTATTTCTACGGTTGAGGAAGCGGTCGAGCAGGCGATCGAGCAACCGAATTGTTAATCGACTGAATATTTTGGGACATGAAGAAGAGGTCGACCGATGAGAAAGCGGTTGACCGATTTGACAGATCTGAGCAAAAAATAGACGACCAAAAGCATAACGGTAACTTTTCAATGGTCGGATGCGGTTGGCCAAAATGGAAATGGTCGACCGCTTAAGCAAAGTCTATATATTGAAGACACTCTGAAGCTCAAAGAAACCAAGCGAGAAGTGTAGCAAAGCTCTGACAGAATTTATACTCCACTTCTCCATACATAAATAGAGTGTCAAACCTAACTCTTCATACTCCTAAACTTGAGATTTAATCTTTGGGAGAGTTAGGTTCTTGATTGTATTTTTTCATTTCACATTCATTGTACTCAACCCGAGGGTAACATCCTGAGAATAGTCAAGCAGAGGGTGATGCCTTGAGAAAGAGTCACTTGCAAAGGTTTGATTGACATCCGTAAAGTCAATAATCACTAACCAAGGAGGTTAGGTGATTTAAGGATCTCCAAGTCAGGAACTTGGCTCGCAGATGTAGGTGGGGTTACCGAACCGCGTGAACAAACTTGGTGTCGTATTTCTTTCCCTAAACTCCTTTATATTTGTGCTTGTTTGCTTCTTTATTTTTAATAAATCACTTAGGGTTTATAATAACAAATATTGCATGAAAAAGTTAGCACACTTAATTTACTCTATAGGCATGCACAGATCTTACAGCTGCAAAATTGGGACTTGATAAAAGTGGAGAATTGGGCATTCTCTACAGGTAAACTTCATGTTTCATCTTGTTCGATGTTGGGTTTATTAAAAAATTTAGAATTTCGTTAAGTTTGAAAATCATTTTTGGGATAAAACTTAGAATTTTTTGTGAAAAGTTGGAGATTTTCAGGGTACTGGGAGCGATCATGTGTTACAGGCATGTGTCCATGGAATGCACGTGTTCATAGAAGCGAAGACTTCCTCGAGAACACGTGGAAGGCACGTATCCATAGAAGCACGTGGAAGACATGTGTCTTGTTTCTGCGGAAGCACATGCATTTGTGGCAGCAAAGGTTTCTGCAGAAACACGCGGAAGGCAGGTGTTCGTGAAAGCATGCAGAATGCACATGTCCGCGAAAGCTCGATATGTTTGCAGAAGTGGGCAGTGGGGATGACACTTAAAGAGCAGATGTCCGCACCCCAGTCCGCGGTCGACTGGATTTATGGCAAACTGGACGACTTTCTTTGAGTGGACATCCATATTAGATTTTTTTTTAATATTAGAAATTTTTGGGAATTGTTCCGTAAATTTTTCGAGTTAATTCCTATTTCGGTTATTTGTTCCAACAAACTTTTAAAAATCTAGAAAAATGAATTGATATGATTATATGTGCTTTGATAGGTCTAAAAGACTAACAAGATGATTGGGCTTTCTTAGATTCTTGATTATTTAGATTGGATTTGGTATGTCTAGTTAAGGTAGGAGTTTACTTTCATGTCCAATATTGCATTATTTTTCTTAAATTCTATTTTGAGACGTGTTCTCATATAAAAAGGTGTGACCATCATTATGGTAGTCGGTTTTTGTATTATTTATGTATTTTTGCTGGACATGTTTATTTCCAGCGCGCATATTATTTGGTTGCGTGAACCAAATTTGGTCGACTCTTGAAGGGGTCTTGTTTTCTATATGCACATTGGAGGATGTGTTTGTTTGTATTAACTAGAGTAATAAGACAACTAACTGTGTCGTGTTCCTAGGCACAAAATTCTAAGCATGATCAGGGTCTTATTTTTGTGGTTTTAGTGATCGCCGAATATTGTTGTTACTATTTATGTTTATGACATGATGTGTCTGGAGTTTGTGAGTTACTCTATTTTCATTGGTCTTTTTATAAAGTATAGTAAGACCTGTTGTTTGTATATACCACACTATAGTATAATGTTTAATTGTTTGTCTTACTACTTGTGTTTATAAGCTTGTTTTATTTTAGACATTTTATTCTAGTATACTCGCATATTTTGTTATCTCTACACTGTATATGAAATTTTATTTCTAGTGACTTTAGTCGACTCACTCCAACAAAATTTTCTTTCAGGTTTTAATTTAAAAGATTCCCAACAACTGACGTAGGTGTGACTTCGACAAGATTTCTACTTTAGTATTTATTTCATGTCAAGAGTTTTATTTGTGAGGTTCAAATTTAATCTAAATTTGTAATAAATTTTTTATATTTATTTTATGACACATTTTCCTATGCATTTATACTATTATATTATCTTTAAAATCTTACTATGCTTATTATATATTTAAATTTAAAGAGTAGGGTAATTCATTTTATTGTTATATCAGGTTATTATATATTTAAATTTGGGTAATTCAGTTTATTTTTAGGGTAAATGATAAATCAACCATCGTAGTTTGTGATCAATGACAAGTCAATCATTAGGGTATTTTTTTTAACAAATTAACCACTGACGTATGGGAAAATAACAAAGTAAACATCGCATCTCCGTTAACAAGTTAAAAATGCGGTGTCACCGCGTTTTTACGCGGTGTCACCGCATTTTTTCGCAAGGCACCGCGTTTTTACGCGGTGTCACCGCGTTTTTACACGAGGCACCGTGTTTTTTCGCGAGGCATCGCATTTTTATGCGGTGTCGCCTTGTTTTTATGCGGTGTCACCGCGTTTTTACGCGAGGCACCATGTTTTTACGCTGTGTCTCGCGCCAGACACCGCGTCCAGGCTTGTTTGTTTGCCTGGACGCGCGGCGTCCAGGCTTCTTTGTCATGCATGGCGTTCTCGATCAATTGTGTTTCATAGTTACTTCGAATTCATTATGTATATGTTTTACGAATGCAAAGTTTTTATTGGTTTTTTGACCTCTGCACCTTCAAACTAGCATAACTTTTGCTACGGATGTCGGAATTGGGTGCAGAAGGTATCAAATGGAAGCTCTCTCAGAGCTCTATAATCATCATGGGGTAAACCCCATGACCACCTTTCTCAGCCCCAAAATCAATCGTTTAAGCCCTGAAATTTGCCATCAAACATTTTTCCAGATTAAGCAAATGTTTGATCGCAAATTTGAGGGCTTAAACGATTGATTTTGGGGCTGAGAAAGGCGGGCATGGGGTTTGCCCCATGATGATTATAGAGCTCTGAGAGAGCTTCCATTTGATACCTTCTGCGCCCAATTCCGACATCCGTAGCAAAAGTTATGCTAGATTGAAGATGCAGAGGTCAAAAAACCAATAAAAACCTTGCATTCGTAAAACATATACATAACGAATTCGAAGTAACCATGAAACACAATTGATCGAGAACGCCATGCATGACAAAGAAGCCTGGACGCGGTGTCTGGCGCGAGACACCGCATAAAAACGCGGTGCCTCGCGAAAAAACGCGGTGTCACGCGGTGCCTCGCATAAAAACGAGGTGACATTGCGTTTTTAACTTGTTAACGGAGATGCAATGTTTGCTTTGTTATTTTTCCATACGTCAGTGGTTAATTTGTTAAAAAAAAATACCCTAATAGTTGACTTGTCATTGATCACAAACTACGATAGTTGATTTGTCATTTACCCTTATTTTTATATCAGGCTATTTCCAGTTCTATTCCGTATTTTTGGTGTGTGACAAAAATCACATTTATTTAATAATATTTTTTAAAATAATTTGTAGCATTCACGAAAAACATGTTTTGTCCATATCTCATCATTGCTCGTCCATGTTTTTCGCAAACATAGACTCGAACGTTGTCCACGCTTCAAGCAAACCTCACAGCTCCCCGATATTCTTCTCCGGGGTTGTCGCCTTAGTCTTTTTCAATCTCAGGCGGAGCGTTCTGTGTCAATATATTCCGCCATCACCGACCCAAACTGATCTTTCAATGGCTGCCGGGTTATTGAAACCTGAAGGAGAAGAAGAGGAAGACTTGGCCATCTGCCAATGCCAGGCCTGGGGAAACCGTTATTACAGACCCCCTTGAAGAATTCTCACCCTGAGTAGTAAAGGGAAAGAGCTCACTGCCAGTATCTTCCGTAAGATTCTCATCTCATTACCTTATGTTTGCTTCTGCTTTTCTTCTGCGAACAAGAGGTTGCCTCAAATAGCGTCATCTTAGATTCTTTTTTCTTTTCTTTATTCTTCTTCCTTCGAGTCTGCTTTTTACCCCCGCAATCATTTGCTATTAATTTATGATCCTTTGCCGCAAGAACAACTGGTATTTTGGTTTCGCTAATTTTCGATTTCTGCTGGTAAAGTTTTGCTCTTGTTTGAGTCGATTCTTGTCTCTCCCTATTTGTTGCAGTTTTGGCTGCTTCTGCCATTTTTTAGCTTTTTCAACTTTGAAATCTACTACATGGTAGACTTTTGTTTCTTATTTATTAATTGTATTTCAACCAATTCATTAAAGAACTGTTAAACTAAAGTTTCTTTCGGTTTTCTTTCTTGGTACTTCATAGTTTATTAATGAATTTCATTAACAATTAGATTTTCCAGATGCAATTTGCTTTTTTCTTTGCTTTAGTTGTTCTTAATTTTATTTAATTTGTATTATCCATTGACAATGATACTTTTCTTTCCATCAGTTTCATAGAGTTGTTTGATACTTGTAGTCTAAACTTGTTAACTGGACCAAAGATTGATTTTTTTTTTTTTTTTTGACAAAATGATGAATTTGTATGTTCTTTTTTCTCTTTGTGACAGGGAGCTTGACTTGATCCATTCTCATCATAACTATGGTTTTGCTCGTTTTGCCGTTTATTCTCTGCTTCTTAACACTCTCAGAAGAGGTCTCCAGACCCGATGTCGTGAAAGTCGGAGCAATTATTACATTTGGCACCATTAATGGAGAAGTCTCGAAAATTGCATTGAAGGCTGCTGAAAATGATGTGAATTCTGATCCGAGCATTCTTGGTGGAAGTAAATTGTCCATATCCATGTACAACTCCAACTTCAGTGGTTTTCTTGGAATTATTGGGGGTACTGTCCTGGTTCAATAGACCACTTTTTTTTCCTCATTTGTATATAATATTTAGTTTTTTCATCAATGTTTTTCTTTCTTTATTGATTGCAGCATTAAACTACATGGAGTCTAATACTATAGCTATTATCGGTCCACAAAGCTCGGTATTGGCGCATTCACTAGCCCATCTTGCAAACGAGCTTCATGTCCCCTTATTGTCATTTACAGCCCTCGACCCTGCTCTTTCTTCTTTACAGTATCCATACTTTGTCCAAACAGCTCCAAATGATAAGTTTCAGATGACCGCCATTGCAGATATGATTAGTTATTACGGTTGGGGCAAGGTTATTGCCATTTATAGTGATGATGATCAGAGCCGAAATGGAATTAGTGTATTAGGTGACAAGCTTATGCAGAGACGCTGCAAAATTTCCTACAAAGCAGCCCTTCCTCCTGACCCAACATCGACTAGGACTCAAGTGCAGCATGAATTGATGAAAATTAAAGTGATGAAAACTCGAGTAATTGTTCTGAACACCTTCAATACTACAGGTCTCTTGGTTTTTGGCGTTGCCAAGAATCTTGGAATGATGGAGAGTGGGTATGTCTGGATTACTTCTACATGGCTATCCACAGTTTTGGATTCAACTTTGCCACTTTCTACAAAGATTGCTGAGTCTGTGCAAGGTGTTCTCACACTTCGTCCACACACCCCGGATTCAGAAGGAAAAAGATCTTTCATCTTGCGTTGGAACAAACTTAGTAATGGCTCCATTGGATTGAACCCTTATGGTCTCTTTGCATATGATACCGTTTGGATGATTGCTCATGCAGTGAAAAGGTTATTTGATGAAGGAGGTACTATTTCATTCTCCAATTCTGCATATTTTAGCAATCTTGGGCGAGGGGCCATGAATTTTAGTGCTCTGAGCATATTTGATGAAGGAGAGCAATTGCTTAACAACATATTGAAGACGAATATGACTGGCCTGACAGGGCCTATTCAATTTACTTCAGACAGATCCTTTTTATACCCTTCATATGACATCATAAACGTAATGAAAACAGGTTACCAGCGAATTGGATACTGGTCCAACTATTCTGGATTGTCTGTTCTGCCTCCCGAGACTTTCTATGGAAAACAATACAACCTGTCAAACCAGTTTCTGGGCAATGTAATATGGTCCGGAGGTACAACAACAAAGCCTCGTGGATGGATTTTTGGAAACAATGGGATGCCATTAAGAATTGGTGTTCCAAACAGATTTAGTTTTCGTGAGTTTGTCTCTCAAGTTAATGGCACAAGTGCAGTCCAAGGATATTGCATTGATGTTTTTCTTGCTGCCATAAAACTACTTCCTTATCCAGTTCCTCATGAATTTATTTTGGTTGGAGATGGTCATGAAAATCCAAGCTACGATAAACTTGTAAATATGGTCACATCTGGGGTAAGTAAAGTTTAATGTAGAAGATTGACTAATGCTCTTAAGCTGTTGTAAATCAAGTCTTACGAATTAGGATTTTGTTCTTGTAGACCATTGATGCTGCTGTAGGTGATATTGCTATTGTCACAAATCGATCAAAGACTGTGGATTTCACTCAGCCTTATGCAGAGTCAGGGCTCCTGGTGGTGGCTCGGGTCAAAAAGTTGAATTCTAGTGCTTGGGAATTTACGAGGCCATTTACGCTAATGATGTGGATGGTCACATTACTTTTCTTTCTCATTGTCGGAGCAGTTGTGTGGATTCTAGAACATAAAAGAAATGACGATTTCCGCGGGCCACCGAGGAAACAAATTGCTACAATTTTCTGGTGAGTGCTTCGTATAAATTAGTTGCATATTTCAAGTTTACTATGGCTGAAGCGTTAATGACTTTCTGATTCTTGAATATTATTTCTCAACGGTGATAACACAATCATCGTGTATTTGCAATGAATGTCGGTTTCCCTTGTAGATGTGTTAGCATAAGTAGGAGTAAAAAAGGTTTTCTTCTTATCATAATAATATTTAGAGCAACACCACCACGGATTCTCCATGTACTGCTTATTTTCAGTTAAAGAATTTCATTTACTCTATGCTGTCTTGGGAAAAATATAGATAATATGGAGAGTTGAAAAAGAAACGTGGATACTACTGATCATGATAATTCTTAGGAAAAAATATTTTTGGCAATCTCTTTAAACAAAATTTACCTTTTCAAGTAAATTTTCAGGAAAGGCTGGAGGGGTCACAAACGGTCCCACTTAAAATTTAGTCTCCTAAATAGAGTTTACTTACACAGTACAACTACACCACTAATCGATACGAAAAACGATTGCAGATGTGATCCAAAAATATCAAGAGTATTTTTCTCGCACAGTTATAATTTAACAGTTAAGAAGTAAGAGAAGTAATTGTAAAAATAAACACCAAGAATTATTACGTTGAAACCCAAATTGGGAAAAAACTATGTGAACCAAGTCTAGAAAGATCTCACTATGAAAAATAGGATTTACAATATTCTTCTAGAAAATATTCACTAAGAAAAAATCACCACTCTTAGATTTTACAATGTGCACAAAAGCACCACACTTATTTTCGCGCGCTTTCTTTTCTGTCCCTCAAAATAATCCTCACAATTTTCTTCCTCCTCTTCTCTTCTTCTTCCTTCTCTCTACCTTTGCATACAAAAACTCTTTTGGATACTTCCCTATTAAGAGGGAAGGTTTGTCATAAACTCACAAACTTTCTTTTAGAGAAGGAGGTGCCGTATGCCTCATTCTCTTCATTTTTCAATGAAATTATTAAGAGGTGGGTCCTTCATCGTAATGGAGGGACACATACCTCAATAGTCTCCCCCTCCCGATTTATGATGAGGCAAGTCTAGTCCAGCTGAGTTTCTACATAATTCGTGCTTACTTTTCTGCAAGATCTTTGTCATCATGTCTGAGCCATTTTCATTCGTGTGAATTTTCTCCAGATATACTTGTTTTTGTGCCAAACACGTCTCGTATCCAATGATACTTGATATTTATGTATTTTGACTTCAAATGGAAGCTTAGATTCTTGCTTAAATAAATAACATTTTGATTGTCACAATACAAGATGAATTTGTCTTGTTTATGACCAATCACCGTTAGAAATTTTTGCATCCACAAAATTTCTTTGCAGGCCTCTATAGCTGCTATAAACTTAGCTCCAATTGTTGATAATGCAACTGTTTTTTGTCGTTTAGATTGCCAAGAAACTGCTCTCCCTCCAAATGTAACCAAATACCCTAATGTTGATTTTCTAGCATCAATGTCTCTAGCCATATCTACATCAGTATAGCCTAAACTCTTTACTTCCAAAACACAAGTTTAATTCAGAAGTACCTCTAAGATGCTTAAGAATCCACTTCACTATATTCCAATGTTCTCTACCTAAATTTGATAAAAATTGACTAACTATTCTAACAGAATGTGAAATATCATGTCTCGTACAAACCATATCATACATAAAGCTGCCAACTGTAGAGGCATATGAAATTTTCTGCATTTCTGTTTTTCCTTCTTTAGTAGAAGGACTTTGTTCGAAAGTAAGTTTGAAAAGTTTAGCAAGTGGAGTATAGACTGGCTTTGTCTTATTCATATAGAATCGACTGAGAATTTTCTTGATATATTTCTCCTGCGATTGCCATAACTTTCTATTTTTCTTATCGCAAGTGATACTCATATCAAGTATCTGTTTTTCCGGTCCTAAGTCTTTTATGGCAAAAGACTTGTAAAACTTTTTCTTTAACTTAACAATTTTTTCTTTGTCTAGGCCCACAATCAGAATGTCATTGACATAAAGTAGGACGATTATTGATACACCGTCCGTGAAGCTTTTCACGACCAAACAATGGTCTGAGGAAGTTTTTTTGTATATTTGATTGACTACGAAGGAATCAAACTTTCTGTACCATTTTCGTGGGGCTTGTTTTAATTCATACAAACTTTTTTTCAATATGCATACTAGATGTTCATTTTCTTTAATGACGAATCCTTCTAGTTGCTCCATATAGATCTCTTCTTCTAGTTCTCCATGCAAGAAGGCAGTTTTAACATCTATTTGTTTGATCTCTAAGTTTAGACTTGAGGCTAATCCAAGTACCACTTGTATGAATGATTTTTTTACGATAGGTGAAAAAAATTCCTCAAAATCAATGTCTTTCTTCTTGCCAAAGCCTTTCACGACAAGTCGACTTGGTTGTGAACTTTTGTCTTCAGCTTTGAACCTGTATACCTACTTGTTCTTAATTTTCTTTCGCCCTTTTAAAAGCTGAACCAATTTGTATTTGTAGTTCTCATGCAATGATATCATCTCATCTTACATCACATCCAACTAGTTCTTCTTTTGGGAATGCTCCATAGCTTCCTCATAACACTTGGATTCATCTCCGTCAGTGATCATAACATACTAGTTTACAAAGTATCGTTTCGATGGTCGGCAATCTCTTGTTGATCTTCTTGGCTTGAGTTCCACAACTGATTCAGGAAAAGTCTTGTAATCAGCTGATTAATCACTAGATCTTCCAATATTTCCCCCGTCAAAAGTTGATTTTATATAATCAACCCTTTTTAGATGCTCATCAATGAGCTCAACATCTTCTTTGAGTCTTCAATGATTTGATTTTCAAATAAGATAACATCTCGGCTTCTGAGAATCTTCTTGTCAACCAAATCTCAAAGTCTATAGCAGAATGCATCACTTTCGTATTCGAGGAATATGCATTATTTAGCTTTGCTATCTAGCTTGGACCTCTTATCTTTGGGAATATGGACAAACGCTCTACATCCAAACACCTTTAGATGCTTATAAGAGACGTCTTTTCCAGTCCATAGTTTGTTTGACATTTCTCCACTCAATGGTGAAGATGGAGACAAATTGGTGATATTTACTGCAGTATTCATTACTTCTCCTCATAATGTTTTGGGAAGTTTTGAATATGCTAACATGCACCTTGTCTTTTCCGCGATTATTCTGTTCATTCTTTTTGCAACACCATGTTGTTGTGGAGTCTTTGAAACTGATCTTTGTGTCTGATTTCGTGCATCTTGTAGTATTCAACGAAGGATTCCATGTATTTGCCAATGTTGTTTGCGCGAATGCATTTTAACTGCTTTTATAGTTTCTTGCTCTGTGAAAGCATGAAACTTTTTGAAAATGTTAAACACCTCATCTTTTGACTTGAGTGCATAAGCCCAAACTTTTCTTGAATGATTATCAATGAATGTGACCATATATTGGGCACCGCCTAACGTTTTCGTTGACCTATGACTGCGGACATTTGAATAGATAACTTGTAACACATCTGGTTTCCTTAATGCATGATTCTTCTGAAAGGAAACTTTGTATTGTTTTCCCGCCAAACAATGAATACAATTTGACAGATCTTCATGTCTGAGATGTAAAATTCTTTCTCTTTTGCCAAGCAGTTGAAGTCCTTTCTCGCTCATGTGACCGAGTCGTTTGTGTCATAACTCGATGGATGAGTTATCTTGAACAATATTTACTGATACTTTTTTCACGGTCACTTGAGTCACGTATAAGCTAGATTCTTTGTTTCCTCCCACTACAATTAGCAAGCCCTTGTTGAGTTTTCATTTACCACCAGCCAATTCATCTTCTATCTGACATTATCAAAAACACCAATCGAAATTATATTTAGTTTAATATTTGGAACATGTTTGACATCTCTGAGCACCAACTCAAAGGCCGTGTTAGTCTGGATAGAGATATCACATTTTCCAATTATTTTGGAAACGTGATTGTTTTCCATTTTAACGATGTCAAAATCGTTACTAGTATAAGATGTAAAATACTCCTATTTTGAGGTAACATGATAAGATGCACTAGAGTCATACACCCAACATGATTCATGAGTCATAAAGTTGACAACATTTTCACATATAATTACATCTTCACCATTAGAGATAGTTGTAATCGCTCTCTTCATCTCCACTTTGACACTCTCTATGTCTTGTTTCTTTTACAACTTCCAACAATTTTTTTTCATATGGCCCATTTTGCCACAGTGATAGCACTTGACACCTTTTTTACTTCTTGATTTTGACATTCCCGACGTGCTAGCTCTAGAAGCCCCACATTTATTTGATTTTCGTCTCATTATAGACAAGGCCTCCATGAAAGACTGCTATTTGTTCTTTCGTCTAGTTTTTTCTTCAAGAACCGCAACTGCAATATCATTGAATATCAATGTTGTCTTTGTAGAACCATTGGCCAAATTTATAATGAGGTGATCAAATGAATCAGATAAACTTTGAAGTAAAAGTTATGCTCGTTCATTTTCGTCAATTTTGTACTCCATTGCCATAAGTTGAGAAAATAGCGTGTTGAGAGTATTGATGTGATCCGTCACCGATGTCAAATCTGACATTCGAAGAGTATATACTTTTCTTTTTAAGAAAATTTTAGTGTGTAACAATTTTGCCTCATATAATTTTGTCAACGTATTGCAGATTTGCTTGACAGTTGTCATTTCTAAGACAATTGACAAAATTACATCTGTTAGAACAAGATGCAAATTGACGATAGCATCCCCATTTGCTTTGATTCATTTTTCCTCTTCAAACGGTTGCCGGTTTGTCATCGATAGCCATAGCACAATTATCTTTCTGCAATAATGCATTTATTTTAATTTCTACAATGAGAAATTATTTCTGTTGAATTTTTCAATTTCAACTCTTCTCGCCATAATAACGAGGATCTGGTACTACTTGTTGAGAAAAGTACGGATAATATGGAGAGTTGAAAGATAAATGTGGATAGTACTGACCATAATAGTTCTCAAGAAAGAATGGTCTTGGCAATTTTTTTAAACAGAATTTACACTTCCAAGTAAGTTTCCAAGAAAGGCTGGAGAGATCACAAAAACGGTCTCATTTAAAATCCAATGTTCTAGACAGAGTTTACTTACACAGTACAATTACACCACTAATCGATACGAAAAAACGATAGCAAATGTGATTAAAAAATATCAAGAATATTTTTTGCGCAATGTTATAATTTAACAGTCAATAAGTAAGAGAAATAATAGTGAAAATAGATACCGAGAATTTTTACGTGGAAACCAAAATTGAGAAAAAACAATGGGTACTGAGTCCAGAAAGATCTCACTATGAAAAATAGGATTTATAATAAAACTAAATATTCTAGAAAATATTCACTAAAAAAACATCACTCTTAGATTTTACAATGTGCACAAAAATACCATACCTATGTTTCCACATTTTCTTTTCTCTCCCTCAAAATAATCCTCATAATTTTTTTCCTCACGTTTTTCTTTCTCTCTGCCTTTGGATACAGAAACTCTTCTACATACTTCGAAAGATTTGTCATAAATTGACAAACTTTCTTTCATAGAAGGAGGTCATTCTTTTCATTTTTCAATGCAATTAATAAGAGGTGGGTTTCTGGTCGTAATGGAGTAACAACTACTCAATATGATGTTACTCTGGTTTTTTGGACTCTTAACTTGTGGGTCGAGACAACTACTAACACGGGTTATTATGTGCTTGTGACCGTGAGCAAATGGGATCATGATGTTTGAAAAACTATTGAAGGAAACATGCGACCACCAAGTGAGAGTTTATTATTTTACAAAATGTCATGTGTCACTCACCTTGGTTCTCCCTCTCAAACTCCATGGTAATAGTGACTGCACCTCATTCTCTTCTCCTCCAAAGTCCCAATCTCTTCAAAAATTGAATGTTGTCGGTCATTTCAATGGTTATACTGGTTTTGCATTATATTTTTCCTTCATCTTGCAGGTTTAGCTTCAGTACTATGTTTTTTGCGCATAGTAAGTCTTCTACCTGAAGATCCATACTCATTATTTCCAAGAATTATCACTTAGACTTTCCGAGTATCATAGACACAATTTTCTCTACTTGTCAGGAGAAAATATGGAGACCATACTTGGTCGCATGGTGCTAATCGTCTGGCTCTTTGTCGTTCAAATCATCAACTCAAGCTACACTGCTAGCCTGACCTCAATACTCACAGTGCAACAGCTTTCCTCGCCCATCTCTGGAATTGAAACTTTAATAACTAGCGATGTGCTCATAGGATTCCAAGTAGGTTCTTTTGCAGAAAACTATTTGATCAAGGAGCTGGGTATCCCAAAATCAAGGCTTATTGCTCTCGGCACCCCAGAAGATTATGCTAATGCCCTCGATGGAGGAATTGTCGGTGCTGTGGTTGATGAAAAGCCATACATTGAACTCTTTCTGTCTGATTATTGCAAATTCTCTGTCAGAGGACAGGAGTTTACAAGACGTGGTTGGGGATTTGTGAGTATCTCTTCGTATGGTATTTTGTTCATCTTTATTTACGGCTCGATGCTGCTAGCAATGCTTGCAAATGTAATGGTCCAGTTAAGTTCTCACAATTTGATTCTTCAGGCGTTTCCACTGGGGTCGCCTTTGGCCGTTGACATGTCCACTGCAATTCTCATGCTAACAGAAAAAGGCAATCTTCAAAAAATTCATGAAAAATGGTTTTCAAGGAAAGGTTGCAGTGGTCAAAGCGCTGGAGTTGTCGATCAGCTTAGCTTACGAAGCTTCGGGGGACTATTCATCGTTTGCATAGTTTCCAGTTTTCTTGCCTTTTTTATACATTTCTGTATCATCTTCTACAAGTTCAGCCGATATAACTCAGAGGGCTCGAATTCTCCGACTGTACCAGGCACTAGCCCCTCCTGCCTTCAAACTTTCCTTTCCTTTATTGACGAAAAGGACGAACAGCAGAAAAGCAAGCCAAAACGGAAGCACGTAGATGGAGAATAAGGTTTGAAATCAATCTCCATTTGGTTCTGGGGAGTTTCTGCAAGATGGCATTGCTGTTGGCCACAGATTGTTTGCTGCCCATCTTGATTTAGCCTTTTTCAATTTTGTAACTTGTCAGACATTGTAAACGAAGATCGTCATGTCATACCTCTCACTTTGTCGAGAATAAACCATTTTATGCTACTTGTTCATCACAGTTAGCATACTCTACAATCAAAGATTACATTTTTCCAGATTGCAGAAATGGTGCGCTTTGGAGGGACGATGAGGAGGAGAAAAGAAGGCTATGGCTTGAGGGGAGGTGGACGGTTTGTTAGCAGCATTCCTAGATGCTGATTTCAGGCTTGCAATGGCTTGTAATTCTTAACTTGAGACTTAGTTTATTGCTCAAACTCGACTGTGAATGTGAGTAATATTTTGTTTCGAGGAACAAAATGGAAAAACATGCACTACTTTCTGCATAAATCAAATGCTTTCACTCCTCCCATGAATTGATTCGATTAAACGACCGGAATCCAAACAAAAACAAGTAGAGATCCGAAAAGAACAAAAACAAAAGGGTGACGTCCGAAACCTGATCAATTGGTCTTGGCATCCATGGCCTGCTTCGCACCAACGGAGAAGAACTCGGTGATGACTTCGAGCGGCATTCCCTTCGTTTCCGGAACTTTCATGTACACAAAAACCCACGAAATCATGCAGACGACTGCATACATGCCAAACACACCGGCCAGCCCGACGGAATTCAGAAGCAACGGCAGCGAGTACGTCACGATAATGTCGCAAATCCAAAACGTCAAGGCGCAAATCGCGATGCAGATGCCGCGAACTCTGGTAGGGAAGATCTCGGCGCATAATATGTTGGGAACTGGCCCAAATCCCATGACGAAGCAGCAGAAATATACGACCACGCTGATGGTCGAGATCATTGCGTTTACTACGCTCCCCATGTCCACCACGCTGCCTATGACTAAAACGATGAGGGCTGCTATCAATGCCGGGATTGTGCCGAGTAGTAGACTCCTGCGAGGGGATGATTTAGGTGTGGATGATCGGGAATTTCATAGATGGAGAAGATTTTGGTTGGGAATAGTAGTTGAGAAAGGATGAAAATGGTCGGAAATTACCTCCGGCCGGAGACGTCCATGAGCCTCATGGCAATTGCTATAGATGGGAGCATCAGCAATGTGGTGACTCCGCTTATGAGCAAAGATGCAGATGAAGGGTTGATGCCTATGTTTGACAGAAGAATTCCAACTCCAGCTTTTTCGAGGATCTGGGGAGTGTAGTAAAGGACTCCATTGATGCCAGAGAACTGCACAAATCAGAAAAAAAAAAAAAAAAAACTGATAATGTGGCGGTTTGGGAGGTTAAACAAGTGAAAGTTCGAGTTTCTGCATAAAGATATTACTTGCTGGAGGATCTGGAGGCCAATGCCGACCATCAATGCTCGTTTAACGCCTGGTTCGAAAAGCTCGTTCCAGCTTGGCCTTTTTGTTGCAGATTCAGCTGGTTGGACTACAACTGGTCCATCTGGGTGCTGATGGATAAGCTCCCTCGAGACAAGAGCAGGTTGGCTCACCAGAGCAGCAGCTTGAATGAACTCACCGTCGGCGAGGCCATCGGGAATAGAAACTATGGAGCCGTTCCGAGATCCGGGGAGACCTTCTTGGTGTAAATACACTCTCTGCAACCCTCCTTCCTTCTTTTCATCTTCCCCTTCTTTTTCAGAATATTTCCAGGCAAGTTGCCAGCCACCGCCTATTCCAACGCTTGACGTGTTCGCTTGCGTGAGGCTTCTCTGTCTCGAGCTCGAAAAGCTGCCATGGCCTGGCGAAGCCAACCCTTTTTCCATGCTTCCCGTCTGATGCGATAGCAATGGACTTCTCAGGTTGTCATCCGAATCCCCACGAGCAGTCTCTTGGTGGTCGTCTTCGCCCTCTCTCCCGAGGCTTTCCTCGTCCCATTCTTCGTTTTTGGCCTGATTATCGCCCACGCTGAGCATGCTTCCAAAATGCGGGAAGAGTGCGCTTCTCGTGCTTCCCATTGTCGGAAGCTTCTCGTGGACACTGCCGAAGAGGGTAACAAGAGGATCGACTACTCCACTTCCATGGGCGGAAACGAGGCCCAGACTACTCTGTCCGGTGACTGGCCTGGCCAACCAACACAGACCGTGATCGGGTCCGTATAACTTGATTTGATCTTTTTCATCTCCATCTTCGTCTTCAGGAAGCTCATCGACCGGGCGAATTATGTACTCCTCTACCGAGGTTTCGCCTCCGACTCCAAGACCCTCGACGAGTAAAGCCATCTCACCTAGTCAGATAAAAAAAAATGGTAGATCTCATCATATATTCTGATTACATAACAAAGCCAACCATTTCTAGATCTTATAGCTCTGAAAAACTAACCCGACACATCTTCTCTGTCGCGCAGCCTCTGCAACACCGCCTTGGCCTCCGCCATTCGCCCTTTACTGACGAGCCATCGAGGAGACTCCGGCAAGAAAAATATCGTCAATACGAAATAAGAGATGGAAGGAATTGAAAGAACGCCGAGCATTAGCCTCCATCTCGGCGTCGCCGTCAAGGACATCCCGAAAACCATGCAGTAAGACAAGAACATTCCGACACAGCCAGTGAATTGAGGAAGTGTATTCAATAATCCCCTTATTTCAGGAGGGGCCGTCTCAGATATGTAAACCGGAACCAAAGTGACGGCCAAACCGATTCCAAATCCGTCCAAGAGCCTCGCCAGGAGAAGAACATGAACGTTAGGGGACCAGAGCATAATAACACCACTAAGCATGTAAAGTACGGACGAGATTATCAGCAGTGGTCGACGGCCCAAGGCGTCGGACACGGCTCCAGAACAGGTCGTTACTAAGGTAGCTCCGATCAGAGACATGGCTACAATAAGCCCTTCGACGGTGGGTTCGGTTTCCAATTTGAATTCCTTCTTTATGTACAAGACGGACCCTGAATCAAAAACCGGGTGAGCTTGAAAAATGGCAGTTTCAATTCTAAAGCTTAGATTACCTGCGATAGTCGCATTGTCCCATCCTTGTAATAAGTTACCAATCGCAGCAGCGATCGCCACAAGCACCGCCCCACGCATTGTCGCCTGAAGAAATGACCTCGATCCCGAAGCAGGACGAGCTCCGATTCACCTGCGAACCCGAAGGACATATCAGAAGATTTCATTCTCGATCAGAGGAGGAATTGATTCAAAACAGGAGGGAGTTTTCACCTTAAAAAAAAATAAAAGGGGAATGGGGGTGGGCTTACTCAGCGGAAGAAAATGCCATTCAACTCTGCTTTGTGGGTCCTTGGAGATCACAAAAAACTGAGGTGGGGAGGGAAAAAACGACGCAACCTTTCTGGTCCGATTTTTCATCTGCTTTCTGTTTTAAGGTTTGATTCTGTCATTTTCCTTTTTTTGGATATTCTTTTATTTGGTCCAAACTGTAACCGATTTTCTCGAAATTTCAGCCAAGAACAGATCAAATTGCTTAAAAAAGGCTTCAGAAATTGGTTGGGTCGTACCCATTCTGTCGGTTAAATCTCGGAATTTGTTATTTTCTTACTCCCTCCTCCATTGCATGCATGCATGCACATATCTATATATAAAACCAAGGCCACCCATCAACCTTAAATCAGGGGTATGACTTCAAATGGAAAGATGATTTGTAGCTGGGCAGTGGGTAAATAAAATTGCATACCAAATTAAATTATAAGGGTAAGATGTAATTTAATATATAAACTTATGAGCAAAAGATAATTCATATTCTAAACTATTTTTTGAGTAAAACTGCACTCCTAGGTGTTGTAAGCAAAACAACTCATGTATTGATAAAATGTCATTTAAACTCTTCCTACACACTTAGTTTTGTAACAGACCCGAGTTACAATGTCTTCTTCTAGTTTTCAAAATTAATGACAAAACCCAAATTATGATGAGTTAGTAAAGGTAAATATGATGAGTTTCAATTATTATTATAAGCGAAAAAAGGTCGTTTTGCTTAAAACCCAAATTATAAGGGTAATTATTTTTCTAATAAAAATACCCTTAAATTTAGGGAATTCATTGTATTTTACCACTAATTTTAAAATGTATGGTTCATCCATAGTACAAATCACATAAGCTGAAAATGACACGTTTACCCTTATGGGACGTACCGATTTCGGCCGACTTAATTTTTCCAGGAAGTACTAAGTAGAGGTGAAAAGAGTTGTAAATTAAGGTCCTCTCTGGGGTCTATTCTGGAATCAGAATTTGCATTAATGCTCATGTAGATTGCCTACTTGCTTCCCGTGGTTTGAGACAAGTGTATTTTCAACTTGTAAAAGGAACTCCCAAGTTTTTTGGGCCATTCGTTTTCCAAATGTAAACGTGGGCGTGTGACTAGCCAGCCAGAAACAAAACTCGGCCATGGAGGCGGCACGGCAGCTATTGACTGTACACCCTTTTCCCATAGCCGCAAAGATGTTGGGTTTTGGAAGCTGAGAGTAGGTTGGAAGAAGAGGAAGATGAAGGGGGTGGAGAGGAGAAGGCTTATGGAGGAGTTTTCCCCTGGGTATTATGGTCTCTGCGCTGTTGGAGGAATGCTTAGTGCTGGAACTACCCATCTCGCTATTACCCCCTTCGACGTTCTGAAAGTTAATATGCAGGTGTTTATTTGTTCGACTGTTTACGAATTTGGGTTTCTTCTTCCTTTATTGGAAAATAATGTTTATCGATTTCTTCACTTTTTGATGTAGTTTCGAACTATTAACGAACTAGATTGAGACATGGCATTGATTTCTTCAATATTTATAATCTGTGGGTTACTTAAGCTTATTGGCTGTTTCGATCCAACCTCCATTGCCTACAAAAACTGGATGGTTTCTGTTGATTCGCCATTTTTACACGTGTTTGACAATATCAATTGATTAGACTCCCCTGCTTTCGAATCCCTTTTGAATTTCCCTCCCAACTGTTCCTCCTTTGATTTTTAACTGTTTTTCCAGGTAAATCCCACCAAGTATAACGGTATTTCTTCTGGTCTGTCTACCCTTTTGAAAGAACAAGGTCCTTCATTTCTTTGGAGGGGTTGGTCTGGCAAGTTTTTCGGTTATGGTGTTCAAGGCGGCTTGAAATTTGGCCTCTATGAGTACTTCAAGAAGCTTTATTCTGATCTACTTCCAGATTACAGTAGGAGTTCCATCTTCTTTCTTAGCAGCGCCTCTGCTCAAGTATTTGCGGATGTAGCTCTCTGTCCTTTCGAAGCTGTCAAAGTCCGCGTTCAAACACAACCCCCTTACGCAAAGGGATTGGTCGATGGATTCCCAAAACTCTACTCTAGTGAAGGTGTTTCAGGGTAAATAACCTGATAAAACTTAGTTTTATTAGTTATTACTTTCTTCAATAGTGGTCAATGCTCATCGATTTCACTCTTGATCGCAGTTTTTACAGGGGAATTTTACCACTTTGGGGTCGAAATCTTCCGTGTAAGATCTCTTTCTCAAACTGTTATCCATCTTTTCTAAAGTTCTTCCTAGCTTTTTGAACTTGACAGATATTACTAGGCTTGTAATCAGTTATTGATTGCATAACATTTTTTCCAGTATCGAAATTAGGTGAGAATATTAACAACAAGAAGGTGAGTTTCAGAAAAACAACTTAAACCTCTAACTTTCTTACTCTCTACCACACTTTGTCTTGAAAATCAAAATCAGTTCTTAGATTGTTTTCTTGCCTTTGATGTTCTGTTTTTTGTGACCACATGAAGAGTAGTAGTACCAAAAAGACAATCACTTCACTTACTTGGTTTCTTTATGTCTTGACAGTCTCCATGATTATGTTCTCGACGTTCGAGCATTCTGTGGCGTTCATATATAGTAACATCATTCAACGTAGAAAAGAAGATTGCTCAAGAGCCCAACAGCTTGGCTCCACATGTTTAGCCGGCTATGTAGCTGGAGCTGTTGCTTCTGTTGTCTCTAACCCTGCTGATAACATTGTTTCTTCTCTTTACAACAAGAAGGCTAACAACGTCATACAGGTCCTCTCTCTCTCTCTCTCTCTCTCTTTCTCTTATTTATTTGAAACTATAATATATTCGTGCAGGCTGTGAAGAACATTGGATTTGTTGATCTATTTACTAGAAGTCTACCTGTTAGATTTGCAGTGGTGGGTCCTGTTGTGACCCTCCAATGGTTCTTCTATGACACAATTAAAGTGCTTAATGGACTGTAAGTGAAAGCTTACTTTTCTACTTCATATATCGTTGGATCTCAAGGTCTTAATGCAAAATTTGAGTTTCATTTCTTCTAGCTTCCATTGTTCATAAAATTATCTGAAAAATACTTCAGGCCGACAAGCGGAGGGCGTCAGAAGAATCCTCCTGAAGAAGCTAATTTATCAACTTGAGCTTCTGTGGAAATGATTCCCAGTTCTACATTTAAGACGGAAATTCTTTCCAAATTTCAAGAGCGTTTTATTCAAACTTTTCAAGAATATTTATTGATCATGTTATTATATTTCTGATGCACACTTACATTGATGAAGAAAATGTAGAAGGATTAGGCTGCTCCTTGTATGTATGGAGGTTGTTTATAATCAATAATATGATATACTTTGCATCAATCCTTCACATATAAGCAATGATTGTTGTTTGGGTATGAGTTTTTGTTTAGTGCCTAATTATCACTAAAAAAATTTGTCATCTTATTATTATTACGTGTAATGAACAGGGTAAAGAAACATGAGTCCTAACATTATATCCAGAATCAAACATTTTATTTTATGATCAAAGAAAATGTTTTGAGTTGGCAGAAAAAAAAAAGATGAGGTTTTTAATGTTTCTGAAATCTAAGTGAGAGAAATCCATCTTTGACGAAGCTTATCCAACACATTCATCGTCTTTAATTCCATCGTAAAGTGAAAACTGGACGATGCTATGCTGACGCGGACAGGCAATGAACGTAGGACGTTACTGGGGTCGGTGAAAACTTGTGGAATTCCCATTGGATCAATCACCACAGCTCGTCATCTTGTTGTTTGTCGTCTGTCACTGGCTCACCTACATGTTGGAAACAACCACTTCCACCCCACAAAGTAAAAGAAAAGTATTTCTTTTTTATGAACATGATGTGAATCATGCTAACTAATTCTCAAGTTGCAGGCTTGCAGCAGCCTTATCTTTCCGGAGCACTGCCGTCTTGAAGAACGGAGAAAGCTGGGCGATTGGTTTTTCCGACTGGGAAAAGGAAGGTGAGAAAATATTTTGTCATTGGAATTGATTGGCATTTTTGAGCATCTCGTTTTTTTCGAAAGTTTGCAGCTTTTCAGGGCCGTCTCCTTCAGTGTTTTGTTTTCTCCGTCTCTTTCCTTTCCCCTTCGACTGTTACTACCTCTCTCTTCTTCTGCCACTGTTTTGCGTTATCATCTTTTGAATTTTTGCAGTATTATTCTCAAATTTGCTATCAAAGGTCAGCTGGTTTCTCTCTTTCCCCTGTTTGTTTCTCCGGAAAGTGGTTTCCCGGAAAGTTTGGATTTCATCTGCGTGTTTTTTCTCACTGTCTGCTCTTGGAATATCTGCCAAATGCACAAGATTTACTTTAATTAAATTTGAATATTTCTTTTTGTGCTTAGAATTTGTCAGTAAGATCGATGAAACGCCATTGGATGAGGAGAAATCCTTGAAGTTTCTGCACTAGGGTTTGCTTATTTCATGGGCAACACTTGCCGTGGATCCCCCGTGGGAAAAAAATTTCCAGGCGGCAGTCCGCTTGGAGTTCAAAACACAAACAGCTTCTCAGACCAACCTCCTCCCTCCATTAACTCTCAGCCTCTAACTACTCAAGAACTCACCAAAGAAACCCCCATTATGAAGAGAGGCCTTGATTATCAAACTTATAGTGTTTTAGGTCATAAAACTCCCGATATTCGCGATATTTACAAAATCGGTCGAAAATTAGGACAAGGGCAATTCGGCACTACCTTTTTGTGCACTGAGATTGGCACTGGCTTAGAGTATGCCTGCAAATCAATATCGAAAAGGAAGTTGATAGCCATTGAGGATTTTGAGGATGTTAGGAGAGAGATTCAGATAATGCACCATTTGGCTGGCCATAAGAATATTGTATCGATCAAGGGTGCTTATGAGGATCATTTGTATGTTCATATCGTGATGGAGCTTTGCTCCGGGGGAGAGTTGTTCGACAGAATTATAGAGAGGGGGCATTACAGTGAAAGAAAAGCTGCTGAGTTGACAAAGATTATAGTAGGGGTTGTGGAGGTTTGTCATTCACTTGGGGTGATGCATCGAGATTTAAAGCCGGAAAATTTCTTGTTGGTGGACAAAGATGATGATTTCTCCCTCAAAGCTATTGATTTTGGGCTCTCTGTATTCTTCAAACCGGGTAAAGTTAGAACCCTAATCTTTACTGGAATAGTATTAAACCTTGCTAGTGATAGGATATGGTAGGGAATCAGTCCAAACAAAGCCATTGCTGTTTGCAAATTTCTAGTTGTTTTTCATTTTCTTTGCTTGAGTATGTTTAACAAAGTTGATGATTTCTATGAAAGCTATGGATTTTGGCCTCTCTACTAGAGCTCCAGAATCCTTTTTTCAGATCTTTTGATAAACAGATCCATTCTCTGCGTAAAAAATAAGAGGTAGAACGAGTGAGTATTAGAGTTGAATATTTTATTCAATAATTGTTTTCGATCCAATCTGTAAGAATCAATTCTTGAACCCAGGTAAGAATAGAATTCAAATCCTCATCGGGATACTTAATCCTGGCTACAAAGTGATGGATGGATACTCAATCCAAATAGATCCCCTATTATTGACATATTTGTAGTTGTTTTTGAATATTCCTTACTTGGGTATGATATTCAGGTCAGGTTTTCAAGGACATTGTCGGAAGCCCGTATTACGTTGCTCCCGAAGTTCTTCTAAAGCATTACGGACCTGAAGCAGATGTTTGGACGGCCGGGGTCATACTATATATATTACTAAGCGGGGTGCCTCCGTTTTGGGCAGGTTTGTATGATCTAGGATTACCTTCTAATAATTATCCTCTGAAATTATACAATAATGTCACTTTTTCGTCGTTTGACATGCAATTAGCACGTAATTTGGAGGCTTAACTCTAATCTTACCAATTATTGACTAATGAGTTTATTTATTGTTACTCAGATATTTCTTTGTTGGATTTTAAGAAACACAACAGGGAATATTCGATGCAGTGCTGAAGGGACATTTGGATTTCGAATCACAACCATGGCCACATATATCAGAGAGTGCCAAGGACCTGATTCGAAAGATGTTATGTTCTATGGCCTTGAAACGGTTGACTGCACATGAAGTGTTGTGTATGTTGAAAATTTTGTTTGTGTTCTAAGTGAAATAACTCGATTGATTTTGCTTGGACGTCTGTTTTTTTTGCGTAAAAGTGATCAGATCCACCTGTATTTTGATGACAGGTCATCCTTGGATATGCGAAAATGGAGTTGCTCCTGATAGATCTCTAGACCCGGCTGTACTTTCTCGGATCAAGCACTTCTCTGTGATGAACAAGCTAAAGAAGATGGCTTTACGAGTAAGTTCTCCAATTTCTAAGAATCAAAGAACAAATGTGGTTGTCGAGAGAATTGTACGAAAAATTGTTCGTACTATTTACTCATTTTCCTCCTATTAGGTGATCGCGGAAAGCCTGTCTGAAGAAGAGATTGCTGGTTTGAGAGAAATGTTCAAGGCAATGGATACAGATAACAGTGGAGCAATTACATTTGATGAACTCAAAGCTGGTCTTAGAAAATATGATTCCACCTTGAAAGATACAGAAATTCGAGACCTCATGGAAGCAGTAAATACATTTAAGCATTATACTCATCAACTGCAATTTTTTTTTGTAAATTACCATTTATATCCTTTCAGGCTGATGTGGACAACAGCGGGACGATCGACTACGGCGAGTTTATCACTGCTACAGTTCATCTTAACAAGATCGAACGAGAAGAACATCTAGTTGCAGCTTTTCGGTACTTCGACAAGGATGGTAGCGGATTTATTACAGTGGATGAGCTTCAGCAAGCTTGTACAGAACACAACATGGCCAACGTCCTGCTTGAAGACATCATCAAAGAAGTCGATCAAAATAACGTAATTTGCAGAACTTTATTTTGATTTCTTTGTCGCTCTATGTGTGACCGAATTTCTCGGGTAAATCGTTGGTCTTCAATTCCTGCAGGATGGAAAGATTGATTATGGTGAATTCGTGGCTATGATGCAGAAAGGTAATGCAGGAATAGGGAGGAGAACTATGAGAAACAGTTTAAATTTGAGCTTGAGAGATTTATGAGTGTACCAGTAGATCATCACCCTGCACATTTTGATGAGTTGTTCATTCATTGTGATTGGCTTATGCAGACGTTTTTACAGAAGTTTTCTGTATTGCTTTAGCCCTGCAAAGATTACTAGCGTTGTGAAAATTGTATTGTGCTTGGCCAATTATCGAGCGAAGTGATTCTTTTGATTGTGCTCAAGGTCGTTCTTTTATGTTCGAATTCAAATATTTTATGATCAATCTTGTCCCGACGATCAATCTTTACCAATATGAAATTGTAACCTTTCAAATGCAAATATTATTATGCCTTCGAGACTAAGCATAAAGTTCAATATCCCTATGAACGATCCCAAAAATAAAATACTAAGTGGAGTCACAGGAAAGGAATAAGAAACACTGTGTGTATCAGCTCTGCAACAACTGGAAGAAGGAGTTTTTAAGTCTAACCAATGCAATTATATTATCAAAAAGCAAAGACAAACCTTGCATAAACTAATAAATAAACAAATAATCTACTTTTTGTTTAACTCAGAACCGTCAAAATCAGTAACAGCAATGTTTCCCTGCAACTTCTGAAGCTTTCATGGCAGCTGGAAGCAAATGCAGAGTCATTCATAGCGCCCCCACCAAGCTGATCTCCATTTCTGGAAGGACCATACATTTGCTCACAAAGGACTAATATTCCTTATCACCAACTTTGTTCCTTCTGAGCAAACAATTTTAACAATCCTGAACAATTTTAGGTGGAGCAGAACATTTATTGCTGGGTTTGAGCATCAGAGAGCGAGACCTTGGCGACAAAAGAAAAAGAAGAAGAAGATGGTTAAATCCACCGGGTTTTAGGTGAACATTGTGTATGTGATACAGAGACTGGTTCCAAATGATAGATTATTTTCTAATAATCTATAAATGTGATCTATGTTAATTAAAGTGCATTGACTTAATATTAAGAGGCTTAATGTGACGATTTTTAAAAATAAAAGAATTAAGTTGATTGGGTTTTAATTCCCTCACATGGACCTTGTTAAAGTAAATAATAGATGGTTAAAATAGATGAAATGACATTTACGTAATTTTCTGTAAAGTGAAGGGCAATAAAGTAAATTACTTGTTTATATTTCTTTAAGGAAAGTTGCACAGGAGTTCAATGTGTAGTGTGAATGCATTGATAAAGTGTGAATGCATAGAGGCAGAGAGAGTTTCAAACGTAAAGAAATAAATAAAAGCCGGAGAGAAGTTGTATAAAACTTCTCTTCCTCTCTCCATTAATGAGCTCTATGGACTCTTCTGAGCTCTCTGGACTCTTATGAAAGAAGGTTTTTTTGACAAGTAATGGTTTTATCTCTTTTTCTGTATCTCTCTTTCTCTATCTCTGTGGCAATCTCTTGGTGAGAATAAAAGAAAAATCATACATTCTCCCTTAATCATCAAAGGGAGACATTAAAGGGAAAAAAGTTCAAGGCGAGAAAAACGTTTTCCGGATCAACGTTTACATCAACGAAAAGCATGGATCAAGGTAATCATAAATGTTTGTTTATCCGTAATTAAACGTAACGGTTGGTTGAATCAAACGACGTTAATTGATTTTGGGAAAATAAAAGTATTGTTCGTATGAAAGTATGAAATTAAAGAAACTAACAATTGGTATCAGAGCATGGTATTTAATGTTTTGATTTGCCATGAACAAGAGTTTAATAATCGTTTCGTTGCTGCATTTCTTTGCTGCATAATGATGCAAAGTTGTTCTGAACATAAAGGTTAATTTTGATGCATAGATATTCTGAACATAAAGATTAAATAGTTATGCATAAAGATTAAATTGCTGCTTGATTATTTCTTCATAAAAGTTATGCATAAAAGTTTCTTTTGCTAAATAATTGCTCTGAACATAAACATATAAGAGTTAACTTTGATGCATAATTGATTCTGGATAAAAGTTTAGCAAAGGTTTAGAATTATTATTTTTGCATAAAGGTTGAATTGTTCTGCATAATTTTCTGAATCAAAGTTGGTAAAAGTTGATTTTGATGCATCTTGGTTTTTGCATAAAAGTGAAAATTGACAAAATAGATTTCATGAAAAATAAATATTCTGGAGTAAGTTGATTCTAGACAAATATGTGAAAAGTTTTCGTCCTGCAGACGCACGAGAACGCATGAGGTTGATATCCGGACGAAACAGATTTGAACCTGTAATGAAAAATTACAGTTTTTGGATGATATCGGACGCGAATCTCACATCCGCTAGTCATCCGCAAGGCCAAATTATGGAATAAATGAAATAAAAGAAAAATTGACTCAATTAAATATTGTTGTGTAGAAACCTAGTAGTCACCAAAGTGACCTAGTTTGAAATGAGCAATATTAAATTGTGTATTTTATTCATTTAATTATGGTGATGTTATTGCAAGGAAATTATTAATTATAAACTAGTAGGTCGCCCAAAGGTGGACTAATGTTTATAATCAATAATATTCAAGTGACACATTTTGTGACAACCCGATTTTTCATAACCTTTTAAAATACGTAAAATTTAAAACTTTTGTAAGATAATAAAAATATTTCCAAATCAAAGTGCTAAACCGAGCGTCAAAACTCATTCATTACATTCATTATGAATATTATTTATTAAAACATAGCAGAAGCGAAAACATTTTTAACTAAAGTACGCTAAATAAAACACATTAAGTAAATTGCTACTTTTACAAAACACATTACATGTCTTTAGTCTGACCAGCCACAAGCTCTGCGCGTGTAGACCTTTCATCAACTGCTTTGTATTTTCTTCATCATTCTTCTTCTCATTCACGTATACCTACATCACAAATAAACTGTAAGCCCAAAGGCTTAATAAGGAAAGGGAATATGCAATATGATCATGCCTCTCTTTAGTTCACTTGGAATGGGTCCGCTCCAAACCAATCTTTTCATTACGTTTCATTCATTCGTTCATTCATAACTCATACATCGAGCTAGAAGTTGAAGGAACACGTATGTGATGGAATATTTTGATCGCCTTCTAACCCTATGTGAGCTAGATCCGAACTACCCATTCACCCCCCAACTCCCCATCATCATCATCATTCGTTCATTTCATTTTCTTCACTCATGCATGTGAGTACCACCCCGAGGGCACTCCCTACTTGTTTCTATTAACATGATGCATGTTGACATAACATAAAAGAATTGACAATTAAACAATACAAGTAGCAAACAACGAATGGTAAGAATAGAAAAAAATGGAAATCAACGAATAGTATGAATAACACGAATAACAAACAACGAATGACAAGAGTTATACTAATTGAAAGCAAAACACAGAAACAAATCAAAAGCAACATATAACATGCTTGATTTCTACCGAACATAACAATCAAGATGTAGCAAGACAATTAAACTAATAACTACGAGGCATCTAAGCGAATTAACATGCTTAACAATGTTATAAAAGCTTGGATGTAACTTAACAATTAAAGGAAACATGCTCAACAACGATAGAAAACAATGACATGCTTAATACTCGAATACAATTGAAACGTGCTAATCAATTGAAACGAACTAATAATGAAAACATGCTCACTAAACAATTTATTGAAACATACTTCACAATTAATTCATGGAAACATATTTTTCTAATAAGACAGAATATAAACATGCTCCTCAAACAAATACTGGAAACGTGCTTGATAAACTAACTAAACATGTTCGGATTACTTAAAAGACTCTAATGATAGATTTCATTCTAATTGATTGATCATTCTTTTATTTAAATTAATTAAACGTGCTAGTTAATTAAATATGCAAAGAGTTCTATTTAATTTGACATATTCAGTATAGTTAATTGCACTAAATATGCTCATACAATTATTATTCTACTAATCTACACATGTTTGATTTACGGAAATGAAACAAGTATTAACAATTAATAAGCTACAACAAATAATATTATGAATTGCATGGAAACTATAATAAGAGAATATAACTAATTGTACAAAATAGAATTTAAAGTCTCTATTCATAATTGATCATACGTGCATATTATTTCATCTTTCATTTCGTCATTCTATCCTACGACTTAACATTATCATTCATCACATTTCTCTACAATAAACATTAGCAATAAGAGATACAAATTCTATTCCTAACTAGAACCAAGGAAAGAAATAAGCATTACAATGAATTTAAACAATGAACATCAAAGAAAGTCAATACAATTCACACAACTACTTGTGGTGTAGGGTCTCCACATGGCCACGACACATCTAATTTCTTAGCTCAATTCTTTATTGTGAGCTAGCACTTAATTGATGTCCCTTGTGCTCTTTCCGATACCAAACAATGCTGACCTGAAGCAGCAACAAGACCATGAGCTGCAACTCCAATTTGTCCCTACACCCACGGCAATCCGAGCCCTGACCCGATAGAACCAAACATGCAGCAACCAGAACCAAGAATTAATTTGATCGAACCCAAACCGAAGATGAAACACAGCAATTAATTCGAAACAAGCCTAGCGCAACACACTTAGTCGGAGGTGGAAGAACACAATTTTTCCAGTTCGGAGAGGCCTTCTTCATACCTGAGCTCTAGAATCGCCGAAACCCCATTCAAAATCGGAAAAACTCTCAGATCAACCCTGCTTCTCGGAAGCTCTTGGTCGAAGCTTCACCATCGCGGTTCCACTGAAGCCCTAGCTCCCGACGACGGCACCTGCTTTGCCACAGCGCCTGATATCGCCGCCTGAGCCCTCGCCATCGCTGCCCTCGATCCATCCTTCCCGATCGCGTCTCTTGTTGTTTTCTCCCTCTCTCTCTTTCTGGTTTCCATCTCTCGGCTCCCGCCCCCCTCTCTATATTCAGTTTTGAAATCACAAAAAGATGGCTGAATTTCTCTCCCTCCATAACAACTTCTTGAACTGAACCGGACCAGTAGCTTGAACCGGTTCGGTTCAGCTCTCCCTCCCTTCTTCACTTAATTTCTCTTTTAATTTTCTCATTTTAATCCTAATTAATTAATATTAAAAATATATTTAAGTGTTAAATATTCGTATCAAATTTTAACCGGCCCAATATCAACTCCCGACATATTCCAAATATTGTTTAAAAATTATTAGAGGTTCAATTTAAATTTTTCATTTCCATTTCCTAAATTGATTTTCATCGATTAAATCTCCAATAAATTCTCTTAAATTATAACCTAACGATTGTGTCATTGGTAACACCCCAATAATTATCCAACTTAATCCAAAATTCTCAAATTATACTCCAATTATATTTATTAAATTCCAATAAAAGTCAGGGTGTTATACATTTACATGTTTGATTAATATGTTTAAATATCCAAAGATATTAAACATATTACATTAAATATGTTTATGAGTCTATTAAAGTGTAAATTATAACATCAATGATTGTTTATTTCTTTAAGGATTACCCAAAGGTGAACTTAAATAAATAAAATTATGTTTATTTCAATTCGATCAAATTAATGAATGAGCATGTGTTATATTTCTAGCAGCTTCTGTTACTTTGTTTGCCTCCAGCAATGCTTTACTTAAGTTCATTGGTTTGAACTATGCTGATTGGTCTGAATAAATCCAGTTTCAACTGGGTGTATTGATTTTAGACCTAGCATTAGTTTGTAATAGACCACCAGCCCTTAATGAGACTAGTACGGAAGCTGACAAGTCATACAGTGAGACTTGGGACCGGTCTAACAGGCTGTGTTTAAGCTTGATAAAAATGACAATAGCTAAAAATGTTAAGCCATCCATGCCAAAGACGAATGATGCAAATGATTTCATGTAAAAAATAAAGGCATATTCCCAATCAGACATTACAGATAAGTCTGTTGAAGGGAATCTGATGAGTGAATTGACGACCAAGAAATTTGATTGGTCTCAACCCATTCATGATCATATAACAAGTACGGCCAATTTGGCAGCACGACTAAAAACATTGGGTATGGATGTAAGTGAATCATTTTTTTTTCAATTTATCATTAACTCACTTCCTCTTGAATTTGGCCAGTTCCAGGTGAATTATAACACCATTAAAGAAAAATGAAACTTTCAAGAAATAAAAGCCATGTTAATTCAAGAAGAAGGGAGATTGAATAAATTAAAGAACCATACCGTTCATTTAACGTTTCAGAAGGAAGCCACTAGTAGTAAAGGAAATTCGAGTAAAAAGAACAAACAAAAGGGAAAAGGCCAATTAAAGATAAAAGATGGTCAGATCCGAAAAGAGTTTAAATGCTATTTCTGCAACAAAGTTGGACACATCAAGAAAGATTGTCCGAAAAGAAATGCTTGGTTCAAAAAGAAAGGTACACTATTTGTTTCAGTATGTTTTGAATCAAATATTATAGAATTGCCTAGTAATACTTGGTTGTTAAATTCTGGAGCTACTACTCATGTATCTAATGTTACACAGGGATTTCTTTCGATCCAGACCATCAACGGGAATGAAAAATTCATGTATATGGGAAACAGAAAGAAGACACGGATATAAGGAATTAGGACATATAAATTGATCCTAGATACTGGATACTGGATATTATCTACATCTAGAAAAGTGTCTTGCATTCTTGAATGTGCTAGGAATTTAATTTATGTTGCAAAGTTGGATGATATAGGATTTAACATTGAGATTGGAAATGGTGTGTTTTCTTTGTACAAACAAAAATACTGTTATGGTTCTGATATTTTAAAGAATAGTTTGTACTGTTTCAATTTTGATGCTAAATATTTTGAATCCCTGTTTAATGTTAATCATGTGATTGGAACTAAACGTAGTGCAACAAATGAAAGTTCTGCTTCCTTATGGCATAAACGTCTAGGTTATATATCTAAAGAAAGGATGTTAAGGTTAATGAAAAGTGATATTTCACCTCAGTTAGATTTAAATGACTAAGACGTGTGTATAGATTGTATTAAAGAAAAGAAAACTAAACACACATCAAAGTATCCTGCCACAAGAAGCAGTGAACTTTTAGAATTGATACACATTGACATATGTGGTCCATTTGACACTCCTTCATGGAGTGGCAAAAAATATTTTATCACATTTATCAATGACTTCTAACGTTATGGTTATTTGTATCTACTGCATGAAAAGTCTCAAGCGATGAATGTTCTAGAAATATTCATAAATGAGGTCGATAAGATAGTTACATAGAAAAGTAAAGGTAGTGAGGTCTGATAGAGATGATGAATATTACAGAAAATTCGATGAGAATGGACAAAACAAAGGTCCATTTGCAAGGTTTTTCGAAAGTTGAAGCATTCGTGCACAGTATACAATGTTGGAAACACCACAACAAAATGATATAGCTGAAAGGCGGAATCGTACTCTTATCGAAATGGTAAGGAGTATAATGAATAATAGTGATATACCTTTATCGTTGTGGATACACGGTTTGAAAACTGCTGCATATCTGCTGAATAGGGTTTCTAGTAAGGCAGTTTCTAAGACTTATGAACTATGGACGGGAAGGAAACCTAGTTTGAGACATATCCATGTTTGGGGTTGTACAGCAGAAGTAAGGATATATAATCGATGCAAGAACCATCAGTTGTTATTTCATTGGCTATCCGAAAAAGTCAAAAGGGTACATATTTTACTGTCCAAAGCATAGTACAAGAATAGTTGAATCTGAAAATGCTCGATTAATTGAGAATGGCAAGTTCTTTTGTTGTATCACAGTCTAACAACATACTAGAAAGACATATGAATATTCAAACCAATCAAAGTGAACGTGTCAATGATGAGTATATTGATAATAGTCAAGTCGTTAGTGAACCATCACAAGAACCAGAATTGCGAAGGTCTGTAAGGCAAAGAAGACCAGCAATTTCTGATAATTATGTGGTTTATTCACTTGAAGAGGAATGTGACTTGACTAACAACAAAGATTCAGATTCATATAAACAAGCGATGGAATGTAATAATTTTGAAAAGTGGTTAAATGCTATGAAAGTAGAGTTGCAATCGATGGATGACAATAAAGTCTGGGAACTTGAAGAGTTACCTGAAAGAAAGAAACGTGTTGGTTGTAAATGGAATTTCAAAACCAAACGTGACTCAAAAGGTAACGTCGAAAGGTATAAGGCTAGGTTTGTCGCCAAAGGTTACACTCAGAAAGATGACATTGACTATAAAGAGACATTCTCTCCAGTTTCAAAGAAGGACTCTTTACGGATAATTATGGCTTTGGTAGCTCATTATGATTTAGAGCTTCACCAAATGGACGTAAAAATCAGCTTTCTTAACGGTGACTTAGAGGAAGAAGTGTCTATGGATCAACCACAAGGGTTTTCATTTCCTGGAAATGAAAATTTGGTGTGTAAATTGAAGAAGTCAATTTATGGATTTAAACAAGCTTCTAGACAATGGTATATTAAGTTTAACAATACCATTACGTCGTACGGTTTTATAGAGAACACCGTTGATCGGTATATCTATATGAAGGTTAGTGGGAGCAAGTTTATTATCCTGGTACTGTATATTGACGATATTCTTCTTGTTGCAAATGATAAGGGAATGTTACATGACGTAAATGCTTTTCTCTCTAAGAAATTTGAAATGAAAGATATGGGTGCGGCAGCCTATGTAATTGAAATATAAATATTCTGTGATAGACAACAAGGTCTACTAGGATTGTTTCAGAAATGATATATCAATAAAATTCTTGAGAGATTCAGAATGGATAAGTGTTCCGCTGGTGTTGCTCCAATTCAGAAAGGGGACAAGTTCAATCAAATGCAATGTCCGAAAAGTGATTTGGAACGTAAGGAAATGGAATCTATTTCATATGCATCAGTAGTAGTAAGCTTAATGTATGCAATGACATGTACTCGGCCAAACATCAATTTTACAGTAGAGATGTTGGGCCGATATCAAAGTAACCCAGGAATGGATCACTAGAAAGCAGCAAAGAAAGTCCAACGGTATTTACAAGGAACAAAGGATTACATGCTCATGTACAGAAAATCAAATCATCTTGAGGTGATTGGTTATTCAGATTCAGATTATGGTGGATGTGTAGATTCGAGGAAATCTACATTCGGTTACGTGTTCCTATTAGCCAGAAGAGCCGTATCATGGAAAAGTGGAAAACAATATGTGATTGCTACTTCCACTATGGAGGTAGAATTTGTAGCATATTTTAAAGCTTTAATTCAAGCATTGTTGTTGCAGAACTTAATTCAGGGTCTAGGAATAGTGGACAATATAGACAGACCGCTGAAAATTTATTGTGACAATTCTGTAGCCGTATTCTTCTCAAAGAATGACAAATACTCAAAATTTGCAAAACATATGGATTTAAAGTACTTATCAGTCAAAGAAGAAATACAGAAACAAAAGGTGTGGATAGAGCATATAAGTGCAAATTTGATGATAGCAGATCCGTTAACCAAAGGATTGCCACCCAAAGCCTTTAAAGAACATGTTGAAAAGATGGGTTTAGGTGACAAATCTTTGTATATGGGATTGTAAAAGCATAAATTGTATTTTATGACACTTTTGAATTCATAACGGAAATATTTTTGTATACATGCTTATTATTCATAGAATGATATATACAATTAAAGTTGTTTTATGAATAATATGTAAACTTTATGAAAAGATAAAGTTGAAAGGTATATATATAGTATTCCTCAATTAAAGAATTAATGCATTGTGTTAATTTGTAATACATGGAAAGAATCATGTCGTCATTAAAGACTTGTGACTGCCATGATCCGAGTATACAATTCATTATGAAAAGAACACTTGATAAATTAATATTATGGTATAGCTGAAAACTAATAGCTGGAAATCGATTTTATTAAAGTTAATATAACATAGCTCAAGTGAGAGATTGTTAGATTATTTTCTAATAATCTATAAATGTGGTCTATGTCAATTAAAGTGCATTGACTTAATATTAAGGGGCTTAATGTGATGATTGTTAAACATAAAGAAATTAAGTTGATTGGGTTTTCATTCCCTCACCTTGACCTTGTTAAAGTAAATAATGTATGGTTAAAAGAGATGAAATGACATTTACGTAATTTCCTGTAAAGAGAAGGGTAATAAAGTAAATTACATGTAAAGAAATATTTTATATTTCTTTATGTAAGGAAAGTTGCCCGGGAGTTCAATGTGTAGTGTGAATGCATTGATGTAGTGTGAATGCATTGATGTAGTGTAAATGCATAGAGGGAGAGAGAGTTTCAGACTTAAAGAAATAAAGAAAGCTGGAGAGAAGTTGTATAAAACTTCTCTTCCTCTCTCTATTAATGAGCTCTCTGGACTCTTATGAAAGAAGGGGTTTTTGACAAGTAATGGTTTTATCTCTTTCTCTGTATCTCTCTTCCTCTCTCTCTGTGGCAATCTCTTGGGGAGAATAAAAGAAAAATCATACATTCTCCCTTAATCATCAAAGGGAGACATTAAAGGAAAAAAGGTTTAAGGAGAGAAAAACGTTTTCTGGATCAACGTTTATATCAATGAAGAGCATGGATCAAGGTAAGGATAATAGTTTGTTTATCCGTAATTAAACGTAACGTTTGGTTGAATCAAATGACGTTAATTGATTTTGGAAAAATAAAATATTGTTTGTATGAAAGTATAAAATTAAAGAAACTAACACCAAAGTGTCGGAGAGGGAAAATAAGATGAAGTAAAAGACATTTTTCCGAAATATGGTAAAACTAGAAGCCAATGGCATTGAAATCTGCAAGCATTTTGCGTCCTCAATGGCCTTTGCTCTCTCTCTCAGAGTTGGGAAAAATATGGATAATATGAAGAATTGAAAGAAACGTGGATAATATTGATCAGGATAATTCACAAGAAAGAATGCTTTTGGCAATCTCTTTAAACAGAAATTTTCTTTCGAAGTAAATTCCTAGAAAAGGCTGGAGGGGTCAGAAACGGTTCAACTTAAAATCCAGTCTCCTACACAGAGCTTACTTACACAGTATAATTGCACCACTAACCGGTACAAAAATGATAGCAAATGTGATCCCAAAAATACCAAGAATATTTTTCTCACACTGCTATATTTTAACAGTCAAGAAGTAAGAGAAGTAATAGCGAATATAGACACCGAGAATTTTACGTGGAAACCCAAATCGAGAAAAAACCAAGGGGACTAAGTCCAAAAAGATCATTATGAAAAATAGGATTTACAATATTTTTCTAGAAAACAAATATTCTAGAAAATATTTACTAATAGAAAAACACAACTCTTAGATTTCCCAATGTGGACAAATGCACCTCACCTATTTTTCTCTCACTCTTTATTTTCTCTTCCTCAAAATAATCCTCACTGTTTTTCACTCCCTCTTCTTCTTCTCTTCTTCTTGTCCTTCTTTGAGATTCTCTAAGTTTTGGGATATATTAGAAGTGAAGAAGTATTCTCTATTTATAGAGAACATTTTTCATAAAATGACAAACTGCAAAGTGCAAATTGTCAATAATGGATGCGTAGAAGGAAATTTCAATTTTCCTTCATCTTCTTCATAATTATGAGGGGTGTCTCTCATCATAAAGAGGGACACCTACCTTACAAATCTCCCCCTCCCGATTTATGATGAGGTAAGTCTAGTGCAACTGAACTTCTACAGAATTCGTACTTGCCCTTTTGCAAGATCTTTGTCATCATGTCTGAGCCATTTTTATCCGTATGAATCTTCTCAAAATATACTTGCTTGGAGTCCAACACATCAAGTATCCAATGATACTTGATATCTATGTTTTGACTTTGAATGAAAGCTCGGATTCTTGCTCAAATGAATAGCACTTTGACTATCACAATACAAGATGTACTTGTCTTGTTCATGACCAATCTCTGTTAGAACTTTTTACCTCCACAAAATTTCTTTGCAAGCCTCTGTAGCTGCTTATAAACTCAACTTCCATTGTCGATAATGCAACTGATTTTTGCCGCTTAAATTGCCATGAAACTGCTCCCCCTCTAAATGTAAATAAATACCCTGATGTTGATCTTCTAGAGTCAATGTCTCCAGCTATGTCTGCATCAGTATATCCTACTAATGAAGGCTCTTACTCTTGAAACACAAACATAATTCAGAAGTACCTCTAAGATACTTAAGAATCCATTTCACTGTATTCCAATGTTCTTTTCCTAGATTTGATAGAAATTGACTGACTACTCCAACAGAATATGAAATATCAGGTCTCGTACAAACCATGACATACATTAAGTTGCCAACTATTGAGGCATTTGGAATTTTATGCATTTCTATTTTTCCTTCTATAGTCTAAGAATTTTGTTCGAAAGTAAGTTTGAAATGTTTGGCAAGTGGGGTACTGACTGGTTTCGCCATATCCATATAGAATCGACTGAGAATTTTCTTGATATATTTCTCCTGCGATAGCTATAACTTTCCATTTTTCCTATCGCGAGTGATACTGTAACACCCCAATATACAAATCAATTTTCTTTCTTTCAAAATTCATGATAAATTAAAATTTTTCTTTTAAACGTTTCCAAATAAATTGTTAAACTTTTCCAAATAAATTGTTAAGTTGAAAATCAGAGTAATTGAGTGGAATAAAGCAAATCATGATTTTAAACAATTAAAAATACAATCAGTTTTATACAAATCATTCATTTTATAATATCATAATTTAAATAATCGATGTTTCTTGAGCTATAACTCATAAGATCTTCTTCAATTGATAACTCAAGATTTCGGTTGGCAATGCATCTTCCTTCATTAATATTTACCTGCATCACGGGTAATATAATGAGCCGAGGCTCAGCAAGTAATAGAATGTATGCATATGCTATGAAATGCTTATGCAGTCATTATTAGAGAAGAATCTATCTCTTCTTCAAGCTATTTAGTTTCACTTAACAGTCCAGATGTATGACATCTTATCAATCTAGGGAAGTTGGATCCATTATATCGTCTTGTGGCTTAACCGTCACTCCGGCACGAAGATTCATCCATTAGGGGCATCACCACCGATCTCATACACCTATTTACATTAATTGATTCATTTATAAACGTGCTATGCATATGTCAGCAGCTTCATAAGCCCTATCATGATGCATGTATAGTTCATAACAATACAATGGAATTAACAGCAGTACAATAGTCCATTTATGAAATTAAAGCAGTTTATATAGTTTTAGTCATTTTTACATTCACGCATTATCTTTGTTATTCGTGTATTAATTATAACAATAATCTCCATAATTATGTTGACATTAATTTAACGATAATTCTCATAATATTTTCAATCATATTTTTAACATTTTTTTATCATTAATTTATAAGAATAATTCCAACAATATTTTCAACATTTATTTAAAGTAAGTGGAAACACAAAATCCCGTGATGCAGGGCCTCCTATGGCCACCGCATCTTATTTCTTACCTCTTGTAGAAAGTTCCTACTGTAGAATTTCCCAAGCGTAACTTTTCCTCTACACTTTCACCCTCAGATGTTTGAGACTCGACAACAATGCGGAATGTTCACATGATGCCTTGGAGATTCAAACGGTATTAGGAATTTAATCCGTTATCTATGAAGAGATAAGAATCGAACTATCAAAGAGAGGAGCTTGGCCCAAACCAAATGTATTGGTTGAAACAAGGCTATCAAGTTTGATCTCTTCAAGCAAACAATTGAAGAAGATTAAGTCCTCAAAGAGAACTCAAGAAGAAAATCACACTCTCAGCAAAAATGCTCTCAAATTTCAAATTAGAAGTTGTGATTTACATTGAAGGTTTGCCCATCTATTTATAGGCAACCCAAAGGGACATTGAGACATTAAAATATACAAAAGAATGCAAAAATTCCATGTTATGTGAAGAATTGTTGCGGGTGGCACACGGGAGGCGCGCTGGGTGTGGCAGTTAGTCGGTCAGCGCTGACGGACGAGCGGTCAAGGTAGGCAGGGCACAATCAAGATAGGCGGGGAGTGCAATCGGCTAGTGGGCACGCTATCGAGGCGGCACGCGCGCTGGACTAGCCCGTGGGCTGTTTTGGCCATCTTCCATTTTAGCCCTTTTTTCTTCAATCTAATCCTACCTTGGGCCTCCATTGGATCCTCCATAATCCCTAACACCATCATGACCCTTGACTTGCCATTTAATGGGTCTTTAATTTGGACTTCATAGATGAAATATGTATGTTTTTGTCCATTGGTCTTTTGTAATCTATCAATTGGGTATTATATCTTGATAAATTTCTGGGATATTATAGATACTTATTCAAATATTTGTTTTGTCGATCCTAAGTCTTTCATGGCAAAAGACTTGCTAAGGTCTTTCTTTAACTTAGTAATTTTTTCTTTGTCTGGGCCCACAATCAGCATGTCAACGACATAAAGTAGGAGGATTATAGATACACCGCTCGTGAACTTTTTCATGAACACACAATGGTCTGAGGAAGTTTTCATGTATCCTTGATTGATCATGAAGGAATCAAACTTCCTGTACCATTATCGCAGGGCTTGCTTCAATCCTTAAGCTCTTCTTCAATCTACATACCATATGTTCCTTTGCTTCAACAACGAATGCTTCTGGTTGCTCCATGTAGGTCTCTTCTTCTAGTTCACCATGCAAGAAGGCAGTCTTAACATCGAGTTGTTCGATCTCTAAGTTCAGACTTGAGGCTAATCCAAGTACCACTCCTATGGATGACATTTTCACAACAGGTGAAAAAATTTTCAATTTCCTCAAAGTCAATGCCCTTATTCTGACCAAAACCTTTCACGACCAGTCATGCCTTATACCTTGGTTGTGAACTCTTGTCTTCAGTTTTGAGCATGTATAACCATTTTTTCTTGAGTGCCTTTCGCCCCTTTGGAAGCTGAACCAATTCATATGTGTGGGTCTCATGCAATGATATCATCTCATCTTGCATTGCATCCAACCAATTCTTCTTTTGTGGATGTTCCATAGCTTCCTCATAGCACTCTGGTTCATCGCCGTCAGTGATCATAACATACTCTTTTATAAAGTATCTTTTTTATGGTTGGCGATCTCTTGTTGATCTTATTGGTTCATGCTCTAAAGCTGATTTAAGGGAAGTCTTTTCTCCTCCTTGGTCAACATATCAGTTGGTTGATCACTAGATTCTCTAGCATCTCCCCTGTCAAAAGTTGATTTCACATGATCAACTCTTACTAGATGCTCATTAGTGATATCCACATCTTTCTTTTAGTCTTCAATGGTTTGATTTTCAAAGAAGACAACATCTCGGCTTCTGATAATCTTCTTGTCAACTGGATCCTAAAGCCTATATCCGAATGTATCACTTCCGTATCCGAGGAATATACATTCTTTAGCTTTGCTATCTAGCTTGGACCTCTCATCTTTAGGAATATAGACGAACGCTCTATATCCAAATACCTTTGATGCTTATAAGATATGTCTTTTCCAGTCCATAATCTGTTTGGCACATCTCCGCTCAATGGTGATGATGGAGACAAGTTGATGACATTTACTGCAGTCTTCATTGCTTCTCCTCAGAATGTTTTGGGAAGTTTTGAATGTGATAACATACACCTTATCTTCTCCACAATTGTTCTGTTCATTCTTTCTGCCACACCATTTTGTTGCAGAGTCTTTGGAACTGATCTTTCGTGTCTAATACCATGCATTTTGCAGTATTCATCAAAGGATCTCATGTATTCATCACCATTGTCTGTGGGAATGTATTTTAACTTCTTTCTAGTTTCTCGCTCTGTGAGAGCATGAAACTGTTTGAAAACGCTAAACACCTCATCTTTTGACTTGAGTGCATAAGCTCAAACTTTTCTTGAATGATCATCAATGAATGTGACGATATATTGGTCACCGCCTAACGTTTTCGTTGACATGGGACCGCATACATCTGAATAGATGACTTCTAACACATCTGGTTTCCTTAATGCATAAACCTTCTGAAAAGAAACTTTGTGTTATTTTCCTGTCAAACAATGAATACAACTTGACAAATCTTTATGTTTGAGATGTAACAGACTTTCTCTCATACCAAACAGTTGAAGTCCTTTCTCGCTCATGTGACCGAGTCATTTATGCCATAACTCTGTGGATGAGTTATCTTGAATAATATTTACTGATACTTCTTGCGCTGTGTAACACCCCGACTATTATATTAGAATTTAATAAGAATAATTAGAAAGTAAATTGGGACAATTGGAATTATTGGGTAATTATCGGGGTATTATCGAGGATATAACCGTTAGGCTATAATTTAAGAGAATTTATTGGAGGTTAATTGATGGAAATCAATTTAGAAAATGGAATTAGGAAATTTAAATTAGACATCTAATAATTTTTTAACAATATTTGGAATAAGTCGAGATTACAATTTGGGTTGATTAATATGCGGTACAAATATTTAACACTTAATATATATTTTTAATGTTAAGTAATTAAGATTTAAAATGAGATTTAAAATAAAAAAGGAAAGAAATTGTGGAAGGTGTGAGGTGGACTGGTTCATTTGCCTGAACCGGTCTGGGTGAAGTAAAATGGCCTTCGGCCTTTGCGAAAAAGGGAGAGAAGCCGAGAGGAGAGGGAGACCTGCGAATCAGGAGAGGCAATTGAGAGGCTGAGATCGAGCAGGAAGGGGATGCGAGGTTGGCGACTGCGAGCTCGAGCCAAGCTTGGGTTCGTTCTGGCAGAGGTGGTGGTCGGCAAAGCGGGTTGCGTCGATGGAATGCTCGGGCAAGGCGTCCGGGATTGGAGCTCCTGCCGTGGCAATCTCCGGCGTTGGTTCGAGGTAAGCCAATTGATTCCCTCCTTCCCCTTTGTGTTCTGGTGTTTGTGTGATGGTAGGGACGATCGGCAGTATCGATTTTCGATCGACAGTTTGGCGGTGGACGGGGGAGTGTCTGGCTTGGCGGCTCAAGCTGGACCGGCCGAAGGCCTTGGTCCAGCTTGATGTGAGTTGAACCAGTGACAACGACAGTGTTAGTGTGGGGAACATTTAATGGAGCTTTTATAGGGATTGTCTGGCATGCAGGGTGTTTGTCTTCTGGAAGTGTTGTCTGCTATTGTTTTAACTACGGGGGGGAGAATGAAGAGAAGGGATGCTATGGGGTCTGCTATGCCGAAAGAGAAAGGTGACGGGAAGAGAGCATGCTTTCTGGTGTTCCTTGGAGTTGTGCCGAGAGGGAGGTTTAGGTAGAGGGAGAGACAGAGAAGTGGTTCTAGCATAGAGGAGTCACTTGGGTGTGCTAAGCTTCTGGAGATGACTGGCAGAACAGTTATTGGGAGAGCTAAACCGAGAGAAGGAATGAGGTCTGGTGAGCTTCTGCGAGAGGGAAGTAGCTCTATTGGGATGCTCTCTGGAGCTGTTGTTCTCGGGTCTGCTCTGTCAAAATGGTGAGGTTTCTTCCTTGAGATTTCGTCATTTGGATGCTGTTTGGATAATGAGTACTATTTGGTTTGAATTGATGTCTGGAATTTATGTTCTGTGATAGTCTGAGAATGTTAGTTGATGGATATATATATACTGCTGAATGGATATTTTTTTGTTGGATGAAGTAATCTGTTGTGTTGGATTAACTTTGCAGTTGGTAGCTAATGTCTCTATTGTTGGTTATCACGTTGTTTGGATAGGATAAAATGTTCTGTTTGTTAAGTTGTTTTGTTAAACTTAATGATGATTCCTGGACGTTTGGATATTCTGTTAATTGGGGATAGTGTTGTGAGAGGTTTATGTGCTGTTGAATTTGGTACCACGTGTTAACTGTTGATGAGCAGATTTTGTTTATTATGGAATTAATTGTAGAGGTTAAATAAATTGTCTGTTGCTCGGATGGTTAAGGAATATTGTAGAAGGATACAGATGTGTTCTGTTAATTGCGTGATATTATGGAAAATTCCTTGCCATGATAAGATTAGAAAATATCGTCATTGGGTGAGCTGAGATACAAATTGTTAGAATAGGGATTATGAGACACTGTCAAATGATAAATGTTTCTAATTGTGAAGGTATCAGAAAGAGACAAAAGATAACGGTTGAGTACTAACATGCAATAAAGGATTGAGGTAAGGAAATAGGGGTGTTTTGGCCATTGAGGCCCTACAACACAAGTGTGTGCGTGAGTTTAGTGTTAGTGTTCTTAAAATGTTTACTGCTACTTGTTAAGTAGATTGTTTGTCTTAAAATGCTTATTATTAAAATGCTTACTGCTAATCGCTGAGTAGTTGTTTGGTAGATGATAATGATTCCTGCTGCATTTTTTGATGATTAACTTGAATGTTGTTTCGTTGATTAGTTTGTGCATTGTATTCCGTAAATTCGGTTAAGCTCTGTGATATCTCCTTTTGTTAATGTGTTCTGTTTCATTGTCTGTTAAGCGATGCAAATGTATTGCTAGTAGTGAATTGATAAATGAAAAAGGAGTGACAAATGATTAAAGTGTGAAATGAGAAATGCTCACTGTCTAATTACTTGTTGTTTAATTCCGCTGTTGTCATTATTTATGCACGTATGCTTAGTCTCTTACTTGTTGTTACTTACTAAGCATGTAATTAATTAGGGTAATTAATTAGCATGTTAATTGATTAATGCGTACCACATTAACGAAATTTCATGTTCAATATACCAACTAACATGTTTAAGTGGTTAACTAACATGTTTAACTAGCCTGTGTAAATCGATTAACAACATTTTAATTATCTAGCGTAAGTAACTTGATTAGGAACTAAGCATGTTAATTAGCTAGCATGCTAATGTTAATCAATTAGAATCAAATTTACAATTATTGTTCAAGCATGTTAACTAACTAGGAAATCATCTAATTAGATCCGAGCATGATTAATTGACTAGGACCCTAAATTGTTAATTAACTTAGTGAGCATGTGAATTATAATTTACAAGCATGTAATTAACTAGAGTGAATTAACAAGTCAAGCATGTTAATAAATTATAATAGAAGGCATCTTGAAGTTTTCTAGGAAAAATAATTGTAATCCTTTCTTGAGCAAGAGATCAATTTGAGCATGTAATTAATTGGGATATTAACTCATTGGAATAAAAACATGCTTAATCAACTAGAATAAGAATCACTGATTTACAAGCATGTTTCCGTTATTCGTTGCCTAAGCATGTTTTCGTTGGTTGTTGTTTAAAGCATGTTCCCTTGTTTAGTTAGCTTAGTTAACAAGCATATTTAGTTAATCGAAATTCATTGTATGCTTCATTACCGTTTCTTTACTGTTCATTTATTTTCAATTGCCGTTATTTATTATATGCGCTTTTCATTTCAGTTGCTTTCAATTATAAGTTGCTTTTACTTTGATGCGCACTTCAATTATTAGTAATGTTACGTTATATCCATTATGCATCACGTTAGGTTGAGAATGTATGCTCATGCATCATATTAATAGAAACTAATAGGGAGTGCCATGGGGTGGTACGCACACATGCATGAGTGAGGATAAATGATTAAAATGAGTAAAACTGTAAGATAATGAAGGCCTCTGTGGTCCGGTAGCTTAGCCTGGCACAGACACAAAGAAAAGAATAAGGGAGTTTAGGGGCGGATGGGTAGACGGGTCTAGTCTGAAATCTAGCCGAAGCCCTTCCCTTACCGGGTACGGGAGTTCTAGATTGTAAGTAGGAGACTAGGTCTAACCAGCTATACCATTCTATACAGGTCCTCCAATCTCCAGCTCGAAGTACGAGTAACGAACGAACGACATAAAGAAAAGTAATAAAATGGTAAATGACTAATGAAAGGATTGGTTTGGGTGGCCCCCATTCCAAATGAACTAAAGAGAGTCATAAGCATATTATATTAACCCTTTTCCTTAATAAGCCTTTAGGCTTACAATTACTTGTGGTGTAGGTACAAACAACGAACAGGTAGTAATAGGCTCATACATGAGAACGATGAACAAATAACAAAGCAGAGATGAAAGATTTACACGGACGAGATTTGGAGCTGGCTAGGCTAAGGGTTAAATGAGAAATAGTTGTAATCACATTAAATTTCATTGTATTGTACTCCATTTTCTAGTTTCTTCTTTTAATGATTTAAATACGTTTCCGCCACATTTTACAAGGATTGATTTTACAATGCTTCTGCACATTTTATCAATTGGTTTTCACAACGAGTTTAAAGAAGGGTTAGTAGTGATCCAGCTTTAGTGTTGCGCTCTGATTTCGTTTTATAAAGAGTCTTTTGAAAATTTTAAATTTCTTGCATTTTCAAGAAATTACGAAAATCCGGGTCGTTACACGCTATCACTTGAGCCACATACAAGCTAGATTCTTTGTTTTCTCATGGTAGAACTAGCAAGCTTTTGCTGAGCTTGCATTTATCGCCAACAAATTTGCTCTTGTATCCGACATTATCAAGAGCACTGATTGATATTAGATTCAATCTAATATCTAGAACATGTCTGACATCTCTGCGCACAACTTAAAGCCCATGTTGGTCTTGATACAGATGACACATTTTCCAACTATTTTGGAAACAAGATTGTTTCCCATTTTAACAATGCCAAAATCGCCATTGGTGTAAGATGTAAAATACTCCACCTTTGAGGTAACATGATAAGATGCATCGGAGTCACACACCCAACATGACTCATTAGTCATGAAGTTGATAGCATCTTCACATATAATTACACCTTCACCATCAAAGACAATTGTAGTCGTACTCTTCGTCTTAACTTTGACACTCTTTGTGCCTTGTTCTTTTTTCAGCTTCAAGCAATCTTTTTTCATGTGGCCCATTTTGCCACAGTGATAGCACTTAACACTCCTTTTACTTCTTGATCTTGATCGTCCGATATGCTGGCTCTAAAAGCCCTATGTTCACTTGATCTCCCTCTCATTACAGATAAGGCCTCCATAAAAGAGTGCTCTTTATTCTTCCGTCTACTTTCTTCTTCAAGAATTGCAGCTGCAATATCATTGAACACCATTGTTGACTTTGCAGCACCATTGACCAAATTTATAATAAGATGATCATACGAATCAGACAAACTTTGAAATAAAAGTTCTGCACGTTTATTTTCATCAATTTTGTGCTCCATTGCTGTAAGTTGAGAAAATAGCGTGTTGAGAGTATTGATGTAGTCTGTCACCAATGTCGACTCTGACATCCGAAGAGTATATAATTTTCTTTTTAAGAAAATTTTAGTATGCAACAATTTTTCCTCATACAATTTTGTCAACATATGCCAGATTTGCTTGGCAATTGTCCTCTCTAAGACACTTGACAAAATTTCATCTGCTGGAGCAAGATGCAAATTGGCAATAGTATCCTCATCTGCTTTGATCTATTTTTCATCTTCAATGGTTGCCGATGGTCATAGCACAACCATCTTTCTGCAATAATGCCTTCATTTTTAATTTCCACAATGAGAAATTATTACCATTGAATTTCTGGATTTCAATTCTTTCCGCCATAATAACCAGACTCTGATACCACTTGTTGGGAAAAATACGGATAATATGGAGAATTAAAAGAAATGTGGATAGTACTCAACCATCTTTTCGTAATAATGCCGTCATTTTTAATTTCCACAATGAGAAATTATTACCATTGAATTTGTAGATTTCAATTCTTCTCGCCATAATAACCAGGCTCTGATACCACTTGTTGAAAAAAATACGGATAATATGGAGAATTGAAAGAAATGTGGATAGTAGTGATCAGGATAATTCCCAAGAAAGAATGCTCTTGGCAATCTCCTTAGACAGAATTTTCCTTTCCAAGTAAGTTCCCAAGAAAGGTTGGAAGGGTCACAAATGGTCCTACTTAAAATCCAGTCTTCTAGACAGAGCTTACTTACATAGTACAATTACACCATTAATCGATACGAAAACGATACCAGATGTGATCCCAAAAATATCAAGAATATTTTTCCCACACTGTTATATTTTAACAGTCAGAAGTAAGAGAAGCTAGAGTGAAAATAGACACCAAGAATTTTATGTGGAAACCAAAAATGGGAAAAAAACACGGGGACCGAGTCTAGAAAGATCTCACTATAAAAAATAGGATTTACAATATTTTTCTTGTAACAACCCGAAACTAATTTCCCATAAACGATGTAATTTTGTTTTTAGATGAAAAGAATGTAATGCATTTCATGCCTATATTCCTTAGTTATAACTTGATAATTTATTGGACGTTCGAGTTGGATAAAAACTTAGTTGGATTTTCGAAGAAAAGATGAATTTTTGGCCTTTGGGACGCATGCGGACAATGTTGCGGATGAGACGTGTCATCTGCAACACACCTGGAAGGACACCCAGGACTTGGGACGACTTAGGACGCCATCCAGCGTCCCAACCTCACTGTTTTGAGATGTTGCGGACGATGCAGATGATACAAGACGCGTCCGCAATGAATCTGTTTAAGTCTAGGAACTTTAGGACGAGGTTGGGAGTCATCCGATTGAATCTGTCCAATTCTTGGATACATTCGGACGATACATGCGGGGGTGGCGGACGCGAGAAGTGGCATCCAATTGAATCTGTCTTTCCTGATTTACCCCGCGGATGACAGATGCGGACGGTACAGGGGACGCTGTCTGCTGTCCGAATTCAAGATTTAGCCTTCTGATTTCTAGCTTGAGGATGACTGCGGACGCGAGAATGGCATCCGCAAATGTCCAAATCGTATCAGTTCAGCAACTGATAAGATTTAAATCAAGGAGGAAAACGACATGGGTCGTTTTATTCGATGCACGACGCCTTCCTTCCCCACGCTTTCGACTAAGGGGGAGTTGACACGCCTCCACTTTCCTCACTTTGGACCTTTTTTTTTTTTTTTTTTTTT
>CM039480.1:25219776-25383057 GCA_022433065.1 Begonia loranthoides | reverse complement strand
GGGACTTAAGAGAGAAGCGTCAGGAGTCGGGAGTTGGGACGCGAGTGCGTGGTCATCAGATTCAGGGTGCCCTGCCCTAAATTAATCAAGTTCTCGGTACTGGTTCTGCGGTACCAAGAACCGAGAACCAGACTGCGAAATTCGGTTCTACTCAATCATAACCGAATTCGGTTTGACACCAGCCAAAAACACACCGAACCAGTACCGAAACCACCGGTTCCGGTTCCGGTTCAGTTCTTTCGGTACCGGTTCGGTTTGCACACCCCTAACGAATAGTATAGAGAATTGACAGAAACATGAATAGTACTAATCAAGATAATTCCCAGGAAAGAATGCTCTTAGCAATCTCCTTAGACGAAATTTTCATTTCTAAGTAAGTTCCCAGGAAAGGCTGGAAGGGTCACAAACAGTCTCACTTAAAATCCAGTCTCCTAGATAGAGCTTACTTACACAGTATAATTACACCACTAACTGGTACAAAAAACGATAGCAGATGTGACCATAAAAATATAAAGAGTATTTTTTCCAAGCAAGAAGTAAGAGAAATACCAACAAAAATAGATATTGAGAATTTTTATGTGGAAAACCAAATTGAGAAAAACCACAGGGACCGAGTCCAGAAAAATCTCACTATAATATTTTTTGAGAAATCGAATATTCTAGAAAATATTCACTAAGAGAAAAACAAAACTCTTAGATTTCTCAATGTGCACAAATACACCTCACCTATTTTTCTTTCCTCTTTCTTTTCTCTCCCTAAAAAATTTCTCACTCTATTTTTCCTCCTCCTCTCCTTTCCTCATACTTCTCCTCTCTCCAATTGGGGTGATCATCTTCCTTTGCAGGACTCTCTATTTATAGGGAAAGTCCTAGACGACACTATTCAACTTCTTCCTACCAAATTAAATGTGGCAGGTAGAAGTTGGATCCCTCATCAAGAGGAGGGACCCAATAAATCTTCCCCTCCCGACTTATGATGGAGAAAGACTAGTCCAGCTAAGCTTTTACAGAATTCGTGCTTACCTTTTTTTAAGATCTTTGTCATCATGTCTGAGCCATTTTCATTCGTGTGAATCTTCTCTAGATATACTTGCTTGATGTCCAACACATTTCGTATCTAATACTACTTGATATCTATGTGTTTCGACTTCAAATGAAAACTTGGATTCTTGCTTAAATGAATAGCACTTTGACTGTCACAATATAAGATGTACTTGTCTTATTTATAACCAATCTTTGTTAAAAATTTTTGCATCCACAAAATTTCTTTGCAAGCATCTGTAGTTGCTATAAACTCAGCTTCCGTTGTCGATAATGCAACTGATTTTTGTCGCTTAGATTGCCATGAAACTGCTCCCCCTCTAAATGTAACCAAATACCCTGATGTTGATCTTCTTGAGTTAATGTCTCCAGCCATGTCTGCATCAATATAATCTACTAATGAGGGCTCTTTACTCTCGAAACACAACATAATTCAGAAGTACCTCTAAGATACTGAAGAATCCATTTCACTACATTCTTATGCTCTCTACCTGGATTTGATAGAAATTGACTGAATACTCCAACAAAATGTGAAATATCAGGTCTCGTACAAACTATAGCAACATTAAGCTGCCGACTGCAGAGCTATATGGAATTTTCTGCATTTCTATTTTTCCTTCTTCAGCAGAAGGACTTCGTTTGGAAGTAAGTTGAAATGTTTGGCAATTGGGGTACTGACTAGCTTCGCCATATCCATATAGAATCGGCTAAGATTTTTCTTAATATATTTCTCCTGTGATAGCCATAACTTTCCATTTTTTCAATCGTGAGTGATACTCATCCCAAGTATCTGTTTTGCCGGTTCTAAGTCTTTCATAGCAAAAGACTTGCTAAATTCTTTCTTTAACTTAACAATCTTTTCTTTGTCTGATCCCACAATTAGCATGTCATCGACATAAAGTAAGAGGATTATAGATGTACCGCCCGTGAAGTTTTTCACGAACACACAATGGTCTAAGGAAGTTTTTATGTATCCTTGATTGATCATGAAGGAATCAAACTTCCTGTACCATTGTCGTGGGACTTGCTTCAATCCATGCATACTCTTCTTCAATCTACATACCATATGTTCCTTTCCTTTAACAATGAATCATTTTTGTTACTCCATATAGATCTCTTCTTCTAGTTCACCGTGCAAGAAGGTAGTCTTAACATCAAGTTGTTTGATCTCTAAGTTTAGACTTGAGGTTAATCCAAGTATCACTCGTATGGATGACATATTCACGATAGATGAAAAAATTTCCTCAAAGTCAATGCATTTCTTTTGACCAAAGCCTTTCACGATCAGTCGTGCCTTATACCTTAGTTATGAACTATTATCTTTAACTTTGAGCCTATATACCCATTTGTTCTTGAGTGCCTTTCGCCCCTTTGGAAGCTGAACCAGTTCGTATGTGTGGTTCTCATGCAATGATCTTATCTCATCTCGCATTGTATCCAACAATTCAACTTTTGTGAATGCTCCATAGCTTCCTCATAGCACTCTGGTTCATTGCCATCAATGATCATAACATACTCGTTTATAGAGTATCTTTTCGAAGGTTGGCGATCTCTTGTTGACCTCCTTGGTTCATGCTCTGTAACTAATTCAGGGGAAGTCTCTACTTCTCCTTGGTCAACACTATCAGTTGCTTGATCACTAGCTTCTCCAGTATCTCCCCCATCAAAAGTTGATTTCACATGATCAACTCTTACTAGATACTTTTTAGTGATCTCCACATCTTTCTTTAAGTCTTCAATGGTCTGATTTTCAAAGAAGATAACGTCTCGGCTTCTGACAATCTTCTTGTCAACTGGATCCCAAAGCCTATATCCGAATGCATCACTTCCGTATCCTAGGAATATGCATTCTTTAGCTTTGCTATCTAGCTTGGACCTCTCATCTTTAGGTATATGGACGAATGCTCTGCATCCAAATACCTTTAGATGCTTATAATATACGTCTTTTCCAGTCCATAATCTGTTTGGCACTTCTCCGCTCAATGGTGATGATAGAGACAAGTTGATGACATTTACTACAGTCTTCATTGCTTCTCCCTAGAATGTTTTGGGAAGTTTTGAATTTGATAACATGCACCTTATCTTCTCCACAATTGTTCTGTTCATTCTTTCTACAACACCATTTTGTTGCAGAGTCTTTGGAACTGATCTTTCATGTCTGATACCGTGCATCTTGCAATATTCATCAAAGAATCTCATGTATTCACCACCATTGTCTGTGGGAATGCATTTTAACTTATTCCCAGTTTCTTGCTCTGTGATAGCATGAAACTGTTTGAAAACGCTAATCACCTCATCTTTTGATTTGAGTGCATAAGCCCAAACTTTCCTTGAATGATCATCAATTAATGTGACCATGTATTGGGTACCACCTAAAGTTTTCATTGACATAGGACCGCAAACATCTGAATAGATGACTTCTAACACATCTGGTTTCCTTAATGCATGATCCTGCTGAAAAGAAACTCTGTGTTATTTTCCCGCCAAACAATAAATACAACTTGGCAAAGCTTTATGTCTGAGATGTAACAAACTTTCTCTCTTGTCAAGTAATTGAAGCCTTTTCTTGCTCATGTGAACGAGTTGTTTGTGTCATAACTCCATGGATAAGTTATCTTAAGCAGTATTTACTGATACTTCTTGCACAGTCACTTGAGCCATGTACAAGCTAGATTCATTGTTTCCTCTCGCCACAACTAGCAAGCCTTTGTTGAGCTTCCATTTACCGCCAACAAATTCGCTCTTGTATCTAGCATTATCAAGAGCACCGATTGATATTAGATTTAGTCTAATATCCGGAACATGACCGATATCTCTGAGCACCAACTCAAAGACCGTGTTGATCTGGATATAGATGTCACATTTTCCAACTATTTTGGAAACATGATTGTTTTCCATTTTGACAATGTCAAAATCGCCACTGGTGTAAGATGTAAAATATTCCGCCTTTGAGGTAACATGATAAGATGCACCAGAGTCACACACCCAACATGATTCATGAGTCATAAGGTTGACAACATCTTCACATATAATTAGATTCGCCATCAGAGATAGTTGCAGTCGTATTCTTCGTCTCAACTTTGGTACTCTCTATGCCTTGTTCCTTTTTCAGCTTCTAGCAATCCTTTTTCATGTGGCCCATTTTGCCACAGTGATAGCATTTGACACTCCTTTTACTTCTATATTTTGACCTTCTTGATGTGCTAGCTCTAGAAGCCCCACGTTCACTTGATCTCTCTTTCATTATAGATAAAGTCTCCACGCAAGAGTGATATTTGTTCTTCCGTCTACTTTCTTCTTCAAGAATTACAACTACAATACCATTGAACATCAATGTTGACTTTGCAGCACCATTAGCTAAATTTATAATGAGGTGATCATACGAATCAGACAAACTTTGAAGTAAAAGTTTTGCACATTCATTTTCGTCAATTTTGTGCTCCATTGCTGTAAGTTGAGAAAATAGCGTGTTGAGAGTATTGATGTGGTCTGTCACGAATGTAGACTCTCACATCCGAAGAGTATATAATTTTCTTTTCAAGAAAATTTTAGTATGCAATGATTTTGCCTCATAAAATTTTGTCAACATATCCAAGATTTGTTTAGCAGTTGTCCTGTCTGAGACATTTGACAAAATTTCATCTGCTAGAACAAGAAGCAAATTGGCGATATAATTCTCATATGCTTTGATCCATTTATCGTCTTCAACGGTCGTTGGTCTTTCGCTGATGACCATAGCACAACTATCTTTTCTCAATTATGCCTTCATTTTTAATTTCCACAATGACAAATTATTACCGTTGAATTTCTAGATTTCTATTCGTCCCGCCATAATAACCTGGCTCTGATACCACTTGTTGGGAAAAATACGGATAATATGGAGAATTAAAAGAAATGTGGATAGTACTGATCTGGATAATTTCCAAGAAAGAATGCTCTTGACAATCTTATTAGATAGAATTTTCCTTTCCAAGTAAGTTCCCAGGAAAGGCTAAAGGGGTCACAAATAGTCCCACTTAAAATCCAGTCTCCTAGACAGAGCTTACTTACATAGCACAATTCCACCACCAACCGATACAAAAAACGATAGCAGATGTGACCCTAAAAATATCAAGAGTATTTTTCCCAAGCAAAAAGTAAGAGAAATACCAGCAAAAATAGATATCGAGAATTTTTACATGGAAACCCAAATTGGGAAAAACCAAGGGGACCGAGTCTAGAAAGATCTCACTATGAAAAATAGGATTTACAATATTTTTCTAAAAATCGAATATTCTAGAAAATATTCACTAAGAGAAAAACACAACTATTAGATTTCTCAATGTGCACAAATGCATCTCACATATTTTTCTCTCCCTCTTTCTTTTCTCTCATTCAAAAATTTCTCACTCTATTTTTCCTCCTCTCCTTCTCTCTTGCTTCTCCTTCTCTTCAATTTGGGGTGATCATCTTCCTTTGCAGGACTCTTTATGAGAGAGTCCTGCACGACACTATTCAATTTCTACCAACCACATTAATGTGGCAGGTAGAAGTTGGATCCCTCATCAAGAGGAGGGACCCAATAATCTGTCTGCGAGAGTGGAAGGGCATCGTTTAATGGGCTGGAGGGAAAGAAGTTTCGACTCTTCAAGTTTTGGATAATGGCGATCATTTAAAGAGAGAGAGAGAAAGAGAGATGGTGGGTGGTTATGGAGGTCGGAGGAAGAAGCAGAGAGAGTAATGAAGACGCACTTCATACATCTACATTTACCGTAAAAAAAATATATTATTAATTAATTATGAGTGTCCAGGTTTGAGCTTGGCTTGGCTCAAAGATCAGTCTATTTAGGATTTTTTTTTTATCTTTCAACAACTAGTTAGGCCGCGATGGATCTAAAAAATGGGCTTAGCCCAAAGTTTTAGTTGAGTTTTAAAGTGAATATTATATCATAATTATCAATCTTCATATTAAAAGAAAAAAAATATTTTTTGAATTTATCTTAAAAAATAGAAAATATAATTTATGGGTCATTCAATTCGATTCTCCTATTTATTTCCGACGTTCGTTACAATTTTTATACACGTTAGTAGTTAGTCGAATATTTTAAAAAACATACTCTGAAATTCATCCTTGTCCTGGGGTAAACATATAAATGGTATTACGAGGTGACTTAATTGGGACAAAATTGAGATCAAACAAATTCAAGCAACGGGAGTTGTTGTACTACATTGTATTTTCATTACACTTTGATCATTTGTATAAAATTGGTACTCATTCTTCGATTTTGTTTCTGAGTTCAATTATTCCATTAACTATAATTTGTTGAACGCCAAAGCGTAGAAGGAAGACCAATTGAGAAGGCTTAGGAGGAAAGACAGCAACACAAGTAATCTTAAAGCCTCCGATTTGTAAAGACAGACACAACAAAAGTACTTCACTTGAAAGCAACGCATTCACGTTATATAAAGAACCTATGGCCCATTCTCCACATTCACCATTTCAATTCTCACTTTCTCATACAAATGGCTCTGTCTTCCATATCTAAACCCGTTCTCACCAGTCTCTGTTTCAGTCTCTTTGCTGCCTGTGTGATCGCACATGAGTTTTCAATTGTCGGTTATTCGACTGAGGACTTAACCTCCATGGATAAGATCATCGAGCTGTTTGAATCGTGGGTTTCGAGGCATGGGAAAATCTACAGAAGCATGGAAGAGAAGCTGCATAGATTTGAGATATTCAAGGACAATTTGAAGCACATTGACGGTCGAAACATGAAGATCAGTAGCTATTGGCTCGGGTTGAATGAGTTTGCAGATTTGAGCCATGAAGAGTTCAAGAGCCAGTATTTAGGCCTGAAAGTTGAATTTACAGAGAAAGAAGTATCTCCAGAATTCAGGTACAGAGATGTAGCGGATTTACCCGAGTCAGTGGACTGGAGGAAGAAAGGTGCTGTTACTTCTGTCAAGAACCAAGGTTCTTGTGGTACGAGCTCATCTCTCTCTCTCTCTCTTTCTCTCTCTCTCTTCCCACCCTCTTTTGTGTTTTCTATATATGTTTTATGGTTGGGATGATGATTCATGGAGGATGCAGGGAGTTGTTGGGCATTTTCAACAGTTGCAGCTGTTGAGGGAATAAACCAAATAGTGACGGGAAATCTAACTTCGTTGTCCGAGCAACAGCTAATTGATTGTGATAAGGGCTTCAACAATGGCTGCAATGGAGGTTTGATGGATTATGCCTTCCAATTCATAATCTCTAATGGAGGACTTCACAAGGAGGAAGATTATCCATACCTTATGGATGAAGGAACTTGTGAAGAACAGAAGGTAAATGAACATATGCTAATAATCGACATCATTTCCCCATAAAATCACTCAATTTAAAATGAATTTTCTCGTGTAAACTTGCGTACCTAAATCTCCAGGAGGAATTGGATGTAGTAACCATCAATGGCTTCCAAGATGTGCCGGCAAACGATGAACAAAGCCTTCTAAAAGCATTGGCTCATCAGCCTCTTAGCGTAGCCATTGACGCTTCCGGTAGAGATTTTCAATTTTACAGTGGGGTAAGCTTGATGAGCTTCATTTAACCAAGTTTTCTACTCTGTCATCTGTGCAAAAGCTAGAACAGTCTCTACATGCTGCAAAGCTAAACGTTGGTTTTGAAATTTTACAGGGTATATTTACAGGACCATGTGAAACGGATCTAGATCACGGAGTAGCAGCCGTTGGATATGGGACATCAAAAGGAACTGATTACATAATAGTAAAGAACTCGTGGGGACGGAACTGGGGAGAAAGAGGATATATTAGAATGAAAAGAAACACAGGAAAAGCTGAAGGACTCTGTGGTATTAACAAAATGGCATCATATCCAACTAAAACGGAATAATATACACAAGAACAGCCATCATAATGTGTCTGAAAGCAGTCATCATTTTTTTATTTTTCCTTCTTTCAAGACCAATTGAATTTCTGTGTGTAGCTTTACCATGATGTTCTATCAATAAAGGAATTTCCCAGCAGCAAAAACACAGAAATGATTGAAAATAAATGCAGTTTCAAATAACATTGTTCTAGCTCATATCTATATGAGTTATAGCGAACAATTTAATGATATTTTTCGTTGATACTATTACAATGTATTCACATATGTATAACAACTTCCATGTGTTAAGATAAGCTTAGCTCCATAAATGTTGAATGATTATATCTGAGCGAATTTCCATTGTAGAGCAAAAAGAATAGTACTAACTCAAAACTTCGTTGTAGTTGAAGACACAATCATAAAGCCGTCCTCCAAGAAATTGAGCAACCTCTGGATGTTTCACCTATAAGTATAGGTGAGAGACAGAAGGTTAAGTGAAAGGAAATTAACACAGGTAGAGGCAACATGGAGATTTAGCGGAAGTAATGTAATAGCAATGCTTCTACAAGTGAAATCATTACCATTCCAATCTTTAGAGAATCACACTTAAATCGAGCATAAAGATTTGTTTCTATTCCTCGACCCTGTAAAATAGATAAAGGTTACACATTGAAATTTCATTTTCTTCAAGGGATTAGTAGCTTATTACAAATGCATTATAATAGAAGATATTAAACAAGGCCAAGTTACGTAAAAGATCAAGTTATTACGGGGAGAAAAGAGAAGATATTTGCATGCTGACAAATCCACTGCTGTACTGGATTATATTGAATTTGAATTTGCTTTAGTTAAGCTATTAGGGTCCACATAGTAACGGCATTATCAGTGTTAATTTAAATCAATATCTTTCGTGCAATGCAAAAAATAATAATAATAATAATAATAAATCAGATAGCATTCAAGGAAAACACAGGTAAAATTGCTAAGACTAGATGTAACACCTAGGGTATTTAGTTACGTGTAAATCTTGGATTATGTAAAATGTAATGCTTTGGTCATTGTCTAATTGTCACACTTTATTGTGATATTTTTATGGAAGATAATGTTTTAACATTTCTTTGAAATTATAGTGATGCAGTTGGTTATTATTATTAATAAAAATAAGAATTTATATTTGCTGAGTTAAATGTTATTGGCGGACGATCGTTGCAATTGATCGTTATGATCATCGAGCGCCCGGTTAATCGACCGGTGAAATTTGGTGCCGAATTCGTGACTGATCAATGGATTGGCGGTCGATCGTCTAAAGAAGAATCGATCGACCGGCAACCTAAAAAGTTGCCTGAAATGACACCATCGCCTGGAAGCTTCTGGGCTCGACTCCTGACGTTTCAAGGAATGCTCAAACGTCCCTCTCTATGACTCTTCACCTTTGTGTGGACGCTGAAGAGGTGCTGAAGGTGTTCTATAAATAGGGGACGTGTGTATGTTGGGAGAGTTTTTAGAAAAACCGAGAGTGCTATTTGCTGTTGTGTTTGGTTCTGTGCTTCTGTGAAACGCTTCAACGGTGAGGAGGGGCTGCTGCTAAGGAAGGAGAAGAGAAGGATTAAGTGAGGTAAGAAATAATGTGTCTTCTTTGTCCGTAAGGACCTACCTCACGGGGGTAGGATTGGTTGTGTTTTTCTGTGATTTTTCATACTTGTTTCCTTATTATTCTCTGCAAGTTATTGTTTTTGTAATGGTTTTGTTATTCTTATGTTCTCTGTTAAATTAGGTTTCATTTACTAAACGATAGAAATAATTTGTTGGTAATTAATCGTGAAGAGGAAGTAAGTTTACATGATTGATAACCTATTTTTCTATGATTTTTCTTCCCTGCTAATAGGATTGTCCATGAGGAAATGAGTTCTGCATATTTGTTAGATTTCTTGATTTATTCTCTCGGTATTATGCCTCTGTCAATTTTCTTCCCTGCATACAAGTTGTCTTTCTTCGATGGGAACCTCGTGGTAAATCTATCTTCCTTGATAAATTAATCTATTAATAGTATATTCATGAAGAAATGGGTGTTGGGAAATTCTTTTAGAAAGTATATGTCTCTCAAACAATTAAACCCTAAATAAAAATGTTCTAATTAGATGAATACTTCTGCGTGCTCTCTATTAAAAGTTAGATAGATGGAACCTGTTATTATAACTGCTGGAAAGCTATCGTTGCATGGTAGGTTTTGTTGTGTAATTATTGTTCCTAAGTGTTAGTATTTCATTGCCAAACAAATTGTAAATAATATATTAATATTCTTTGGGAAGAAAAGTAGTGAATAATATATAAAGAAATAGTGATATTTGTCGATACTGATATTTGTTGACAGTCATAGTGATAAACCTTTTATAAGGTTTACGTATGCAAGAAGAAAAAAGTAAATGGTAACTGGAAATAGCAGTTAGAATGAATAGTTAATTGATTAGCTGTCAATGTAACTACTTGTACAAAATAATAAATAGAAAGGCACAGGGAGAAAAAGGTAGGAAATTAGTAGTAAAGAAAAGTGGGTAGAGAGAAGTCCTTTCTACAGTGATTGTAATTCATTGGATTTACAAGAAATAAAGAAGAGTTTCATCGGAGAACTCTATCACATAGTTAGTGTTCTACTTTGGTAATATATCAATAGTGATGCATTCATAGTATTAAATTATTATTAATTCAATATTCCTGTTCATTGTTTGTTAAATTGTTTGTATTATTGTTTGAATTATTGTTTGTGATATATGAACTGCTGTGTGACATTCATATAGACATGTCAATAGGGTTGTATATCTATGCATTGCATGAAATAATAATGAAGATAATAAATGAGCGTTTTCTACGTGGATTCAGAGATTGAAGAGATTGCTCTAATGTAGAAAACAACTCGTTTGGGTGAGTTCGGAGACTGAAGAGGTTGCTCTCACTCAACTGGTAGTGAGTTTGGAAACTGAAGAGGGTGCTCTCACCCAAAAGATAAATGAACATAAATGTAAGTGAATTCGTTTTTAAGTGAGCTCGGAGATTGAAGAGGTTGCTCTCACGTAGAAACGAATTCAAGTGGTGAGTTCGAAAATTGAAGAGGTTGCTCTCACCCTGCTTACGGATCTATCAAACTTATGCATGTAGAGTACCATAGGTGTTACATTTACATTTCATTAATATTTCTTACTGAGCAATATACTCATTATTCCTCCTGTGATATAAGTATCGATTGTGATCTAGGTGACGTGAATGTGGAAGAAGTGTGATGCGATGCAAACTTGTGTTGCCATGCGCAGATCAACTATAGGGGTTATAGCTCATAAAAATAAAAGATGTTTAAATTACTTAAAGACTTTACTTTATGGTTTATAAATATTTTAAATTATATTGTTTTTTGAAAACAATTTAAATGTTTTTATTATTCCGTGAAAAGTACTATGATGATTTCTAATAAGTATATTTAAATAGTTTTTAAAATGATCGAAATTTTTATATTGCCGTAAACTGGATATAGAAATGTATAAACGAAATTAGGATGTTACATTAGATATGAGGAAGATCATGTTCTTCCATACTTTTATGGGTTAAAATGTCGTATAAAAGTGAATCATCAATTGTTCTTTGAAACTCCACTATAATGAGGAAAAAGAATTACCATTCCTTCCATAATAACAAGATCAGCATCCGTTGCCAAGTATGCAAGCTCCTGGGACACCTTTGCCAGATCAATAACCTGGAGGAATAGAAATGTCATGAAGGTGTTAATATACAAATTGATTGTACTTATTCTTACAGGTAAATCATTGCCAGAATTGGCAATTAAGAGATTGGAAGCATCAACACCTAGGAGCTGCTCCTTTTCGTCCTTCAGCTGATAAGTTGACAAGTTAGAGTAAACCAATAATTAGAAGGACAAATTATAACCAAGATTTAGAAAAAGGTACCTTTGAAATAATTTCAATCAGTTCAACATAAGTTACATCATTGATTGATGGCAAGTCATTAGCTGCTAATATAACCTGCAGCTAGAAAAGTCATGTGACGACTGCATATTTAACATGCAAATGAAAGCCGTTTAAACAGCCAGTTTTTGAAAGGAAGGGCGTAGTTAGATAATAAAGAAAAATGATAACTAAAAGTAAACCTGTGTCCCACTTCGAAGTAACTCTCTTACAAATGGCAAGATACCCAAAATTATATCCGCACCAGAATTATCCACAAAAATTACAACCTGTTAGAGCAAATACAGAAGATGTTTGATATATGAGAGGCACTTAGCACATATATCAGTTTGTTGAGTAGAAAAGATTACAGGTAGAGTTAAGCTTGCCTTTTTCCAAGGTTTCTTGTTCCATTTCAATTTAAAATTTTCCAAATCATCAATAACCCAAGGTCGAGGAACAATATTTTGACAGCTCGCCAGAAAGGACATTCCATCTCTTGAGAACACCTCAGCTAGCTTTCAAGAAGACTTAAAATTAATAAAGAGATTATTGAAATTCAAAACAATTGTGAACTCTTTGGAATTCCTAGTAAAAAAGAACTCAAAATTTCAATTGTGAATGATCAGAATCAAAATAAGATACCAAATTCTCTGTTTTCAAATTTGAATTTCACAAATAATAGAATATATCTAAAAAGTTACTTCTGGATGGGGATTAAAGAGAGGTTTCACCTATGATTTCTGTGTCATGCAAAAATCTTTCCATTGTCTTCAGATAAATAGCTCATCTTTAAAGCTATCACAAAGGAAATATACAAGCTTAAAATGGCTTACTGCACTTTGCTCTAAATAATATGACTTATGTAAGGTTGTGGAGTTTAACCGTTAAAGAACCATAAAAACAAATTCTAAGATATAGAGAGTACAAACTACAAATGAACTGGGCAAAGAGGCTGAATTCTTTCTTAGAGATTAATTCATATATTCTTTATCAGAGACTAGGTTGATCAACCTGAGCAGAACCAAGATCAAATATGTTGCCCGCAAATATTCCTCTAACAAGATTCTCCAAACGTTTGCTTCCATCTTCAATAGCATCATTAAGCTGAACTACATCTGAAAATAAAGATATAGCCTTTGCATTCTCTTCATCCTGTATGTATCAAGGTAAAGCAGTTCAGGAATTATTTTACAATGATCGTGCACAAAACATGTTAAATTGATAATTTCTACAAAATTCCAACACTCAACATTACGTCCAAAGTTTTATTTTTATTAAGGGGATGAGAGGGAAAGAAAGCTCCATTGTCGTGATCCTCAAAACTATTGCATTACCGTCCCTCATAACTCAACCACAGAGAGTAACAGAAAAAATTAACCATTACCTTAACTCTCTTGAATATATCCTTAAATCCCAGTTCTCTAAGTACTTGCTCCCGAATTCTACAGAGAAGCTACAATAGGTTCCATTAGATAAAGAAATTGGGTCTCTCAATAGCTAAAGAAAAAAGAAAAGACATGTATTTCTGTTTTTCTTTTTTCTGTAAGAAAATTGAAGTTTTGAACGACAATATATCCACTCAAATTTGGCTCACAATGCCATCAGGTGGACCTCCATGACTCTCTGGGTCTTTCTTGAAATCGTCAAGGATCTCAGCATACCTACAATAATTAAAAAATAGTTCGTGTCAAACTTGTATGAAGTAAAGAAATATGCATCTCAACTCCTGTGGAAGAATAATGAGCCAGATATTGTCCCAATATAACCTATCTCTAACATCGCTTACTCTAAGTGAACATAAGGTGACAAAATAGCGCAAAAGAAATATCTTTGTTTTCCAGATAATAAGCAGTGCTAGTATTTTTATGTCAAAACAAAAACACAAATGTCACTGTCATAAACAGGATGAACATAACACTATTATCTGAGTGCACCTTTCGGAAAATTTTTCAGCCTTGATGGAAGCATCAGGAGTTGTTGGATCACTCTCCGCCCTTTTCCTAGATAATAACACGACAGAATCCATGAGCTATACAGAAGTTTCTCAACACAGACAAAAGCGGAATGAACGTCACTTAAAAAAAAGACTAAAATCTTTACTCTTTGCAGGATTCGGAGTAGGAAACAAAAAAATATGACAATTCACAAGAAATTCAGAAGAGCAAAAATCGGAAAGCAAAACAACAAAAATCTAATCCCGAACAAACAAAGTGAACCAAAACGAAGCGGAGAGTATGTTAAAAATACTTGAAAGAGGGGATGGAATTGCAGAAGACGTTGATCCACGAAATCTCCGTGGGGGTTGGCTTGCGAGGATTATCGGAAGGGAAACGGTACGGAATGGTACAAGCCCTGTAATTGGACTCAATAGGAGTGAACAACAGTGGAAATGGAACCAGCTCCGAGACATCCTCCATCGTCTCCGTCGCTATATCGTTTCAATCAGACAATTGATAAAAGTCCAGAGAGTTTTCGAATCGATGAAAGAGCTCGCATCAGAGAAGCAACAAAGCGCAGACAGAATCTACGAGAGACAGCGCGTTGCCGTTGACAACGTTTAACGTCTAGCTTTGATTGATCAATCAAAAGGGTCACTAATTAAATAATGGGAAATTAACGTATCAACATAAGTTATTTATGAAATATGATAAATCATCCACTAAATCACTAAATAATTTTTATTAATAACTTAAAAATTGAATTATAGAAAATAGATATCACAAATATTGTAGTTATCGGTTGAGAAACATTACCACAAACACAATATTGATTTACTAAAACTTTTTGTAAATTCTAATTTTATGCTAAAATTGTAATAATTGAAGCAATCTTGCTGAGAAGACATGTCAGGAAGCTCCGAAATGGTTCAGTTTGTCGTCGAAAATAATTTCTACGTTTTCAGTTTTCTGAACATCTTTTCATCATCGAAAACAATTCTCTCTTCTCAATTTCACTCTCCAGTTTTTATCACCATCTTCTCCTTTCTCTTTTTGGTTCATCGTTGTCATTCAGTACTCATAACCAATGTCTCACTTTTCGAAGAGGAAAGTAATCTTTCCATCGTGGAAAGTGATCATTCCACAGCAAAAAGTAATTTTTCTACAGGTAGAACATTATTGTTCCACAGTAGAACGTTGTTTTTCTGCCGCAAAACGACAACGTTTTTTAATGAATAGTAGAAAGACAACGTTTCCTCACGCAACGGCAACGGTTTTTAACGGAAAACGTAACTACAATGTTTGCTCTGTCCATTTCTCATAGTTTAGTGTTTAAGTTGTTAGCATAAATTGTTCAGTGATTGACTTGTCATTGAGCACTAAGTACAGTGGTTGATTTGTTATTTTCCCTTAAATAATTAAACACAATTAATCATAAATAAATTTTAAATCAGGTAAATATCAAAATGGACCTCAAAGTAAGAGATATTTTTTAATTAGCACCTTGCCCTTTCAATTTCCTCAATTGGCACATTGAAATTTGAGACGTTAGTAACAAACACTCTCACCATTATGGAGTCTGTTAAATGCACCACGTACGAAGCAAGTGATCTCAAAAGAGTTCAAAAAATTTATAGAAAACCATCCTTTTGCATCGACTTGGAGACGACCCTGGCCTGTGACTACGACTTGGAGGAGTGCAAGGGAGAGATTGGACGACAAAGAAAGGAGAGCTCAACAATGACTCTATGTTGGATGAGGAACATATTGCTTGGTTCTTTTTTTTGATTTTATAAGTTCTTATGGCGATTCTCTATGTTTGGTTTTCTAGGGTTTCGACATATTTCGAAGTATTTTGTCGTCTAGTAATTATACCTTGTCAAATAGCATAACACATGAAAGATTTTGCATTCCTGTGTATTCTTGAGCGCAATACCCTGTCAATATACATTTTTTCCATCTAGATTTTGAAGCTTGACATGTCAAATTAGAGTGGTTTTTGTTACATCGTTGATATAAAATTAATTTAATGTTTTATACTATATCTTTCTAGTGTTTTAGTTTATCAAGTAAATGATGTTGTCGAAATAAAGCTTAATAATTCAACACAAGAAAAATTTTGAAGCAAGCAAAATAAGTATTGTTCAAACAGTGTGTAGTGTTGCATATGTCATAATTTAAATAGTTGGGGTGGATAGAATCATACCAAAATTGTGGAAATCATACTAAACTTGTGGAAATGAAACAAACTATGGAGTTCAATGTGTTTAAGTTTGTTCTTATACTTAGTATAAATTGATATCTATATGTAATGAAAGAAAATTTCCATCTACTATTTTGTTCTTGATTTTGGACTCTTTAACCTAGTACGTAAGTTGTGAATAGTGGAAAACCCAATGACTAGGACTATAATCTTAGTGTTTTTTTTTTTTTTTTGCATATGTTAGAGATTGTAGGACATTACCTGGAATGTTGAAATGTTTCTAAAGAGATGAGAATTTTTATTCTTTATTGTCATTTATTTATTGTTGTTATGTCATTTATGTTAGGTCCCTCTTCATGAAAGGAAGGAGAAGAAAATGAGAAATTCTCCTCTTGGCAGCCCATGTGTTTCTCCTTCAGCAAGAAGCTTCCTTCAGCAATCTTCAGCCGTCCACATGTGTTTTGTTTTTCTCCTTCAGCAGCCGCCCACATGCATTCTTCAGCAGCCTTCCTTTTGTCCATTTATGGGAAATCCTCTTTATAAATAGAGAGGATTTCCATTAAGAGCAGCACCCCAGTCTCAAGTTACAGTGTAGGAGGAGAAGAAGAGGGAGAGAGATGAGAGATGAGAGAAAAAGAGAAGATTTTTTGGAGGGAGAGAAAAGGAAGATTGAGGGAGAAATAAGTGAGGTGTAATTGTGCACGAGAAATCTAAGAGTTGTATTTTCTCTTAGTGAATATTTTCTAGAATATTAGGTTCTAGAAAAATATTGTAAATCTTGTTTTTCATAGTAAGATCTTTCTGGACTCAGTCCCCATGGTTTTTTCCCAATTTGGGTTTCTACGTAAAATTCTCAGACTCTATTTTCGCTGATATTTCATTTACTTCTTGTGGAAAATTTATTATTAATATTTTTGGGATCGCATATGCTATTATTGTTTCTTTCAATTCTCCATATTATCCACATTTTTTCCAACAAGTGGCATCAGAGCCAAGTTATTATGGCGGGAAGAATTGAGATCCAGAAATTCAACGATAATAATTTCTTATTGTGGAAATTGAAAATAAAGGCATTATTAAGGAAAGATAGTTGTGTTATGGCCATCGGTGAAAGACCAGCGACCGTTGAAGATGATAAATGGATGAAAGCAGATAAAGATATTGTCGCCAATTTGAATCTTGCTCTAGGAGATGAAATTTTGTCAAGTGTCTCAGAAATGACAACGGCCAAGGAAATTTGAGATACATTGACAAAATTGTATGAGACAAAATCATTGCATACTAAAATATTTTTGAAAAGAAAATTATATACTCTTCGGATGTCAGAGTCGACATCGGTGACGGACCACATCAATAGTCTCAACACACTATTTTCTCAACTCGCAGCAATTGAGCACAAAATTGATGACAATGAACGTGCAGAACTTTTTCATCAAAGTTTGCTTGATTCGTATGATCACCTCATTATAAATTTAGCCAATAGTGCTGCAAAGCCAACATTGGTGTTCAATGAAGTTTCAATAGCAATTCTTCAATAAGAAAGTAGATGGAAGAACAAAGAACACTCTTCCATGGAGGCCTTATCTGTAATGAGAGGGAGATCAAGTGAACGTGGGGCTTTTGGAGCCAACACCTCGGGGCAGTCAAAATGAAGAAGTAAAAAGGGCGTCAAGTGCTATCACTGTGGCAAAATAGGCCACATGAAAAAGGATTGCTAGAAGCTGAAAAAAGAACAAGACACAGAGAGTGCCGAAGTTGAGACGAAGAGTACGACTGCAACTGTCTCTGATGGTGAATATGTAATTATATGTGAAGATACTCTCAACCTCATGACCTATGAATCATGTTGGGTGTGTGACTCCAGTGCATCTTATCATATTACTTCAAAGGCGGAATATTTTTCATCTTACACCAGTGGCGATGTCGACATCGTTAAAATGGGAAACAATCAAGTTTCCAAAATAGTTGGAAAAGGCAACATCTTTATCCAGACCAACACGAGCCTCAAGTTGATGCTCAGAGATGTCAAACACGTTCTAGATATTAGGCTAAATCTAATATCAATTGGCGCTCTTGATATGGGTACAAGAGCGAATTTACTGGCGGTAAATGGAAGCTCAACAAAGGCACGCTAGTTGTAGTAGAAGGGAAAAAAGAAGCTAGCTTATAGGTGACTCAAGTGACTATGAAAGAAACATCAGTAAATACTGCTCAAGATAACTCATCCATGGAGTTATGGCACAAAAGGCTCGGTCACATGAGTGAGAAGGGACTTCAATTGCTTGGCAAGAGAGAAAGTTTGTTACATCTCAAACATGAAGCTTTGCCAAGTTGTATTCATTGTTTGGCGAGAAAACAACACAAAGTTTCCTTTCAGAAGGTTCATGCATTGAGGAAACCAAATGTGTTAGAAGTCATCTATTCAGATGTTTGCGGTCCCATGTCAACGAAAAACGTTAGGCGGTGCCTAATACATGGTCACATTCATTGATGATCACTTAAGAAAAGTTTGGGCTTATGTAGTCAAGTCAAAAGATGAAATGTTTAGCGTTTTCAAACACTTTTATGCTCTCACAGAGCGAGAAACTGGAAACAAGTTGAAATGCATTCGCATAGACAATGGTTGCGAATACATGGGATCCTTTGATGAATATTGCAAGATGCACAGTATCAAACACGCAAGATCAGTTCCAAAGACTCCGCAACAAAATAGCTTTGCATAAAGAATGAACAGAACAATCGTAGAGAAGATAAGGTGCATGTTATCACATTCAAAACTCTCAAAATATTTTGAAGAGAAGCAATGAAGATTGCAGTAAAAGTCATCAACTTGTCTCTATCATCACCATTGAATGGAGAATTGCCAAACAGATTATGGACTAGAAAAGACGTATCTTATAAGCATCTAAAGGTGTTTGGATGCAGAGCGTTCGTTCATATTCCTAAAGATGAGAGGTTCAAGCTAGATTGCAAAGCTAAAGAATGCATATTTCTTGGATATGGAAGTGATGCATTCGAATATAGGCTTTGGGATCCGGTTGACAAGAAGATTGTTAGAAGCTGAGATGTAGTTCTCTTTGAGAATCAGACCATTGAAGACTTAAAAAAAGATGTCAAGATCACTAATGAGCATCTAGTAAAAGTTGTTCCTATAAAATCAACTTTTGACGGGGGAGATGTTGGAGAATCTAATAATCAAGCAACTGATAGAGTTGACCAAGGAGAAGTAGAAACTTTCCCTGAATCAGTTGTAGAGCATGAACCAAGAAGGTCAACAAGAGATCGCCAACCATCAAAAAGATACTCTGTAAATGAGTATGTTATGATTACTAATGGCGATGAACCTGGGAGCTATGAGGAATCTCTGGAGCATCCACAAAAGAAGAATTGGTTGGATGCAATGCAAGATGAGATAATATAATCAGATGAGATGATATCATTGCATGAGAACCACACATATGAATTTGTTCAGCTTCCAAATGGGCGAAAGGCGCTCAAGAACAAATGGGTATACAAGCTCAAAGCTGAAGACAAGCTATCACAACCAAGGTATAAAGCACGACTGGTCGTGAAAGGCTTTGGTCAAAAGAAGGGCATTGACTTTGAGGAAATTTTTTCACCTATCGTAAAAATGTCATCCATATGAGTGGTACTTGGATTAGCCTCAAGTCTAAACTTAGAGATCGAACAACTCGATGTTAAGACTGCCTTCTTGCATGGTGAACTAGAAGAAGAAATCTACATGGAGCAACCAGAATGGTTCGTTGTTAAAGGAAATGAACATCTGGTTTGTAGATTGAAGAAGAGCTTGTACGGATTGAAGCAAGCCCCACGACAATGGTACAAGAAGTTTGATTCCTTCATGGTCAATCAAGGATACAAGAAAACTTCATCAGACCATTGTGTGTTCGTGAAAAGATTCATGGATGGTATATGTATAGTCCTCTTACTTTATATTGACGATATGCTGATTGTGGGGCCAAACAAAGAAAAAATTGCTAAGTTAAAGAAAGAACTTAGCAAGTCTTTTGCCATGAAAGACTTAGGACCGAAAAAAAAATATTTGGGTTGAGTATCACTCGTGATTGGAAAAATGCAAATTTATGGCTATCGCAGGATAAATATATCAAGAAAATTCTCAGCAGATTCTATATGGATCAAGCAAAGCCAGTCAGTACTCCTCTCGCCAGATATTTCAAGCTTACTTCCAAAGAAAGTCCTTCTACTGAAGAGGAAAAAAACAGAAATGCAGAAAACTACATATGCCTCTGCAGTCGACAGCTTGATGTATGTTATGGTTTGTACGAGACCTGATATTTCACATTCTATTGGAGTAGTCAATCAATTTCTATCAAATCTAGGCAGAGAACATTGGAATGTAGTGAAATGGATTCTTAAGTATCTTAGAGGTACTTCAGAATTACGTTTGTGTTTTGGGAGTAAAGAACCCTCATTGGTAGGCTATACTAATGCAGACATGGCTGGAGATATCGACTCCAGAAGATCAACATCAGGGTATTTGGTTACATTTGGGGGGGGGGGGGGGGGAACAGTTTCATGGCAATCAAAAGTGGCAAAAATCAGTTGCATTATCGACAACAGAACCTGAGTTTATAGCTGCTACAGAAGCTTGCAAAGAAATTTGGTGGATGCAAAAATTTATGACAGAGATTGATCATAGACAAGACAAATACATCTTGTATTGTAATAGTGAAAGTGCTATTCATTTGAGCAAGAATTTAAGTTTTCATTCAAAGTCAAAACACATAGATGTCAAATATTATTGGATCTGAGAAGTGTTGGACACCAAGGAAGTATATCTGGAGAAGATTCACACAGATGAAAATGGCTCAAACATGATGACAAAGATCTTACAAAAGGACAAACACGAATTCTATAGAAGCTTAGCTGGTCTAGACTTTCCTCATCATAAATCGGGAGGGGGAGATTTGTTAGGTCCCTCTTCATGAGAGGAAGGGAGAAGAAAAGGAGAAATTCTCCTCTACGCAGCCCATGGGTTTCTCCTTTAGCAATCTTCAGCCGCCCACATGTGTTTTGTTTTTCTCCTTCAGCAGCCGCCCACATGCATTCTTTAACAGCCTTCCTTTTGTCCATTTATGGGAAGTCCTCTCTATAAATTCTAATGACCCAGTTTTTCGTTACCTTTTTAAAATGCGTGAAAATTTAAAACTTTTGTAAAGTGACTAAAATCATTATTTAAACCCTTTTAATATGAAATCAGAGTGCGCTTCTTATAACCGAACCGTTAACAAAATCTTTTTACTTTACTTTGACTCGTTATTAAAATCGTTATGATTTTGTAGAAAACTATAGTTATAAAATCTAGTGGAAGCGCAAATTAATTTTTATTTGAAAATGTGGCAGAAGCGTAAATATACTTTTTCTTTGAAAATGTAGCGGAAGCGTAAAATATTTCATTTATAGACAGTTAATTAAATCGTTACTTTATATTTTACAATTTCTCTTCTCAGTTACTCTTTACATTAATTAGTCTGACCAACCGTGTAACACCCCAAAACTAGTTTCCCGTAAACAATGTAATGTAGCTTCGAAAATGAAATTTAATGTAATGCATTTCGTTCCTATACGTCTTGGCTATGACTTGTAAATTCATGGGACGTCCGAATTGGATAAACTTAGTCAAATTTTCAAAGGAAATAGACTTTTTGGACATTGGGATGACTCAGGACGCCGTCCAGCGTCCCAACTTCCCTATGCTAAGGTGTTGCAGACGCAGGATGCGGATGATAAGGACAATACAAGACGCGTCCGCAACAAATCAGTTTAAGTCTGTCAACTTTAGGACAACCGTGGACGACTGTGGATGAGGAGGAGAGTCGTTCGAATTGAATCTGTCCAATTCCTGGACACATTCAGATGACATATGCGGACGATGAGGACGCGAGATGTGGCATCCAAATTGAATCCATCTTATTCAATTCCCCTCGCTGACGACACATGCGGACGCCAACTAGCGTCCGAATCGTGATTGCGGACGGTACGGATGATGATGGGGACGCCGTCTGCCATCCGAAGTCAGATTTTAGCCTTTATATATTTGGTATTGCGGATGATTGCGGACGCGAGCAAGTCATCCGCACTCATCCAAAACGCATCAGTTTAGCAATAGAATTAGATTTAAATTAGGGGGGAAACGACATGGGTCGTTTTAGACGATTGCACGTCGCCTATCTCCCCACGATACCGGCTATAAAGGGTATCATTCACACCCCTCTACCTCACGTATGACGTGCCTAGGAGGGAACTCTATTTATTTAGTCCTTAATCCCTCCTTATCCATTGTTTTGTTCTTTCGGGAAGGGCTAGGATTTCTTTGAAAAGGGGAGTCAATTGGAAAGCAGCTGTCCGTGAAAAGGGAACGGGCTAGGATTTCTTTGAGAAGGGGAGTCAATTGGAAAGCAGCTGTCCGTGAAAAGGGAACCTTCAATAGGTAAGGATTTGGGTAGTCATTGGCCAGGTGAAGGCCCTACACCCAAGTAAATTATGTGTGTGAGTGATTATGACTGTTGAGAATTCTGTAATTGTTTCTACCCTTATCTCTGTAGTCTTCCTGAAGTATATTACTCTGCTATTTTAATATAGAGTTTCCTCACTTAAGTAGATAACTTGTATTGTAAATTAATTAGCTAGATTAGACTAATATTACTATTAATTCCAAGTATTACATATTGGTGTTGATGATGAGTATTGAAATGTTTAGGCTAATAAGTGTTAAGCATGATTGAAATTGAGATTTAAACTAAGAACTCCATAGCAACTATAAACGATGAATCATCTAAAGCCGAAGTATCACTGGAGATATATGAATTGTCCATTCTTTATAAGTCATTTTGGGTTTATTACCGTTCAATGCATGATTTCTCTTCGAGTACATTTGGTTTACATGTCCGCCATATTATCTTCATTATTTCCATACTCACTGAAACATATTCGATGCCACTTTCGATAGCAAGCATGCTAGTTCCACCGTTTTATTGATATTATAATTAATGCGATTTTCATTTTTATCAAGCATGCTAGCTTACAATTATTACTGTCATAAATAGGTTTGAGTTTACTGTTTTAGTGGAATTGCAAGCATGATCTGTGACTTTGTTTAGTGGCGTGTTATCACTGTTTTGAATGTTGAATTCACATAGGTTGAGCTTACTGTTTTAGTGGAATTGCAAGCATGATCTGTAACTTTGTTTAGTGGTGTGTTATCACTGTTTTGAATATTGAATTCACATAGGTTGAGTTTACTGTTTTAGTGGAACTGCAAGCATAATCTGTAACTTTGTTTAGAGGCGTGTTATCACTGTTTTGAATGTTGAATTCGCAAATGAATAACATCTATCTTCTGTTGCATCAATGGTTAGTTAATAGCATGAAGAACTTTTTATCTTCGCTACAATGTTCATCGTTTAGGAAACATGATCTATCGTCTTATTTTGCTACTTATTGCTATACCATCGTCATTAATAACATGATTTGTAACTCGTTTTGATTACTGGTACCGCAGTGTTAGTATCAAACATTAAGCATATTCTCGTTGTTCTGTACAATCATCTTACGTTGTAGTTAATACTGATTAAAAGCATGATAGAAGTTGTATAATTCGCTGCGATGTGTAGTCGTTAAAATATGCATATTTTGTTGTTCTTCCATGTAATTTTCTGCTGCTTATTCCTCACTAAGGAGCATGATTCGTTGCTTTATTTCCTTTGTCATTGTACACTGGTCACTTGTATTCAATTGTGTAAATTCATTTAATAGTATGATCTCGCTTATTAGTATGATTTTATTCAATAATATGATATTATCTGATAGCATGAGTACATTAGTAGTATGATTTCGCTTAATTGACATAAAGTTTATTTAATAGCATGATTCTGTTTAAATAACATAATTGTGTGTACTAGCATGATTTCGTTGACAACATGATTTCATATAATAGCTTTTAAACTGTTAGTCACTTTATTTGGAGTTGATAAGTTAGCATGCAAATGATTTCCATTGTTTCAAATGTTTAGTCGGTATACCTTGTTTTTCCCTTATGTGTTATGCAATGCTATTTCATCTTAAATTTCTTATTGGATTAGTGCTTGGTGTTCATGTATATACTAGTTAAATAGGAGTGTGCTCATACATTCATATAATAGAAACCAAGTAGGGAGTATTCCCTCGGGGTGGTACTCACATGCATGGTAAGGAAAGAAAAACGATAAGAAAAGACCAAGGAAAGGAATAAGGGAGTTGGGTGGTGGATGGGTAGCGGTCCTAGTCTAACAATTAGGTAATGCTCCTACCTTATCGGGAACAGGACCTAGTTGTCCATATGAGGTTAGGTCCGACCCACTACACCATCCATATGGGTCTTCCAATCTCCAACTCGAAGTATGAGTAAAGAAAGAAAGAAAGAAAGAAAACGTAAAGAAAGAATTGGTTTGGGTGGCCCTCATTCCGAAGGAACTAAAAGAGAGACATATGCATTTTGTTTTCCCTATTTCCTTACTGGGCGTAAGCTCATGTCCTTACTTGTGGTGTAGGTAATGAAGTAATTGTGCCAGGAGTTGAGTATCCGGTGGAGGCGCAAGTGGAGTAGTAGTGGTATGGCATTCATATAAAGAAGGGAAGTTGTTAATAATAAGGATTTAACGTCAAACATGGTTTGTAAACGTTTAATTAACTTTTTCATGTTTACTTGGTTTCGTATTTAAATTTCAGAACCTTAATTAATGTTGGTTATGACATTTTCAAATTTACATTTCCACAGATTAAATCATGCATGTTGATTCCTTTAAAATAAACAGTTGTTTTAGAAAGTTAGTAACGCTCAAATTTTGTAGCACTCTGATTTAAAATGCCAAATGTTTTCCAAATAATGATTTCTTTAAAGTTGTTAACTAAATTAGAAGTTGTATGAACTCGTAAGACAAATAAGAAATTTGGGTCATTACAGTTGGTATAAGAGCAATACTACTACTCTTGCATTTTGCCGCGAATAACCCAAACTCGACGGGTAATGTCCTCCGACAGTAAGTTTTCCTTTAGTAATTCAATGTATCTATGAGAATTTATTGTATGGTAGCATGAAAATGTATAGAATTGTATTAGATTTTCCTGTTATTCTTAATGCTTATTCTAATTTATTTAGGATAATTACACCATAGTGTAGGAGTATATAGGAATGTAACTAATAAATGTATTCCTTTAATGAATTCTCTTAAACTTATTGTTTGCAATATAATGTGAAAACTTAGGAGATTGAAAATGGCTAGAAGAGAAAGAGGAGGCATGTCTGGTGTCGGAGATGTACCTCAGGCACCCGACCAGCGAGAGGATCATGGTCGTGATGAAACTTTGGAATGCAGGGCTGCAATTATAGAACAACAGTCACAGCAGATTGAGAGGCGGAATCGATTCATGGAACAACAATCCCGGTGCATGGAAAGGATTATGGGTCTGGACCACGGGAACGACCGTGATATGCTGATTTATGGAAGTCTGATTCTTTGATTTCTGAGCTTCGATTTCTACATTCTTCAAAGCTTCAGAATGTAGTAGCAATTAACGGAGGAGTCACCAGTAATTCGTCATCAATTGTTCCTTGTCACAAGGTCACCATTCACGCAGACAGCGAAGAGTTGTGCATGAATTTTTTGTTCTGGAGGTACAAATTCAAGATAAATTACTCCTTGGAAAATGAATATGAAAATCTAGTGATGTTCAATTGAAATGTTTCTCTATGGTGTTTTATAGCTCTGTGCTTTCATGTGTCGTTAGTATTCTGTTCTTTTTTTGAGATCCTTATGAATCGAAGACGTTATGAGAATTAAATTTAATTGTCTGCTTTTTTAGAACCATTTTTAGTACAGAGGCAATCTTCAGTTTTTCTAGCTAGCTGTTGGATTTGGCAATTATGGTAACCAAATTTTACCTTGTTGAGTTGATCAAAATTATTGTTTTCTTTAGCTAATCATGAATAAAATTTCATAAGCTTTAGTCATCTATATTGGATAATCCTAGAGAAGAAATTTCTATGCATGAGATCCATTAGCTTGATTATAGAATGTAAACTATATGTGGGTGCATTTAGTGATTTTAATTTTCTTTTTAATGTAGCTCTATTGTTTCTAGTTAGAGGCCGACTCTTGAGGCAGGGGTTGTGCATTTATTGTTAAAGGCAGGGTCAATGACATTACTAGGAATCGGAACCGAGTCCAGTTCCGGTTTTGGGTCTGGTTCCTTGCGGTTCCGGTTCCGGTACCTTACTCTTGGAACCAAGAACCGAATGGTCGGTTCCAAGAGGTCTGGAACCGGCACCGAGAACCGATTTGCCCACCCCTACAAGCGATTGTGCTTTTCTTGTGAATTGACATCCTTGCACTTGATAGTGCATCATAGGATTATTTGGTACATATATAAAATAATATATGAACCACCTATTTAATCTAATACATGTACTAGTACATAATGAATCACCTAGTTACATGAACTACCCATCAATAATTCATACAAATACATGAATCAATATACCTATATATACATGAATGAAAACATTGTAAATGACTCTTTACAAATGCATTGAACGTAACTAAAACTAAATTGAAAACATACATTCACCAAAACATATTAGTTAAATTAAGCTTGTAATTTTAACATTCTCTCTTAAGCTTAATTCCTTGTGACTCCAAGCATCATCCTTAGCCTGCTGATGCACCAAGGGCTGCAACCTTTGGCAAGCAAGGGGAGGGTGCTTATCGGTTATGCCAAAACATAACACCAATTTGTCAAAAACGTAACTTTCTCTCCAGAACTCCAATCAGTACCAAATTTGGAATGCAATCAATAATAGTAGTTTATAATGTACCCTCCAAAAAATCACATCCAAATTAGAAAGGAAACGAAAGTTATGCAAACATAATAGAACCTTCCCGGAAAGACACCAAGAAAAAGTTTTGAACCAAAATGGGCAACTCACAACTTTCGTGTCTTTGAGCCAAATGACGCAAAATTTGAAACACACAATCCGTGAAAAGTGAATAAGCAGTCCTCCTAATTTCAGAGTCCAATTCGTTTAGCAAAGAAAATCACAATAGAAACTTACAAGCCGGTCCAAAGAATGCTATGTCAGCAACCTTTGACTTCTATGGATCCTTTGTTGAAAAGAACCTCTCCACCTTGCTTCACAGCACAACTTTTAATATTCCACCCTGGATATCACCTCTGGAAGGAGTTGGTGGGAAGATCAGTGTAAGAAACCCACCCTAAGACAAGCTAAGAAAGTGGTGGGTTAATTGGTAGACTCACAACTCTTGGGTTTTGCCTTAGGAGATGGAAGCTGAGTACAAGAGAAAACTCCAACACAAAAGATAAGCTTCAGCTGAATGAAATTCCAAAATTATCTTTAGACAAACCATAATGTGGTTTAAATACCTCACAAGGTTTGCCCTAAAAAGAAAATTACAAAAATATCCTTCAAAAGAAACAACACAAACATAAGTCCTAATGTAACACACATAGTCGAGACACCAAGCAACACCATTATCCAAATCAATAATAATTCAATCCAAAAAGGAACCATATGCAAGCATACCATCAATCTCTAATTAAGAAAGTAAAACATAACATATGTATGACACATCTTCAGCTGCTGACCTCCTAAGGCAAGGTATTGGTAATGTCATCTTGATTCTTGGGTGAGGTTCTAGTCGAGTGGGGTGCATGAACTATCCAAGTGATGAGGTTCTCTGGTCTTTCTTTGTCCTCATGGTGTGGTTCATCTTCTAGTCCTTCTCCACCTACAAAATAAAATTTTGTGAAAAGGTTAATAAGCTTCTTGGCGCGGACTCTAGTAACTGGGCGTTGTGGTGCATCAATACTTGAGAGGCTTCGTAAAAAATATCAGCAACTTGATCCTCAGTTTTTACATACTTCACTTGCACTTCATTTTTCGTAATACAGTCATGAAGAAAATGATATCTTCTATCTATATATTTGCTTCTACCATGAAAAACGGAATTCTTTGCCAATGTAATAGTTGATTTATTGTCAATAAGAATTTTTGTAGCTTCCTCTTGTGGCATTTGTAACTCCTTCAATAGTCTTCTCAATTATATGGAATGACATACACAAGATGTAGTAACAACATACTTAGTTTCACCAGTGAATAGTGTTAAAATTTGTTGTTTCTTCGAACTTCATGTAAGAGTTGTATTACCCACATAGAAAGCAAAACATGTTATGCTCTTTGTATCATCCATGTCTCCAACCCAATTGTTATCACTATATCTGACAAGCTTAAATTCATCAGAAAATAAATGAAGTGAGCCAAATCAATTGTACCTTTGACAGATCCAAGAATCCACTTCGCCACCTTGAAATGAGTCATGCTTGGTGACTCCATGAATCGACTGACTAGTCAACTCCAAAAAGAATATATGGTCTTGTGCAAGTTAAATAGCTCAAACTTTCAACAAGGCTCTTGAAAATTGTAGAATCAATTATCTCTCATTTCTTATTTTTTGATAATTTCACTCCATATGCCGTGGGAGTCTTCATAGGTTGACAATTCTTCTTTTTGAACTTTTTTAGAATCTCTTTAGCAAAGTCTTCTTGAGATATGAAAATGTTATCATCTCTTTGATTGATCTTCATGTCAAGATAGTACGACATTAGATCAATATCCATCATCTCAAACTCCTTAGTCATTGCTTGCTTGAATTCTTTGCACATACTCTGATTATTTCCCGTAAAAACCAAATCATCAATATAGAAGCCAGCAAATGAGAAATCTCTATTTTCTCGTACCTTAGCATAAAGAAAGTGCTTATATAGGACTTTTGTAAACCCATTTTTGAAGAAATACTTGTCAATTAGACTATTTTAAGTTCTTGGAGCTTGCTTCAAGCCATACAATGTTTTCTTAAACTTCAATATTTTGTCTTCATAGCCCTTGATAACATATCCTTGAGGTTGTTCTATGTACACTTCTTCTTCAAGAACTCCATTTAAGAATGTAAATTTAACATTCATTTGATAAATCTTTCGCCTCTTTTGAGTTATTAGTGAAATAATTAGTTGAATAGTTTCTAAGCGAGAAACTGGAGCAAACACTTCACCATAGTCGATAACTGGACATTGACTATATCTTTTCGCCACTAATTTGGCTTGTATTTCTCCATGTCTTCCTTTGCATTCTTCTTTTCTTTGAAGCTCACTTCACACTAATGGGTTTTTAACTTTTCGGAATGGTTACAAGCTCCCATGTCTCATTATTCTCAATTGATGTAATCTCTTCATCCATGGCAATCCTCCATTTTTCATCTTTAGCCGTTTCTTTAAATACTAAAGGCTTACAATTGACAAAGTGACAAAAGAGAGTTAGATCTTCACTTAAATTTTGTGTTACCTCATAAATATCTTGAAGACTTTTCCTACAAGACTCTCTTTCGCTTGAGCTTTCACTGGAAGAAGATGAAGAAGGTGTATCTAATACCGTTGGTGGTCTTGGAGGTGTCATGAGTTCTTAGACTTCTCTACTTTAATCTTTCTCATAAAAAAAATCATATATCTCTTTGTCTTCATTACTCTAATCCCAAAAATCTTTTTCATCAAACTCAACATCTCTACTAATAATTCTCTTCCCAAGACTTGAATCATAGAGTTTATAGCCATTGGAACATTGATCATACTCGATTAATATGTACTTCTTACTTTTATCATCAATTTTTGATCTACCTTGATCGGGGACGTGCATATAACAGATGCTTCCAAAAACTCTTAAATGGTAAGCACTTGGTTTTCTTCCACTCCATATTTCTTAAAGGTGTTTTGTCCTAAAAGCTTCTCTTTGGACACTTATTTGATAGGTATGCAACATAATCAACTGCTTATACCCAAAACTCTTTTGACATCTTCTTTGTTTTCAGCATACTTTTTGCCATATTAAGAATGCTTCAATTCTTCCTTTTAACTATGTCATTTTGTTAAGGACATCTTGCAACGGTTAAGAATCGTTCGATGTCATTGCTTCACAGAACTCATTAATATCCTTAGACGTAAACTCACCTCCTCTATCTGATCTCAAACCATTAATGGAATATCCGTTTTGTCTTTCTACATATTCTTTGAATCTTCTAAATGAGTCAAAAACTTGAGATTTCTACTTCAAAAAATAAACTCAAGGTTTTTTGCTAAAGTCATCCATGAATAAGAGAAAGTATTGATTTTTACCAAACAAGAGAGGTCTAATTGGTCCCATACATCACCATGAACAAGTTGAAGCAGTTTACTTGCTCTTGATGGCGTCTCATTTGGAAAACTCTTTCAAAATTGTTTGCCAACAAGACACTCTTCGCATACCTGATCTGGTTGCTTTATGGACAGCAAGCCTTTCAACATTCTTTTCTATCCCAATAACTTCAAGACACTAAAATTCATAACACCAAGTCCCAAATGTCAAAGTCATGAAGTGTGATTCACACAAGCCTTCAAACATCTAGCAACGTTTGGTTGAATATCCAACAAAAAACATTTTGTTTTCATCATTGGTACCTTTGCGATCACATTTCTTCCATCAATTTGAAGTATAAGACTATGATCCTTCATGTGAACCTCATGGTTTTTCTCAAACAGTTGTCTCAAGTAAAAAATATTACTCTTCATACTCGGAACATTGTAAACATTGCTAATAAGTGTATAACCACCATTTTTCATACAAATTAAAATTGTACATTTGCCTTCGATTTGAACTTTGGAGCTATCTCCAAATGTGACTACTCTAGTCACTGAGTTGTTTTCTTAAATAAATATGCTCTTATCACCACACATGTGATTGTTTGCCATATTGTCAAGATACCACGCGTTGTTCTTGCTTTCTTTTTCTTTGTAAGCAAGAAACAAAGTTTCTTTTGCCTATTCATTATGAGCTTAATTTGCCATTTCTTTGACATTTTGAGGAGAACTCCAACAATCGCGAGTATAGTGTCCATGCTTTTGGCAATTGTAACTTTGAACACTTAATCGATCATTTTGTCTTAAGTGGCTTCCTCTACCGCGCTCTCTTACAAAATGGCTCTTCTCTTCATTGTCAAGATTTGAACGTCCTCGTCCTCTTCTTCTACCTTGTCCATGTCCTTGTATTTGTTATCTTCATCGTTGGCTTCTTCCACCTTCATTTTTTTTCCTTCACTGAGAGCATGGTGGCCACTCAATTGGCTCCTCCTTCTTCTTGTTGATTCTCTCTTCATGAGCTTGTAAAGAAACCATGAGTTGGCCAACCGTCATAATGGCTAGTTCTTTGGACTTCTCAATAGCTACAACCACATAATTGAACTTTGAATGCAACAAGCGAAGAACCTTTTCATTGACACTAACGTCTTTCATTTTTTCTCCATAACTCTTCGTTCGGTTTATGATGGTCAAAACCCTAAAAAAATCTATTATGGACTCGGATTGTTGCATTTGCAACACTTAAAATTCTCATCGTAGGATTTGAAGATGTATCTTCTTTATCTTATCAACTCCTTCATAAGAATTTTGTAGAATCTCTCATGCTTACTTGGCAGTGGTTGCATTTGATACTTTCTCGAACATGCCTTCATCCAAACATTGATGAATAAGAGTAAAAGTTTGTTGATCTCTCTTACGCATTCGTTGGTGAGTCTCCCTTTGGTTAGGAGTCAATGCAGAATCATCACGAGGCTCATCGTAGGCTCTATTGACAATCTCCCACTCATTTTACATGTAAAATCTGAAATTTTGAAATGATTTTAAAATTTTACGTGTAAATTTTTTGCATAATTAGGTCAAGTGTTGAAAGTTGACCCGTTTTGTCGTGTAACGACAACGTGTGCATTTTTCAGTCAAATAGTCAAATTGAGTTTTTACTGAGCAGCAATTTATTTGTGGAAATATTTTTGGTAAATTGTTTTGATCAAGAAATTATTTTTGGTTGGTGTTTTAATCGAATCGAGTTTTGAATCATATTTTCAATTGGATTTATTTAATATATTATATATTATTATTATTATTAAATCATACAATTTTTTATATATAGAGAGAAAAGGGGGGAGACAGAGAAGGAAAATCCCTTCTCAGTCACCCGCAACCGAGAGCGAAGGGAGAGGGAGAGGGAAATTCGAATTTGGAGCTCCTCTGATTTTTTACGATGGACTCGTGTTCCTGTCGTCGGTGCGAGTAACTATTATGAAGGCGGTTTGCGCAACGGTAAGTTTTTCTCCCCATTTTTCTGTTTCGAAGTTAGGTTTGATTTGGCTTCAAATTCAGGGTTGAAAACTCAAATTGGAAGGAAATTTCTTGTTGATTTTGGTTTATTTGGAGTCTCTACATGGTTATTCATCGTTAGGAGTCAAAAAATTAGGCAAAACACACAGAAAACGAATGTTTTTTGACGAAACTGGTCTACCTATGGTCTACCAGTAGAGCTAAACTAGTCGACCAGTGTCACTGATCGATCAAAATTGGAGATTTTGTCCCCATTTTGTCATGGTTAAGTTGTTTGTACGTCGGTTGGGTTCTTAGATTTGATATATGGCCCTTTCGCCTATTTTGTGTGATTCATTGTTGGAAATTCTTGTCCATTGACAAGGTTTGAGACTCGATTTGGTTTATGGATTTTGAGCCAACTTTCCACTAAAGTCATGCTCAATTGACTTAAGATAAGTTCCCTTGACTGTTGAGTCTTGGATGGTTACGGGCGTGTCTTATCAACCGTTGTGGTTGACTGCAGATGTGTTTCGTTGACACTAAATAGTTTTGGTTGACTGTTGTTGAGTTTGGTCGAGGCTGCGAGGTCCTAGTTGACTTCTGCTTTGCCTCAATGACTGTTGATTGGTCTCGGTTGATCATTGTGATGTCTTGTCGACTATGGTTGGGTTTAGATGGATTCAGTTAGGTCTTCTCGACTGCTGAGTGGATTGGGTCGATTGTATTGTGTTCCATCTTCCATCACCATGTCTTGTCAACCAGTGGGACTTCCTGGTTGTTGGTTGAGTACCAGGTTGACCGTGGTTGTGTTATTGGTCGATCAGACGATTTGTTTTGTGAAGTTGAATTTAGTGAACTTCACTTGGTTTCGTCAACCATTTCTTATTCTCGATTGTGTGGATTCTCAGCTCGGGGTGTGGGGAACCCGTGTTCCTTGTTTGAGCTGGGAAGTCTTGTATTGATCCTTCCGGCTGGGGTTGGTTTTCGATTTAGGATCCTTGTTGTATCCTTTGTATGATTGTTGGGATTTTGACATCGGCCGTGTCATAGGTTTCAGAGATGTGAGTAGTGCGACCTTTCTTATGATAGCGCGTAGAGCTGGCTAGTCGGTAAGAGTGTCAGGATCGTCATCGAAGTAAAGATTTTTATACTTTCTGCACTGCATTACTTCATGTTTTCAAAACTAATATTTTGTGTGATACCCTACCCTAAAAACCTGACGAGGACTCTTTCAACAACACGTCTGTTTTTATGTATATATATGTTTTCTCACATTTACTTTATCATATATGGTATATTGTTTGCTACTTTGCACACATATGATGGTTTGATATTTGTGCATATATGTTAGGAAGATGAATATTCTTGATGCTTTAGGCACTCTGGCGCTAAAGCATCACAAAGTTATCTCATGCAATCTTCTACTATGAGAAGATTGGTTATTTGTACGTGCGAAAGGGTGATAGGACATTAGGGACATGTCCTCGGGTTTTGAGCCCCATAAGTTGAAATGGAGATGGGGCGGTGATAATGCATCATTGGGTTCGGAAGTGAGGTTAAAATGTTTAACAAGTAAAGTACTGACCGACTTTGCCTTATTTCTATAGAATCGGCTAAGAATTTTCTTGATATATTTATCCTGCAATAACCATAATTTTCTATTTTTATTATCGCGAGTGATACTCATCTCAAATATTTATTTCACCGGTCTTAAGGCTTTCTTGGCAAAAACTTATTAAGTTCTTTCTTTAACTTAGCAATCATTTCTTTGTCTGTCCCCACAATCAGCATCCCATCAACATAAAGTAGGAGGATTATAGATGTCCCGTTAGTGAATCCTTTCACAAGAACACTATGGTCTGAGGAAGTTTTCTTGTATCCTTGATTGACGATAAAAGAATCAAATTTCTTGTACCATTGTCATAAGGCTTTCTTTAATTCATACAAGTTCTTTTTCAATCTACATACCAAATATTCATTTCCTTCTACGACGAATCATTCTGGTTGCTCCATGTAGATCACTTCTTATAGTTCAACATGCAAGAAGACAATCTTAATATCAAGTTGTTTGATCTCTAAGTTTAGACTTGAGGCTAATCCAAGTGCCACTCATATAGATGAAATTTTCACAAAAGATGAAAAAAATTTCCTCAAAGCCAATGTCTTTATTTTGACCAAAGCCTTTCACGACCAGTCGTGTCTTATACCTTGGTTGTAAACTATTGTCTTTAGCTTTGAGACTATATACATATTTGTTCTTGAGTGCCTTTTGCTCCTTCGAAAGTTTAACCAGTTCGTATGTGTGATTTTCATGCAATAATCTTATCTCATATTACATTGCATCCAATCAGTTCTTCTTATATGGACGCTCCATAGCTTTCTCATAGCACTCAGGTTTTTCGTCATTAGTGATCATAACATACTCATTTACAAAGTATCTTTTCGATGGTCGACAATCTCTTGTTGACCTTCTTAGCTTGAGTTCTACAACTTATTCAGAGGAAGTCTCTACTTCTCCTTGGTCAACTTCATCATTTGCTTGATCACTAGATTCTTCAACATCTCCCTTGTCAAAAATTGATTTCACAGGATCAATTCTTACTATATATTCATCAGTGATCCCAACATCTTTCTTTAAGTCTTCAATGGTTTAATTTTCAAAGAAGACAACATCTTGGCTTCTAACAATCTTCTTGTCAACTGGATCTCAAAGTCTATATCTAAATGCATCACTTTTGTATCCAAGGAATATGCATTTTTTAGTTTTATAATCTAGCTTGGACCTCTCATCTTTGGGAATATGGACGAACGCTCTGCATCCAGACACCTTTAGATGCTTATAAGAGATGTCTTTTCCATTACATAGTCTATTTGGCACTTCTCTACTTAATGGTGCGGATAGAGACAAATTGATGATATTTACTATAGTCTTTATTGCTTCTCCCCAAAATATTTTGGGAAGTTGTGAATGTGATAACAAACACCTTATTTTTTCCACAATTGTTCTATTCATTCTTTCCGCAACACCATTTTGTTGAGAAGTCTTTGGAACCAATCTTTTGTCTATGATCTAGGGCATGTTGTAGCATTCATCAAAAGATCTCATGCATTTGCCACCATTGTCTGTGCGAATGCATTTTAATTTTTTCCAGTTTCTCACTCTATGGGAGTATGAGACTTTTTGAGAACATTGAACACCTTATCTTTTAACTTGAGTGCATAAACCCAAACTTTCTTTGAATGATTGTCAATGAATGTGACCATGTAATGGGCACTGCCTAACATTTTTGTTGACATGGTACCACAGACATCTGAATAGATGGCTTCTAACATATTTGGTTTCCTTGATGCAAAATTCTTCTGAAAGGAAACTTTGTGTTGTTTTTTCGCCGAACAATGAATACAACTTGGTAGAGCTTTATTTCTGAGATGTGATATACGTTCTCTCTTGCCAAGACGTTGAATTGTTTTCTCGCTCATGTGCCTGATTCATTTGTGCCATAACTCAATGGATGAGTTATCTTGAGCAATATTTAATGATGCTTCTTTTACAATCACTTGAGTCACATACAAGCTAGATTCTTTGTTTTCTCTTGCTACAACTAGCAAGTCTTTGTTGAGCTTCCATTTACAACCAACAAATTTGCTCTTGTATCTAGCATTATCAAGAGCGCAATTTATATTAGATTTAATTTAATATTTGAAATATGTTTGATATGTTTGAGCATCAACTCCCAGCTCATGTTGGTGTGGATACAGATGTCAGATTTTCAGTTATTTAGGAACGTGGTTGTTTCCCATTTTAACAATACCAAAATCGCCACTAGTGTTAGATGTAAAATATTTTACCTTTGAGGTAACATGATAAGATGTACCAGAGTCACACAACCAACATGGTTCATGAATCATGAGGTTGACAACATCTTCACATATAATTACATTTTCACCATCAGAGGCAGTTATAGTTGTACTCTTCATTTTCACTTTAGCACTCTCTGTGCCTTTTTCCTTTTTCAACTTCCAACAATCCTTTTTCATGTGCCTCATTTTGCCACAATGATAGCACTTGACATTCTTTTTACTTCTCGATTTTGATCTTCCTGATGTTCTAGCTTAAGAAGCCCCACGTTCCTTCGCTCTCCCTCTCATTACAGATAAGGCCTCCATAGAAGAGTGCTCCTCCGTCTACTTTCTTTTTCAAGAACCGTAATTACAATATCATTAAACATCAATGATATCTTTGTAGCGCCATTGACTAAATTTATAATGACATGATCATATGAATCAGATAAACTTTGAATTAAAAGTTCTGTTCATTCATTTTTGTCAATTTTGTGCTACATTGCTGTAAGTTGAGAAAATAACATTGTTGAGAGTATTGATGTAACGACCCGAATTTCTTACTTATCTTAATAACTCATTCAACTTCTCATTTAATTAATGACTTTAAAAAAAACATTTCTTTAAAACATTTGACATTTTTAAATAAGAGTGCTACAAAATTCGAGTGTTACTACTTTCTAAAGAAAAATATTGTTTAAACTAAAGAAACCGATTTTAAATAACTAAGTTTGTGAAAACATGATTTAAAATAACATAGTCAACGTTAATGAAGATTCATGAAAATTCTAAACGAAATCAACCGGAAATAAAAAGGCAAGTTTAAACATTTACAAACCCTGTTTGACGTTAAGCCCTTTTTATTTAAAATAACTTTCTTGCTTGACTGCGTGTCTTACTACTACTACTCTGTTTGCGTTTCCTCCAGATACTCCACAGGCTCCACCAGAATGGCCTCCTCAACGACTCCTGGCACGATTACTTCATTACCTATATCACAAATAAGGATGTGAGCTTTTGGCTCAGTAAGGAAATGGGGAAAACAAAGGTGCATATGTCTCTCTTTTAATTCCTTTGGAATGGGGGCCACCCAAACCAGTTCTTTCATTTACGTTTTCTTTCTTTCTTTCTTTCTTTACTCGTACTTCGAGTTGGAGACTAGAAGAACTTGTATGAGATGATATAGTGTGTCGGACCTAACCTCCTGTGGGCAACTAGGTCCCGTTGCCGATAAGGTAGGGGCATTTCCTAATTGTCAGACTCAGACCGCTACCCATCCGCCTTTTAACTCCCTTTATCTTTTTCCTTAGGTCTTTTTTTTTATTCGTTTTTCCTTTCCTCACCATGCATGTGATTACCACCCCGAGGGAATACTCCCTACTTTGTTTCTATTATATGAATGCTTGAGAACACTCCTATCAAAGCTAGCGTATACATGGATATTGAACAACCTTATTTAAAGAATTCACAGTCAATTAGCACAACTTATACATAAAGAAGACAAGATGTTGTAATATCATACTAACGGGTGATTTTAACTAGGCATAGATTACTTACACACACAAATTAGGGAATGAAATCATGCTATAGCGAGTTAATACCATTGATCGGAATCATACAAGGTACAATATATTCTAGATAACAGTGAAAGTAAACCATGAAATATGCTTATTTAAGAGGAAATAGAATAGCAGAGTACTTCTATTACAACAAAGATGTATATTTCCACGATATCAAATAAACTATAGCAGCAAGTATTAGACAATTAAGATAGCGACTATGCATCGTTATTAATTATATACTTCAGTAAACAAAACAACAATGGAACATGCTTCTTAGGCGATATTGAGCATTAGCAAGGCATTGATAACTAAGAGTAACAAGGCATGCTTTAATTATATACTTAACAGCAGAAACGATTATCCCATTATGCTTTCAACAATTATCAACGCAGCAGGACGATAACTACGGATTCATGCTTACTGATTAACCCCAAGCAGCATAAATTTATAGTAAGTAAACAGTGTGTTATGCTTACGGATCATGCTATAGATCTTCACAACCAATAACAAATATTTTCAGAGACAGAACAACAATTTCGTGCTTTGGAATTGTACAGAAAACAGAACAACAATTATTGCATCGATGAACTTAATGATACGGTACTGTATAAATTCTACAGAATCACATACTTCCCAAATGATATAGAGGCTGTAAAATTAATGAAACTATTTAATGAGAGCATGTTCATGTAAAACTATAATTAATAGCGATAAACTGTAATAAACAGTGGAACATGCATACCCACAATAGCAATAATAAGATCAGAACGAGCGTGAAGCGAATAAAGTATATCAATAGATTTTGAGCTATAACATGATTCTGATTACTTATTGAACTGCTATGAGAAACAAATCTAGATCATACTTTCGACTACAGCGAATAAATACGTTCGATAGACTTGTACAGAATTTAAACAACGGATGTCAACATGTTAAGAGATCAAACAGGGAAGTGCATCTATAAATAGTAGAAATCCATAATGAGCAAAAGTAAACAAAGAGGTCATACTTCAGAACAAAAACAGATTTTTAAAGAAATAGACAATATAACTTATTCACAGCAATACACTAAAGCAATTGGCAAGGATCTTTAGGGAATAGTAAAAACAACACAATACAATATATTCATTCACAACACAGAACCTTATAGCAAATTCTTCCTAGCAATCGTCCATTACTTCTTCGCAATTCTCATTGACATCATCATTTCTTATCATCACAGAACAAACATGAATTGAATTCACAGAAAAGACTACGAACATAATAAAAATCTAGGAGATTCAAGATAATTACAATAGAACAGAACATCGAACTCGGAAAATCATCGCATACACACTTATTACTTGGGTGTAGGGCCTGGCCAACAACAACCCAAATCCTTACCTTTTTTAAGACTACAATCTCACGGACAACTACTTTCCAGATGACTCTCTCCCCACAGAAACCCTATCCCTTCTTGCAAGATCCGAAAAATGGAAAAGGAGGGAATAATGATAGAATAAATAGAGTTTCTCTTGGACACGACCTACTAGAGGTAGAAGTTGTGCAAACGATGTTCTCAACCTCCAGAATCGTGGGGAGAGGGCATCGTGCATCAAATAAAACGACCCACGTCATTTTTCCCCTGATTTAAATCTTATCAGTTGCTAAACTAATAGGATTCTGACGTTGGCGGACGCCAGTCTCTCGTCCGCAGTCGTCCTCAAGCCAGATATTAGAAGGCTAGAATTTTTACTTCGAACGGCAGACATCGTCCCCAACTGCGTCTGTACCGTCCGCAGTCGCTATTCAGATGCTAGTTAGTGTCCACATCGTCCACACGTGTCGTCCGAATTGTCCCAAAATTGGACAGATTCAATGCGGACGATGCTCCTCTTCGTCCACAGTCGTCCTCGATCATCCTAATGTTCCCAGACTTAAACAGATTCGTTGCGGAAGCATTTTTTATTGTCCTCATCGTCTGCATCCCGCGTCCGCAACACCTCAACACAGTGAGGTTGGGACGCTAGACGGCGTCCTGAGTTGTCCCATAACCTGAATAACATTCCAGGTGTGTTGCGGACGACACGTATCGTCCGCAGGTGTCCTAATGACTAAAAAGTTCATCTTTCCTTCAAAAATCCAACTCGGATATTCCACGAATTACAAGTTGTAGCCAATGCGTATAAGAACGAAATGCATTACATTAAATTTCATCTTCCAAACCAAATTACATAGTTAATGGAATCTAGTTTCGGGTTGTTACAATTGATGTGTTTTGTCACCAATATTGACTCTAACATCCGAATAGTATATAATTTTCTTTTCAAGAAAATTTTATTATGCAACGACTATGCTCATCAAATATGTAGAATTCTATTTGGTAGGTACATCAATACAAATATTATTTTTGCATGTGATTTTAATATTTTCAACACAATTTCTAAAATGTTGCAGCCTTGGAGGTGAAGAAAATAACATTTTTTGTCAATTTTGTACTTCACTGTAGTAAGTTGAAAAAATAATGTGTTCAGAGTATTGAAGTGGTCCGTCACCAATGTCGACTCTGACATCCAAAGAGTATATAATTTTCTTTTTAAGAAAAGTATATTCTGCAACGACTTTGCTTCACATAATTTTGTCAATGTATCAAGATTTGCTTAGCAGTTGTCATTTCTGAGACACTTGAAAAAATTTTATTTACTAGAGCAAGATGAAAATTTGCGATAACATCCCCCTTTGCTTTGATCCATTTTCTTTTTCAACAGTTGTCTGTCTTTCGTCGATGACCACAGCACAACCATCATTCCGCAATAATGCATTCATTTGTAATTTCCACAATAAGAAATTATTTCCATTGAAATTTTCAATTTCAACTCTTCCCTGCATAATAACAAGGGTCTAATACCACTTGTTGGGAAAAAATAAGGATAATATAAAGAGTTGAGAAATAAGCATGGATAGTACTAATCAGTATAATTCCTATAAAAAACTGCTTTTGACAATCTTCTTAGACAAAATTACATTTCTAAGTAAGTTCCTATGAAAGATTGGAGGGATCACAAATGGTTCCACTTAAAATTTTGTCTCTTAAGACAGGGTTTACTTACACATTACAATTACAACACTAACCGAAACGAAAAACGAAAGCAAATATGTTCTAAAAATATCAAGAATATTTTTCTCATACTATTATACTATAATAGTTAAGAAATAAAAAACATAATAGCAAAAATAGACACTGAAAATTTTTATATGGAAACCTAAATAGGAAAAATCATGGAGGCCAAGTTCAGAAAGTTCTCACTATGAAAAATAAGATTTATAATATTCTTCTAGAAACCAAATATAATAAAAAGTATTCATTATGAGAAAAATCACCACTCTTAGATTTCACAAATTTTCATAAAAACACCCTACTTATTTTTCCCCCTCACCATTTGGTTTCTCTCCCTCAATATAATCTTCTCATTCTCGTTCTGTATCTTTTTATTCTTCTCCCATATTTGGATGTAGAGAGCTGCGGAGGAGTTCCCTATTTAAAATGACAAACTTTTCTAAAAAACATACATCCCTAAAATTTTGCAAGAATGATCGCCGCATCCTCCCATTTTTTTCAACAAAAGATTTATGAGGGTGGTCCCTCATCATAAAAAGAGGGACCAACCGCCCTTCATTTGTAAGTGCCGGAGCTTATTGAAGCTCGAAATTCTTGGACAGAATGAGTGCCTTTTGGCTCTGAAGGTTGTGTTTCTCACCCTAAACTTGCAAAGTTGAGATATTTGTCAAATCTTATAGTTTTTAAGTGATTCCTTATGTAAATCCATTTAGCACAAATTAAGATATTTTGATTCTAACTATTGTTACAAATTCCTATGATTTCGGAATTAGATTTTTGATATTGTTCAGAGGGAATACTGATTGAAAACGGAAACTGTTTTAGATCCTGAATTTCTGCATGAGTTGGATGAGTCGATTACTCATTTAAGCATGCGATTAGTTTATACGCAAGCTTTATGCTGACAAAACCCATGTCCGGGTCATTGGATTTTGTAGTTACTGCGAATTTCTGGAACAAATTCTGAATTTTGCATGCCTTTCTCTCTTTTTCTTGCCTAATCTCTCGTCTGCTGTTTATTTCAAGCTGGAGTGGAGAATGGAAGAAGCAATTTTTAAGCAAGCGGGCATCCTCAGGCTTTGATTTTGGCGCAGACAGAGAGCTGAAGCTCTGAGAAAGAAGTAATGAAAGTTCCCCATCCTTTTTGCCTGTTTCCCCTTTTTTCTTCTTTCAAAGCGGATGGTCTTGGCCTATTTTAACTTTCCTGGGAGGGCCCCAAAGCTTAAAATTACTGAAGTGGAAAACAAAAAACTAGAATGAGTAGAAGAAACTATAGAACCCAGATGACATAAACAATGACGTCTTTTCTTGCATTGGATTGGTGTTAAACAATGATGTCTTTTAGAGGAACAAAGCAAGTAGTAAGGCCAGGATTACTGCCGTTGTCATTCCCCCTGCTCTTGTCTCTAATCATGTAGTTTTGAGGATTGCTGTCCCCACTGTCGGAGCTTGTGTTGGATGTCTTGTTATTGAAATGATACAATCTCTGTGTTGTCTGGTCAAGTGTGCCTTCTCTGTAGACAAAAACACTCTCTTCCTCCTCCATTCTCCTCCACTTCCTGTTCCTGTCATGAATTCTCGACAGTGGCAGTCCCCTGCACATTACATAAACTAAATCATCACATCATGAACCTTTCCGAAAACATATTTCGATCGTTTCTAATTCTGGGTTGTTTTTCAATACTTTTCTTGATGTTACTCGAATTTTATGATTTATAGAAAGTTATCCATCAGCGATCATTGTGCAATTTTGTTGCCCAAATGCAGGCAATGTGTCGAAAGAGGCTCCCTGCTTTGGAAATTATAAGCAAAGTCTGAGATATTTGCTATTTATTAATAGATCATGCTGCAGAAAATGTCTCCAATGATGTATCAGTAAAGCCAAGCATGTGCGTCCAACCCTCCTTATATTATTCAAAAATTTGAAAAAAGAATCGAAGATTTTGCGGAAACTTCAACTCCCCCATTTCCCACGATTATCAAAACCTAAAAGATCTCAAAAAATACCATTTTTATCAAATTTGAGAAGCCGTTGTTGGTGTGTGCACTACGAGATACGAATATCAACGCTTTCAGATGATGGAAAAAGTTGAATCTCATTTTTTGGAACTCATTCTTGGAAAGGAAGCAATTCAGGTCCAGTTTTTTACTTTTCTTTTCGTGAAAAATGGATTTAGCCAAACATTCTTTCGGTGAAATTTGATTGGCAGTGAAATCGTGGGAAATGGCAGTGCCGTCGCCATCATCACTAATGCCAAGAGTTTGAGTTAACCCATTAATCTTCTACTTTCATTTCTAATAATATTTTCCTTCATTGAATCAGAGAGAGAGAGAGAGAGACGAACCGTATGTGGAAGAGATCGGAGACGTCAGACATCTCGAGGTAAAAGTTGACGGCGTCGATGAACGCCATGTACGTATAAATATGAAGTCCATCTATTGTCGGAAACGGAAGCCTCGGCCTCGGCGGTGGCTCCGCTGGCGACTTAACCCACTTGCTCCGACGCTCTCCGGCGGAGCAGTAGACATACTCTTTCCAGGCGGAAGACCCTGCACCAGAGGAAGCAACACCTACGAACCCCAAGGTCGCCATTAATGGGTCGAGCTCCTCGTGGGTCATGATTGGCTTAAACGTCCTCGTGAACCACAGCGCCAGTTTCCTCAGTGACTCCCTCATGTACTCGTCCATCTTCTCTCTCTCTCTCTCGTTTTCTGGAATCTGATCTGTAAAAATAGGAGGCGGTTTAGGGAAGTGGAGGAATTATATTGAGTTTTTATGGAGGTTTTTGTTTGAAATGGTAGCTTTCTATCATTCTCATCGGGAAAATTTGTTTAATTTAGGGAAAATGTCAAACCAACTCTTGTAATTTGTGATCAATGACAAGTTAACTAAATTATTTTTTCTAATAAATTAACCACTGAACTATAAGAAAAAATTGCCGCTAATATCGCTGTCACGTTTGCCGTTAATGACAATGATTCGCGGCGACTTGACGACGATCCGCGATGACTTGATGACGATCCATGGCAGCTTGACCACAATCTACCACGGATTGACCACAATCTGCGACAGATTGATAAGAATGAAAATTTTTTCTTTCACCTAGTGCAACAGTGAATTTTTTCTTTCACCCAGTGCAACAGTGAATCTTTGCAGATCGATAATTCTCTCAATTTTCAACTATTTTGGATGTTTGAAGACTCGTTTTCCATCATCTTTCGCAATGCATAGGTAGAAAACATATATTTTATCATTCGGTACTTATCAGAGTATATTCAGGTAGGCAAACTTGCGAAGCTTTACAATTTTGAATTGTGTAAGGAAAATTAGAGGACTTACAACCGTTTTTATGCCTCAAAAGTGGGACAAGCTGCCTTTGGTATCTAGCTAGCACATAGATCTCGAAAAATTATATGAAATAAAAAAAATTCGTCCAAATCGGTCGACTGAGCATCAAGTTATGGTCTTCCAAAGTTTTTGAGTAAATGATTTCATTTTTTTCCTGTTCGAATCTACTCTGATATGCACCGAATGACAAAACAGATCTCTCCTACATGTGCATCGCAAAAAAAAATGATGGAAAATGAGTCTTCAAGCGTCCAAAACCGTTGAAAATTGAGAGAATTATCGATCTGCAAATATTCATCGTCGCACTAGGTGAAACAAAAGAATTTCCTTCTTATCAATGTGCCGCGAATCGTAGTCAATCTGCGACAGATTGTGGTCAAGTCACCGTGGATCGTCGTCAAGCCGCCGCGGATCGTCGTCATTAACGACACATGACAGCGATATTTGCGGTGACATTTTTCCATAGTTCAATGAATAATTTGTTAGCAAAAAAAAGTACAATGGTTGGTTTGTCATTAACAATTAACAGTAAAGTACGATGGTTGATTTGCCATTTTTCCTTTAATTTAATTATTATTCTCACCAAATAATATTAAAGTTCTTGTAATTGATTTTAATTAACAAGTGTAATTATCTAATGGGTGCTTCTTCTTTTATATATATATATGTTATTTTTTTAAAAATTAAAAAGTAATATCTAGCTGCTGAGTTGTTTTTGAGAGGCTATTTGGTGGGATTCCCATTTTGCTTCTTCTTCCCTTTTGTGGTTTTTGTTTTTCCTTTTTTAAGAGGAAGATTTGGAACTCGGATTGAGACAGGGTTTGGTTGGAACTAGACCAAGTTTTTAGTTGGATCTAATAAAAAAAATTGTTCAAATTTGCGAAATTACGTTAGAATTAATCCGAACAACATAGCAATAGAAAGTTGTTTCGGTTTTTTCTGTAGTCGTAGAAGAAACACAAGTCAAAATCAACCAAAAAAAGAGAGTAAAAAATAAAACTAAACTTAACCAAAACTAGACCACAAGTCAAGTTTGATTGGTTCACATTGGTTCCTAAAATACGGCCTAGTCCCACCACTAACTAGTTTTCTATGTGAGAAAAAAAAAGGGAGTAATTATTGCTTTGAAAATTTCAAGTCAATTGAAATGAAAATCCCACCTCACTTCTCCTTTAATTTTTTTACAAAATTTTAAAGTTTTTTTTTTTTTTTTGCAATAAATAAGATTCATTTCTAGATACAATTTATAGTCTTACTTAGGGATGTTCAATTTTAGGGTCGAACCGCGACCGAACTAGCTTTATTTAGTTTGTAAAAAAAAGAATTGAAACTTGACTTATTAAGGTGAAAAACCAAACTAGAACTAAATTGGAACCGAACCAAAAGGTTCGTTGGTCATTGGATGAGTAGGATTGGACATCCTTCAGTTATGGGGAGCGTCCTTCAGTGATGGGGGACGTCCAACGCTGGGTGATGGACAGATAGGATGAAAGGAGGGGTGTCTAAAGATGTTGACGAATAAAGGATTAAAGGGATCACGTGCAAGATACGCGATATTTTAAAAGAAGGTGGATGAAAGGATGGTCGTTGGATAAGAAAGCGGATGAATTGATGGTTATAAGAGAGTAAACAAATTGATGGTCATTGGATGAGCAGGATAGGACATCCTTTAGTGATGGGGGACATTTCGATGATGGGTGATGGACAAATGGAATGAGAGGAGGAGCGTCCAAAGGCACTGATGGATAAGGGTTTAAATGGGTCACTTGCAAGACACACGATATTTTTAACAGGGGCGGATGAAGGGATAACCATGTTAGCCTAAATGTGTTAAGTTTATTTTATTTTGATGATGACTATTTTGATTGAAATAATAAGTTGTTTATTGAGTTTTTATTGATATTGTTCTTAATGGTATATTCATCATATTTATATGTCTGTTTATTGGAAATACCCTCAAAACGGGTATTAAAGTGTACTAACATGTTTATCTAAATCTATGTAGTGAATATATATCAAATTGAGACTTAGGAATTCAAGGAATGCGAATTGGAGAGAAGAATTTCTCTCTAGAAGTTTTTGGACGCACCGCAGATGGATATGCAATCGAAGACCTCGACTGAAACAATACATAATGCACTCCCAGATGTTTCAGACGAGACGCGGTCGAAGGTCTGAATGAGATAGGGGACCGAAAAGTATTACAGATTCAACCTCGAAGTTTTGGACGAAGCGAGGACGTAGCTCAAGCGTCTGAATTATGCATGCTGTGCAATCATGAGTTTTTTGGTCGAGATGTGGTCGAAACCGTGGTTGAGGTTGGCAACCGAAAAGCTTCACAGATTGGTCCGAGATTCTTTCGGTCGAGATGTAGTTGAAGGCTACGGTCAAAGTTGGCGATCAAAAACATGGACATGTTGCTTTTGGAATTTTTGTGTCATTTTTTGGACGCAATGCGGTCGGAGCGTGATCGAGAGATGTGACTGAAAAAGCCCATAACAGATTTTAAACGACTATATTTTCAATAGCAATTTTTCTAACGGCTAGAAGCGGTCGACCAAAAAGGATTGGGTCGGCCGAAAATGAATGTGTCTATATATATAAGACACCCCAAAACTCAAAGCAACTAACGAGAGAAGTAGCGAAGCTCTACCAAAATCAATACTCGACTTCTCTATATTTTTAGTGAGCTTGTAATCTAACTCTCTTAATCCAAAACTTGAGATTTCTATTTGGGAGAGTTTGGAAAAGTTTGTGTTCTTACAATTCCTCAAACACTTGTACTCTATTATAAAGGGTGAAGCCATGAAATAGTCAAAGAAAAGGGTGACGCCCGGTAACAGTCGTTTTAAGGTTTGTTTGACACCCTTAAGTCAAACATCGTCAATTGGGGAGGTTGGACGGATTTGTGATCTCAAGTGAACTCTTGGAGTGTAGACGTAGGCAGGGTTGCCGAATCGCGTGAACAAACCTTGTTTGCACTCTCTCTTCCCTAATCTCTTTATATTTATGTATTGTTTGTTGAATTGTATGTATTAAATCACATAGAGATTTAGAGAAATAAATATCGCACCCCACTCTATAGGTGTGCACAGATCCTAAAAGACCATTGGATAAAAGAGTGGACGAATTGATAGTCGTTGAATAATAGAGTAGACAAATTGATGATAGTTGGATGAGACTCATGAGAGAGCGGACGAATTGATGGTCTTGGATGAGCAAGGTTGGATGTTCTTCAGTGGGGGACATCTGATGTTAGGTGATGAACGTCATTCAATGATGGGAGACGTTTGACGCTAAGTGAAAGATGTCCTTCAAAAACTGGGGGACATCCATTAGCAATGAGTGCGTGCGCATGTTGTTGGATAACGCAATGGCACATTGTTGGATGTCCCTCTACATTATATGTTTTATGATGTCACATACTAATCAAAATCATTAAATAACACAATTTGTTACACATTAAACATACAAAGAATATAAGCTCTACTTCATCATTAAACATACATGTAACATCCCCCAGTGCTCCCAATACAATATTGTCTGCTTTGGACCGAAGCTCGCACAGTTTTGTTCTTGGGGTTAGCCCAAAACGCGTTATACTAAGTAGGGAGAGAAACCCTATTTATAAACCATACATTCTCTACTCTCCCAAGCGACGTGAGATTGTGCACCCCCACTAATATGGGCCAGACCCTCACATGGGCCACCCTGGCCTTCACAGGTCGGGCTGCCACAATCTCCCTTCCTTGGGGACCCGACGTCCTTGTCAACCACACTTTTGGTTGGGATTTCACTCTGATACCATTTGTAACGTCCTTCGGTGCTCCCAGTACAATATTGTCCGCTTTCGGCCGAAGCCCGCATAATTTTATTCCTAAGCTTAGCCCAAAACACGAAGTAGTAGATAGGGGGAGCCCTATTTATAAAACATAGATTTTCTACTCTCCCAAGCTGATGCACCAGCGGAAGGGGATTAGAATATAACCTGAAAATATGTGAAAGAAGTATTGAACAATTGGTTGAAGAAGTAAGATAATTGTTGAAGTGTGTTAATCAACCAAAGGTGATTATTTTTTGGCCCTGCGGTCGAGCTGTAGTCACGAGATTCGGTTGATCGTTGTGTTCGCAAAATGGCAAAATATGATAGATTCATTTTGGTCAAATTGGGGTCGCAGGATTCGGTTGCATTAGGCGACCTAATCTCCACTTTCCTTAAATTGGCAGAATTTCAGTTTTGGAAAGTGAACTTTGAATGTACATAACTTATTCGTCTTAGATCCTTTTGAGATGAAATTTGGACCACGTCTTCTTAAATGAATAAGGAAAAGAAAATTTTAAGAACTTTGGAAATATCCTTTAAGAATTATGAGATATGTGGAAAACACTCTAGGTGGTCAGATTTAGAAAGTAGGACAGCTTGCACTCCCTTTTGTTGACTTTGCGGATGGAGACTTCATGGATGGTTGGACACCACTTCTCACAACCTTCCTCCAAGAATTAGGGTTGCAGATGCCAATGAGAAAACACACTTAAGCCTAAGTGAGCTTCCGCCTTGTGCTATAACTCACACAAGAAGAACTTTGGATGTAACTCACTTTTTGGTTATGAGTAGGCTCAGCAATGGGGTACACATTACGTTTCTCCACTCTTTTGGGAGAGTCTCCGGTTCTTGTGAAGACAGACTCCACTCTTTTTGGGAGTCCTCTGTTAGATACATGCAATTCAATGCACTACGACCTGGGCAGCCCTTGTGCCTGTCAGTTTCTGGGTTGCGCCGAAAACAAGCTAACAGGCTATTGCCTCATCGATCCCCTCTGTGGGACAACCTATCTTCCTTATCCATTTACGTATATTTATCCACATTTTTATCTTCCTTAAATGCAGACTCATACATGAAAATACATCATAAGAGCATGATAACATTTTAACATATCATGCAACTACCAACCATAGCAACAACAAAACCTACACATGCTCAACAATTTAAAAAAAGCAATAATAGCAAGTTCTCCAAAGACAGAACAATATTAACATAGCCTACAAAATTAATCCCCATCGTCATATCTAACAGAGAAACTATCCTTGACATTGTTCATTATGGCAGTGAATAAATATAAAGTACCAAAGCAACCTAATAGAGAATTCTCCCCAATATTGTTCCTTAGGCATCAAGTATAATAGACATAAAGACCAAATCACAGATGAAATTAACATCCTCAATAGTGCTTATCAAGGCAGTAAAAGAGGTCACAAATGAATGTTCAACCAGCAGAGCATGATCCTTAGAACCGTCTATCACAACCATAAAAAAAATAGAGAATACGGACCCAATCAAACAAATCATTAATCTCAACATTATCTATGAACAATAAGCGAGATAGAGAATTGAACTCAAACCAGCAGCATAGAAACTTCAAAATGTTTAATCGACAGAACTGAGCTAAAGACTATAAACTCAACCAACATAGTACTACCTGTTAATTTAATCCCTGCCCAAAATCAACAAAATCCTGAGTCTCCACAATATTTATCAAAAAAACATACTTAAACTCAAACAACTAATTTCAATTCCCATCCATATCCACCAAGCAGCAAAGAAACAGAACAAAAATCCATTCTGCAGCGTATATTACCCATGTAATGTCAAGAAAACTGTAAACAGATGAAGAATATAACTATATTTACAGAGCAATAATTGTAAAATCTGATATTTTAAAAATGATTTTTAATGCCACGTATAAATATTTCACAAATTTTTTTGTTAAATGTGAAAAAGTTGACCACTTTTGTCGCGTAGCGGCGACGTGTGTGTTTTTCCATAAAATTGTCAAATTGGATTTTTTCGAGCGGGAATTTATTTTCGAGAATGTTGTGCTAAATTATTTTGACTAAGAAATTATTTTGGTCTAACGTTTTAAACGAATCAGATTTTTAAATCGGGTTTTAAGTTGAATTTATAAAATATATAGATTTTAGATTATATATCATATAATTATATAAAATTTTATTTTTTAATAAAAAAAAAAATCGAATTTCAGCAACTTCCTAAACACACTTCTTCTCCTCTATCTTCACAATATTTTTCTTCTTCCCCTCTAGGGGTGTGCAAACCAGCACCAAAACTTAAGAACCGGATTGGAACCGATAGTTTCTGTCCTGTTCGGTGCAGTTTTGCATTTAATAGAACTGATATTCGGTTCTGCTCGAGCAGAACCGAATATATCAGTCAGGTTCTCGGTTCTGCCTGCCTTTGCAGAACCGAGAACCAGTACTGACCGAGATCTCTAATCGAGACTGTGGGATTTAATTAGGGCATCGCGTAGTCCCGACTCCCGCATGCACCAGACAGACTAACAGACTAGGACCGAAGGGTGGTCCAGGCGTTCCTCTTGACGTCTTTCATCTTCCAGGCATTCCGACTTCCTTCCGTCGACTGCGAGCTTGCCAGTCGCCAGCTCGGTTCGTCATTCTGTCTTCTGGTCGTGGTTGTGGCTTGGTTATTAACATATTGTTGATATTTATTTCTGTTAAACAAGTTTTGATCTCGGCGCCGGCGGACAGCTGCTGCCAATCTCCTCTCCTCTACCTGCTACTCTGCTACTGACTACTGAGTACTAGTGCACTGCTGAAGCGAAGCTGATATTTTGCAAGGGTAAGATTCACTTATCCTTATGAATCTAGAAGCTGATTTTTTTGTTGAATGTTGAATGCTGATTTTTTTAAATTATCTAAATCAGTTTTATGATTCTTGAGTGGTGATTAGGATTGTTTTAGATTATATGCACGTGGCCTGTGGGGAAAAAAGGACATGGTAAATCAATTAATTCAGTAAGGAACATCAAAAGATTTGTATTCTTAGTTCCTATAACCGTGACAGATAACTGATCATGGTGAAAACTGAGAAACAAGCATTGAAAATTCAAGAGAAAAAATGAAATCGCTTCCTTTTATGTTTCAAAATTTTGCACGTAACATGGTGAAAGACAGAGTTGGGATGGAATACTGATTCTGTCAATTGATTCTGTAGTGTTGTTTCATGTTTCAATTGTTGTTTCATGTTTGAGAATCTGAATTGATTCTGGAGTGTTGTGGTTTGATTCTGTAATCTATTTGAGTTTGAGATTATAAGTCGGTGCAGTTTTCAATTGTCTGTTCTTGATTTTGAGATAATGTGATTGTTTGATTTTGTTAATTTGGCTAATAAATAATTTGATTCTAAAATGAGTTTTTAAATTGTTGACAATATAGATAATGGAAAGCTTAAATGAAACTATAGAGAGTGCTTCTGTTAACCCTATTACGAGTCAAATGAAGAGGAAAAAATAAGATATTTGGATTCATTTTACTATGGTAGAAGGCACTGATAAGAACAACCCTATAGCAAAATGTAATTATTGTTCTCAGACATATGCATGTCATCCAACAAAGAATGGGATTTCAAGCTTGAAAAAGCATATTAGTTCTTGTAAAAAATTGTTGGCAAGTGTAGATGTGAAGCAAAAGACTTTAAGATTTCAAAATGTAGATAATACGGAATTAACTTCCACACTTGCATCTTTTAGTAGTGCAATTAGCCGAGAACTACTGGCAAAAATGGTTGTTATTGATGAAGTGTCTTTCAAGTTTGTTGAATCAGAGGGTTTTAGAGTTTAGTCGCATTATTTACAACCGAAATTTGTTGTACCATCTAGAACCACGATTGCGCATGATGTTGTTAGCATGTATGAGAAAGAAAAAACGAATTTGAAAGAATATTTTAAAAATACATCTCAATGTGTATGTTTGACTACAGATACATGGACTTCAATTCAAAATTTGAATTATATGGTTTTAACTGCGCATTTTTTTATTGTGATTAGAATTTGCATATGAAGATTATCAATTTTTGTTTGATTGCAAATCATAAAGGTGAAACTATTGGTAAAGAAGTCAAGAGATGTTTATTTGAATGGGGGATTGAAAATGTTTTGACAATTACAATGAATAATGCTTCTTCCAATGATGTGGTCATTTCTTATTTGATTAAAAGTATTCGAAATTAGAATGGTTTAGTTTTGAATGGGGAATACATGTATACGCGATGTTTTGAGCATATTTTGAATTTAATAGTATGTGATGGTTTAAAAGACCATTACGAATCTATCATGAGAGTACGCCGAGCTATGAAGTATGTTTGATCCTCTCTTGCATGATTACAAAATTTTCAGAAATGTGTGCAAAATGTTAAAATTGGGTGCAAAAGTAGTATTTCTCTTTATGTGCCTACAAGATGGAATTCTACATATTTGATGTTGGAAAGCGCAGAAAATTTTGAAAAAGCTTTTGAGAAATTGAAGGAAACAGATGTTCATTATCTCGCTGATTTGGATGGAGAAAGTCCTCCCACATTTGAAGATTGAGATAATATTCGAGAACTTGTCAAATTTTTGAAGATTTTTTATGATACGACTATAAATATTTCAGTCTCCTTGCATGTTACTTCGAATATATATATTCGTAAAGTATGCAACTTTAAAATGGTTATCCAAGAGTATGCTGAATGTGATAATCCATTATTGAGGCGAATGACTATTGGAATGCAAGGCAAATTTGATAAATATTGGGAAAGCTGCAATAGAATGAATGTTTTGATGTATGCTGCAGTTGTTTTAGATCCTAGATATAAAATAAAGTATTTGAAACATTGTTTTTTTATGGTAATGGGTAATGATAAGACAAATGATTTGTTAACCCAAGTACAACTAGTCCTTGAAAAATTATATCTCGAGTATAGAGGTGATTCGGGATTGAAAAATTCAGAAGACAATTATAGTACTACAAGTGTACCAACAACATCTACAATCTTGAGACAAAAGAGCAGTTTGAGCCACAACAAGCTACATGAGATGTTTTATAGTCACCCCAAAGAACAAGATGTTTCAACTACTCAGTTAGAACTTGATCAATATTTATATGAAGCATTGAAAAAATTTTCAGACAAACAAGACATTCTCATATGGTGGAAATTGAATTCATTGAAATTTCCAATTCTAAGCAACTTGGCAAGAGATATATTGGCTATTCCTGTTTCTACTGTTGCATCAGAGTCACCTTTTAGTAGTGGAGGACGGGTACTTGATTCATTTCGCAGTTCTTTGTCCCCAAAGACTGTCGAGGCGCTTATTTGCACTCAAAGCTGGATTCGATCTTCGAAATATGAATCAATCAACTTTAATGATGGTCTGGATGAACCAGGTATCTTTTATATTGATAGTATTTTTCTTTTATATTTATTTTATTAATTACTATGTTTTATAAATTTGTTTTGAATTTATATGTTTCAGAGATTATACAAATTAAATGACGCTAATGAAGTGAATTAGTCTGAAATTTATAGTGATGAGTGATAACAACGTATGACAAGGTATTTATAATTTTATTCATTTTGAACAATATTATCATCATTTCTTTTTGCTTGTGATGTTGTATTATTCCAATATTCAATTGATTAATGTTTTTGACATGCATGGTGATGTGAAATGAGACCCTTCTATTATTGATCAAGCCTAAAAGATTATCATGGGTAAATGCAAGGTCAAGCATAGGTGGAAATTCAAGAGAATAATTAAAGGACTTTCCAAAATAGTCATCCTTTTGACCTTTGAGGCGTATTTGATTATTTTGGCATTCCAAACGATGTCATTTCAAAATGTGTTGTTCATAAAGATTGTAACCAACGTTTTACGCTTTCTAACGCATGTTAGGTCGTTTAATTTGGAGTTTATTTGCTATGGTAAAAGCCCAACGAACAGAGAGTACAAGTTTAAGGGAAGCCCGATTTTCCATACTTGAAGATCAAGAAACTCAAAATGTGGAAGCCATCCAAGTGGACGCCTTCAACAAGGCCCAAATGACAAGAGTAAAGACCCAAACCCAAGAAGATCAAAGGAAGCTCATTCACTTAATATAATGGAAAGAAGCCTAAGAAGACATGCTTGAAAGACAAGAAAGTCAATCAAAAGCTATCAAGTCGAAGATCAAAGAAACTTTTTAAATCGGCCGAGAATCGCAACCAAAAAGATCCACTTATCTAGAAGATTTAGATCCACTTATCTAGGAAATCTAGATCCACTTATTTAGGTTATCTTTTATTTAGTTTTTTTTTTAAATTTATGTTCGTAAAAAGATATATAAAGCCACCTAATTTTATGTTTTAGATAGTTGAGAATTGAATACAAATTAAAACTTTGCTTTGATTCGAAAATTAGAGTCATCCGTTTTCTTTCTTTGGTTAGTTATATCCAAAGACCTTTGGTGAGTCATATCCAAAAATTTTCTTGTGTGAGTTATATCATGAGAGAACCTTGCATCCGCATCTTTATCCAAGGAGGTGAGAAGTGGTGCATTCATCCACATTCCATGCGCACATCATTTGGTATCAGAGCTAAACATATCATTGCACAATCTTTTTCCTTATGATGAGTTAAGGAGCATCCGAAGTGGTACAAAATCCACAATGGCTGAACCTTCAACATCTCACTCCAAAGAAGACTTGTGGGAACTCATTCTCTCACTACAACGAGATATTGCTCAGACAAAGATGAATCAAAACCAACAACGGGCTCAACATCCTCCTAGCACCGTTGTAGAAAGCATCACAAGAGATGAGGCCGAAGAAGGGACATTACTATCTTTGGAGCCTCAATTAGAAGAAGAAGATTGCCAAGAAGAGCAAGTACCCGATATGATAGACGACCAAGTTGACTCCGCGACCACAACAACACAAAAGGAGCAATCTTTTCATGTTCCATGCTCCAACACGAACGAAGTTTGCTCTTTGGATATTAAGGAAGAAATATTTCCTAATATGGTTCCCTTGATCATATTTAAAGGAAATAGCTTGGAATTATTAATGCATGGCATGTCGTACAAATATGGTGACACAAGATATGATTCGAGGTCGAATCCTTTTCAACCCCGGGAGGATGATGTGAAATGGAACCATTCTATTATTGATCAAGCCTCAAAGATTATCATGGGTAAATGCAAGGTCAAGCATAGGTGGAAATTTAAGAGAATAAATAAAGGACTTTCCAAAATTGTCATCCTTTTGACCTCCGAGGCGTATTTGATTATTTTGGCATTTCAAACGATGTCATTTCAAAATGTGTTATTCATAGAGATTGTAACCAACGTTTTAAGTTTTCTAATGCATGTTAGATCGTTTAATGTGGAGTTCATTTGCTATAGTAAAAGTCCAACGAACAGAGAGTAATAGTTTAAGGAAAGCCCGGGTTTCCAAACTTGGAAATCAAGAAATTCAAGATGTGGAAGCCATCCAAGTGGACGGCTTCAACAAGGCCCAATGACAAGAGCAAAGACCCAAACCCAGAAAGATCAAAGGAAGCTCATTCACTTAATACAATGGAAAGAAGCCCAAGAAGACATACTTGAAAGACAAGAAAGTCAATCAAAAGCTATCAAGTCGAAGATCAAGGAAACTTTTTAAATCAGCCGAGAATCGCAACCAAAAAGATCCACTTATCTAGGAGATTTAGATCTACGCTAGGAGATCTAGATCCACTTCTTTAGGTTATCTTTTATTTAGTTTTTTTTTAATTTATGTTCGTAAGAGGTTATATAAAGCCACCTAATTTTATGGTTTAGATAGTTGAGAATTGAATATAAATGAAAGCTTTGCTTTGATTCCAAAATTGGAGTCATCCTTTTTCTTTCTTTGGTGAGTTATATCCAAATGCCTTTGGTGAGTCATATCAAAAGATCATCTTGTGTGAGTTATATCACGAGAGAACCTTACATCCGCATCCTTATCCAAGGAGGTGAGAAAATGGTGCATTCATCCACATTCCGTGCACGCATCACATGGACTTGGAAATAACTAACTCAGTTGAGTATTTATATTTTAATTCATTTTTATTTTTTTTATAATTATCGTTTGTCAACTAATTACTTCTAACTCGTATTGTATTCATTCTTTGGCAGTTTATATTCCGAAATTTGAAGGTACTAGACATTGGACTTGGAGTCTTGGATAATTGACAATGAAATTGGACACAAGAATAATTTTTTTTTGGTTCATTAATCTAAAGTTTTATAACTTTTTTTATTTCTAAATGTTTTTTTTTGTTTTATAACTTTACTTTTTCAATTTTTATATATTTTGTTATTTTATATATTTGTTAGTTTATTTATTGTTGTTTTATTTATATTAGGTTAATGTTGTGTGTATAGTGTAATTATTTAAGATTATTTTTTTGCATTTTTTTTTAATCAAATTTTATTATAATATTTTAAAAAAAATATATTTGGTATTAAACCAAAACCAGTACTAAACCAGAACCGAATTTTTGGTTCGGTACCGGTTCAGTACCGAACTCCCATAGGACCGGTTCTGGTTTTGAATTTCCAAAATCAGAACTAACTAGTTTTGTGCGGTTCCACTTTGGACCGGACCGTGAACACCCTGGACCCCTCTTAAGGGTCGCAGGCGAGAGAGTTCAGCGAGAGAGGAGAGTTCGCGGGAGATGAACTATGAAGTCCGTCATAGCAGGAGCCGGCGAAAGGCGAGCAATGGGCAACTCCGTCTGGGACATTCCGAGTTGCGGTGGTGACTTCCTACCTAGGGCATTTTGCGAGGAGGGTTAACAGTGAGATCGGAGTAGGGCATTCTCGACTTGGGGTTTCCTTTCGTCGTTCCTCCGATTCACGTGAGTAATATGCTTGATGAGATTTCTTGCTTTGCTGGAAAATTGATTTTCCTGGTTCCTGTTGTGACGAAATTCTGGGGATTGTTCAATTAGCAAACTGTTGGGATTTTGGTCCACTTGCTGTGGGTTTACATTCCTTATTTTTGTTTCTGCTGAGGGGAAATTGGTTGATGTTTTGGGAGGAAAGGATTAAAGGTAATTAGCTTGGTTTTGCTTTGGGTTCAGTTTAATGTTCTGCTCTTTGGCTTGTGGATGTTTTGGAATTCCAAAGAGTTATGTACTATTGGCTGAAATTGGTTAAACTTAAGGTTTTATTCATGGGTTCAAGAGGTGTTTTGTTGTTGTTTAGTTTTTAAATAGGTTGAGGTCTCGGTTGACCGTCGACTTGTTTCGTCGACACTAAATGGTCCCGGTTAATTGTTGTTGACTCTAGTCGAGGTTGAGTGGTCTCGATTGACGAATGCGATGCCTTGTCGACCCTGGGTAGTTCAGAAGTCTTTGGTTGTGTTTTCTTGACTGCCGATCGGATCGGGTCGAGTGTGTTGTGTTTCGACTTTCATCACTGTGTCTTGTCGACCGGTTGGACTTACAGGTGGTTTGTTGGGGGTGTCGGGTCGACCATGGTTGTGTTTGGTTGGCTGCACCATTTGTTTTCTCAGGTTTGGTTCTAGTTTAGGATCTTTGTTGTCCTTCGAGGTTTGATTTCCGGGTTAGGGCTCGTGGTCATCCCTAGAAATCGTTTCGGATTCTAGTCTTGTTTAAGACTTATCTGTTATCCTTGTTATGTTTGATGCGATGTTGACACTGACCTTATTGTAGGTTTTGGAGGTGTCAGGTAATTCAACCTTTCACTTACGACAACGCGTGAAGTGAAATTTTCGGTAAGCGTGTCATAGTTGCCATCAAGGTAGGGATCTTTATACTTTCTGCACTGCATTGCATCATGGTTTTCAAAACTGCTATTTTGTGGGATACCACACCTGAAAACCCGACGGGGAATGTTCAACAACATGACAGTTTTTTCTTATTAGTATGTTTTCTCATGTTTACATTTTGTACATGGTTTACTATTGATATTTGCATATACATTGATGATGTGATTTCTGTGCCTATGTTTGGGGGGGATGAATCTTCTTGATGCTTTAGGCACTCTCGCGCTAAAGCATCACGACGCTATCCCGTCAACCTTTGACTGCGAGAAGATTTGACATTGGTTATGTACATTGAGAGGATGAATCCTCTTGATGCTTTAGGCACTCTAGCTCTAAAGCATCATGCCTAAAGCATCAAGAGGCTATCCCCATGAAATCTTCTATTGCGTTAAGATTGGTCCTTACGTGCAAAATATGATAGGGCATTCATGATATGTCCTCAAGTTGCAAGTCCTGGAAGTAAAAGAAAAGAGGATGAGGAATTGGTGATGTGTCTTGTAACATCCCATTTCTGTTTATAAATTTTTTGTAAAATTTTGAACATTTTAAAAACTCATTAAAATATACTTAATTGGAAAAAACATCAGAGTACGTTACGCGGAATAAAAACATTTAACTGTCTTACAGAAAAAACATAATTAAAATACTTAAAATTCATAACAAAGTCTTTATGTCATTAAAATAACTTTTATTCATTAGAGCCATAACCCTCGAGGTCGTTCCGCGCATGGTAACACAAGCTTGCATTGCATCATACTTCTCCAACGTTCAACTCAATCGGCTCACAATCCATACTTACATCACAGGAGGAATAATGAGTCTATTGTCCAATAAGGAATATAAAATGAAATGCAACTATAACCTCTATGACAACTCTACATGCATAAGTCTGATGTATCCGTAAGCTGGGTGAGAGCAACTTTTTCAGTTTCCAAACTCACTAAAAACGAGTCCACTTACATTTACATTCATTTACTCTTGGGTGAGAGCAACCTCTTCAGTTTCCGAACAACGGAAAACAACCTAAACAGAGAACCATTACCAAAGGCTTGTATATTACAGAGAGCCTATCATCGAAACATGCAGAAAATACATTGAACAAGGACCCTACTATGGAAGCAGTATTCATCAGAGAGTAAACTATGCCTAACAAAGCAAACTACATAACAATCCTACTCATGCGATGTAGGTCCTTACGGACAAATCACACACAATATTCCTTACCTCACATAGCTTTCCTTTTCCTTCAGTAGTGATCCCCCTCCCGTCGGCAGAACACTTAGAACAAACTCACAGAGCAATCTCTTTTTTTCTCTAGTTTTTCCTTCTGGAAAAACTTCTAACCCAGACGTCTAATTTATACAACATTCCAAATGACCCTTCAGCCTCTCCTTGAAGGTGAAACGTCGAGAAAGAAACGTTGGATGTCATTTGAAGCTCCAAGAGACAAAGCTCTTCCATTTCTGGTGTTCGAATATCTCTTCTAGAAGGTGATTTAAATGGCGGTCAATCGTTTTAACTCATGGGTGATCGACCACCATTCGTTGAACAACCGTCAAAATTTGGCCATCAATATTGTTGATCGATCGTGCCGGTCTGTAACGACCCAGTTTTTCGTAAGCTTTTAAAATACGCAAAATTTAAAACTTTTGTAAGATAATTAAAATTTTTCATAATCAGAGTGCAAGTCGGGCCGTTAGAAACCATTTTCTTTGTTAAAACATAGCGGAAGCGTAAATCGTTTACAAAGAAAATCTTTTGTTTTGCTCTACTGCTACAAAAATTAAATATATTTTAATTACAAACTGTTTTATTTCTTACTCAGTTAGCCTGACCAATCACAAGCTCCTTCGCGTGCAAATCCTTCATCAACAGCTTTGTGTTATGTTCATCGTTCTTCTCGTGCATACGCATATATTTATACCACAAGTAAACTGTAAACCCAAAAGGCTTAGTAAGGAAAGGGAATATGCAATATGATCATGTCTCGCTTTAGTTCACTTAGAATGAGTCCACCCCAAACCAATCTTTCATTATGTTTCATTCATTCGTTCATTACTCGTACATCGAGTTGAAAGTTGAAGGAACACGTACTAGATGAAATTGTTTGATCGACTTCTAAGCCTATGTGGGCTAGATTCGAACTACCCATCCGCCTATCAACCTCCCATCATTCATTGCATTCGTTCATTTATTTCGTTTTCCTCACTCATGCATGTGAGTACCACCCCGAGGGGCATTCTCTATTTGTTTCTATTAATATGATGCATGTTGACACAACATAAAAAAATTGATAATCAAACAATACAATTAGCAAACAACAAATAGCAAGAACAGTAATAATAGAAATCAACAAACAATATGAATAACACAAATAACAAACAACGAATGACAAAAGTAACATTAATTGAAAACACACATAGAAACAAATTGAAAGCGACATAGAAGTGAAGTGAAAACAACTTATGACATGTTTGATTCTACCAAACATACAATAAGGATATAGTTTGAATAATGAACTAATACCATACGAGATATCTAAACGGATTAAACATACTTTACAATGTTACGAAAGCTTAAATGCAGCTTAACAATTAAAGAAAACATGCTCAACAAAAGATAATTGTAAACATGCTTAAATTATAATTACAAAGTATTATGCTAAACTAATTACGCATGCTCATCTACACTAACCGAACCTAAATATGCTTAATAATTAACAAATGAAAACGTGCTTATCAACTAAATAGTAGAACATGCTATTATTCCAATTTATTAAACATACTTTTATTCAATTAGTCAAACTTATTACAATTAATGGTCTAATTAATTAAACAATGCAAAGAGTTCTATTTAATTAGACATGCTCGGTTTAGCTAATTACGCTAAACATGCTCCTACAATCATCATCTAAATTAATCTACACATGCTTGATTTACGGATGAAGCAAGTATAAACAATTACGAAGCTACCGCGATTAATATACTGAATTGTGTAGAAAATTATAGCAAGTGAATATAATTAATTGTACAAACAGAATTTAAAGTCTCTATTCATTAATGATTGTACGTGCATATCATGTCATCCTTCATTTCGTCATTCTACCCTATGACTTAATGACATCCTTCATTTCTTCATTCTACCCTATGACTTAATGACATCATTCATCATTCATTCATCACATTTCTCTATAATAAACATTAGTAATAAGATATACAAGTTCTATTTCTAACAAGAACCAAGGAAAACAATAAACATTACAATGAATTTAAACAATGAACATCAAAGAAAGTCAATACAATTCACACAACTACTTATGGTGTAGGACCTCCACATGGTCACGACACACCAAATTCCTTACCTCAATTCTTTATTGTGCGCTAGCACTTAGTCTCTATTATTCTTTTCCTTTCGATACCTAAATTTTACCAGCAGAATATCCAAAGTTGTAGCTCACCCACGGTCTTCAGCCATTTCAATAGCAACCGAAAACACCCAGTAATAGAGCACCACTCCATAGCAATGGCCAATTACATAACCGAATTAGAACTCAGAATACGTTTCATAAATCCAACAATATTCAGCAATGAAGGCCAAGAACCAAAGGCACAGAACCTTACCTCGCAGAGAAGACCACAGTAGCAACAGAGAGCTCGCACAACCACCAACTGTCGTTGCTCGAGAACACTCGAAGAAGCAGTGAAGAACCAGCCGGTGGGAGTCACCTGAACCCACACCGCCGAAGTCCTTCACAATCGAGCCTCCCTCTCCTCCTCTATCTTATCAAATCGCTAGAAGCTCACCCTTGAGGAGAAATCGACAGAGCGTCGATCATCAACTCTAAATCCGACGACCCGACCCGACCCGACCCGAGCCTCGCGCTGGACCAAAACCGCGAAGCCCGACGCCACCTGCGAGATCCACCGGCGCAGCCCATGTCGTCGCAACAGTCCGCACTCGCCAGCCTCGCTCTCCCTACGTCTCTCTCTCTCTCTCTCTCACCCTCTTTGGCTCCGTCTCTCGCCTCAAGTCTGTTTGTCTCTCTCCCTTCTCTCTATTTCAGTTCATAAATCGCGAAATGGCCGAAGGCCACGCGAATTTCTCTCCTCCACTTAACTGATTCTTGAACCAGACCATCACACAACACTGAACTGGTTCTGCTGATGAACCGGTTCTCACCTCCAAATTCCAACAAATTTTTCTTTAATCCTATCTTTAATCTATTCATTTAACCCTACTTAATTAATTAGTCTTACATTTTAAACTCTAATTAATCCCTCGTTTCTTTTCTCCCCTTTTTCCCTCTAAATTATTTATCCCACATAATAATTTATTTTATTAGATTAATATTTATTCTAATTACCCTAATTTCTCATAATTTAAAATGTTACAAATATGTCATTGGTAATACCCCGATAATTATCCAACTTAAAAAGTCGGAGTGTTACACAGTCGATCGACGCTGAGCTAGTCAACCGTAGCTATCGACCGCCAGCTTCCTCCTCTATTTCGTTTGATTTTTATCTTTACTTCCTCAGTTACTTTAAATCCTTATTTCTCTTAACAATAAATAATCACATACCCATAATTTCACACTTTATTCTTCATAATAAAAACACAAATGTCTTACATTTTCACTTAATTCAATAATTACTCAAAACTTAATACCCCAGACATTACATGTCCTCAGGTCGAGAGCCTTGAAAGTCAAAAATAAGATGGGTGGGTGATGACGCCTCCTTAGGTCGAAAACCCCTAAACCTAGCCAGGGTATTGTTACACAGGTTGGCAGTGTTGTCAATCACGAAGATTAGTCTATCACAGTATCGTCCCATTTGGCGGGTTGCTTGGACGACTAAGCTTGGTCGTCGACAACCCTCGTCAATTTGGGACACTAAGGTCCTAGTGGGTAGGGATCTATCGTGGGGCAACCTCATTCGTTACTACGATTACGCAAGTTGTGTCGCCTCAGAGCTTGCTCACCGACAACTCAGACGACGTGCTGGATCTATGGATCGCTGACATTGGTATTCTTTCCTGCCTCATGAGGTGTTGGTATTAGCAGATAGCCACCTTTCTGTGATTGTGCTGGGTGGTTGCGTGAGTTGTGTCGTGGCTGACTAGTTCGTCGACAACTAGGGTAACACACTAGATCTTTGGATCGTATCGACGGTGGTTACGGCCCATCAGCACATCCGATAGATCATACTGTAACGACCCGATTTTTCTTACATTTAAAAATACATGAAATTTAAAATTATTTCTTTTCCTTTTATAAAACAATAGTGAAAAACATTTTTAAATAAACATCAGAGTTCTTTTATGAAAATCGAACCGTTAAAATCTCTTTTACTTTGACTTGTTATTAAAATCGTTATAACAACGAAAGACTTATTAGAAAATTCTTTTTCTCAATTTACAGCAGAAACATAAATCGTTTATTTGAAAAGACAATAAATAAATAAAATATTACTTTATATTTACGAAATTCGTTTTCTCTTTACTTTTGTTTAGCTTGGACAGCCACAAGTCTCGCCCGTACAAATCCTTCATCGACTGCTCCTTAATTTGTTCACTATATCTCTTGTACTTGTACCTATATCGCAAGACATAAACTATGAGCCTAACGCTCAGTAAGTGATAATACCTAATATGTTACATGTACATGTTGTGCCATTTTAAAACCGTGTGCAGTTTTTCTTGTCGTTCTCTTTCTTTTTATCTTTTATCTTTTCACTTTTATATACTTTCTTTTTGTTTCTACTTCCATTCCTCTTTCGGTATTAGTTTCGGTATCCGTGATCGTACACATTTCCGTATCTGTTTTCGTGTCTGTTTATATATCCGTATCCGTATCTATATTTGTATTCATTTCCATTTATGGAAACTTGTTTCCGTTTCCGTTTCTGTTTCTGTTTATGTTCTCGTTTCCATTTCGGCATCTGTGCTCATAACGTTTCCATATCCGTTTCTGTATCCTTATCTGTTTCTCTTTCTATATTCTTCTCTTTACTTATCTTTTATTTATTTATTTTTTTTACTTATCTTTTCTTTTGTTTTCTTTTGTTTCTGCACCGGGCTTGGCCTACCGGTCCACAAGAATCTTCTTCTTTATCTTTTCTTTTCTTTTCTTTTGCTCCTACGCCAGGCTTGGCCTACCGGTTCACAAGAATCTTCTTCTTTATCTTTCTTAATCGTTCATTTGTATTTTCTTTTCGTTTTCTGTTCGTTCGTATTTTTTTTCGTTTTCCGTCTTTTCTTTTCAAAACCGTGCATAAAAATTATTTTCGTATTCTTTTAAAAATTGTGATGCATGATGCTCATGAATGCATACAACTTCTAACGTCTAAATAAGTAAGCTAATTAAACATCAAACATAGACATGTTATAAAAACTGTAAACAACGAAACATGCTATTTAAAACTCTAAACATCGAAACATGCTATTAATAACTGTAAACATCGAAACGTGCTATTAATTATTGTAAACAATGAAATATGCTATTAAAATTGTAAACATTGAAACATGCTATTAAATACTGTAAGCAATGAAACATGCATCTCATATTCTTGCGATGTAGGGCCCGAAGAACTAAAACACATGCATATCACTTATCTCGTTCGCTTAAAGCGCTTAACGCTTAACTGTTATTCTTATCTTCCTTCTTTAGTACTTTCACAATTAATAACATTTAATTATTAATCTAATCACTTAATCAACCTATTTCCTACTCTTAATTCTTATATGTTACTTAATAGGATTCCTAAGCGAAACCACTCAATCACAATAACCCAACTTAATAGATTAATCCAATATAGCAGATTAACCAACCAATTCCATCACAAACAACATATCCAAATGTATAGAGCATAAGTTTACCATAAAGCCTACCAAGTCAGTATAAAGGTAGGAAATAAAGTCTAGCCACTGAGCATGATTGATCCATTAATGTCCAACAACAAGTAATCAAAACACAAAACCGAAACCTCAATTATAGAGCAACATTTCCTCATGAAGACTATTAGGCATAACCAACCTGAAGTACATAACCAACATCCATTAAACAACATATAAACCTTTGTATACATTAAACAATAATCTATTGCAAGATATAAATCAACCAACCTATCAAGGACTTCAACAAAGTCTATCACAATGGATTATTCTCCTTAACAGTAATTACCCAATCTGTAACAGAATTGAAAGCCAGAATAGAAAGTTAAACTCATCAACAGAGCATTATCTCCCATAACACATCTCTCGGCAGAATCAAATTAAAAAGCAGAGTCAGGCAGAAACAAATTGAAGAACAGAACCACACTAACAAAATATGGAAACAAATCAACCGAGCATGAAGTTCAACAATGGCCACCAAAACTGTAACAAACCAATTTGACCGAGGGTACTCACCAATATTCCATTCTCTCTAGCATCTGATGAACACCAGAAGAACAATTGAGAAACACAGAGAAGACCGGAGCTTTCCGTTCTTCCTCTTATACTTTACTTCTTCTCGGCTTTATCCCTCCTCCGTCTTCAGTAAACACGGGCCAGCTGATCTTCCTCTCTTGATCTCCCAAATTTATACCCAGAGGACTACGTTTGAAAGCTTAACAACTTATCCCTCCATTCAAGCGATGATTCAGATTCTTCAGTCAAAATCTTCGTCGTTCAAATCCTTGCATCTGAACCACACTTTTTCGTCCTTGAACCAGAGGATGAACCAGTTCGATCCAACGCGTGGTGCAGACTGAACTAGCAGCCAACCTCCCGTCGATCCCATCGCGAATCGAAGTCCCCAGCTTCCGCTAACCCAACGCTTCGGTTGCAGTCACCCCATCATCGTCATTCTAACCCTGCCAATCACCACCTCCGATTATTCGAGATCAACAAGGCACCAACAATCGCGACTTACCTCAGCTCAAAAAACTTCGTCGATCCATCTCGCGAGCAGCAACAACCCGAGCCCTAGGCACCGCAACTGTTCGCCGCAGCAGCCGCACGCTAGAAATTGACTATCGGACACCGCCCTGCACAGCTTGCCTTGCGTTCGCCTCCTGCGATTTTCCGATCGCTCTCTCCATCTCTCTCTCTCTCTTCTCAGTTCTGCCTCGCAAATATGGCCAGCAAACATTTCTCCCCCTTCTTCTAATCTATGAACTAGGCCACCTCCAGCCTGAACTGAGCCAGCCCAAACTGTTCACCTGCCCTTTTGTTTTTATTTATTTTCTTTTAATTTTTAACTAATCCCCTTATATTTTATTTAATTTTATTTATTTTAATTCTCATTACATTACTTCATCACTTAATCCTCTTTTTCGAACGGGACCACTCATTTATTTCTAGACCAAGTTAAATCAACCAATCTTATTTCTCTATTTTTATATCCCACTAACTTAACCCTGATTATTATCTCAATAATTCTCCTAAATTATAAATTAACGATTACATCATTGATAATACCCTGATAAATATCTAATTAATCTGATTACCAAAATTGCTTTCCAATTATCCTTATTAAATCTCATTATGAAAAATTGGGATATTACACATACCACCTTTGATGAGAGTGGCAGATGGGTCCTTGAGTGACCATCCCTTTTCACAGATGACATTTTCTTACGAAAAATGATGTTGACATATTTTGCGAGTATAGCTGTCTATGTATACAGTGAGTTTTATTAAAGCCACATCGAGGGCCATGGGTCGGATTTATAAAATGATAAAGATGTTTTAAATATTTAAAATCTATGTACGATAAAATAAGAAGCATGATATAATTTTCAAAAGAGGAAGAAAATGGTTTTACCATGTATTGCATTTAGTATAGATTTTCCAACTAAGATAGTCACTCACTCCTTAGACTATATTTTCCCCCAAGTCAGGGTGTAGATTTGGTGCACTAGTTTTGCACGTGTTGCAGCTAGTGAAGCTGGCATTCCCTGATGGGTGTCTCGATCACCTCGTGGATAGGTGGAGGTTCGTCGGTTCAATCCCTCCGTTCCTGGTATGTTAGGATTTTTAGTTTTGGTGTTGTTTGATTTAATTCATGCACAGTACTTTCCTTTATTATGCTATCATGTCTCTAGTTGATCACTCTGTGGGCCCCAACTCATGCGATATGGGCTTGGGCTTGATATTATTCCCATTAAGTCTTCCGCATAAAAATTCATGCCTTGGGCTGGGTCACCGGGTTTTCTCCGAGAATCGGGTCGCCTGACCCGGTGATTTTGTTCGACCCACCTCTGGGTTGTGACAATAATCTTTAACAATGTCCATTAAACGAAGAAATGCAACAGAGAATAAACAGTATCAACATAGTATAGAGACCCAACGATATCCATGAATGGCACAGAGAACAATCCTTAAATACAATTAGCAGAACAGTCACAAGAAGTATTCAACAATAGCAACAACAAAATAGTTCCTAGCACCTTGCACTGTAGGGCCAAGAGGCCAAAACGCATGAGGCATTACTTACCTCGTCAATGGCGTGGAAGAGATTCTCAAACAGTAGAAACCCAAAGCGATGTGGGTCCGGCCCATAGCAAAAGCCCAAAGTCGTGTGGGCTTTGGCCCAAAGTGGACAATATTGTACTGAGAGCACTAGGGACGTTACAAATGGTATCAGAGCAAAATCTCAATCAGAAGTGTGGCTGACGAAGACGTCGGGTCCCCAAGGGGAGAGATTGTGACAGCTCGCCATGTGAAGGCCAAGAAAGGCCCAGGTATGAGTCTGGTCCATATCAGTGGGGGTGCGCAATCCCACATCGCTTGAGAGAGTAAAAAATGCATGGTTTATAAGTAGAGTTCCCCCTTCCTACCTAGTACAACGCGTTTTGAGCTAACCTCATGAACAAAATTGTGCGGGCTTCGGCACAAAGTAAACAATATTGTACTGGGAGCACTGAGGGACGTTACAAACATGGTAAGACAATTTTCAAAAACTTTATTTTACATTTAGGATATAATACAACTGCCACATACATGAAAAATTTAATTTTATCACAACTTCCTCAATACTTGTCAAACTTTCATTGCATTCCAATAATCATTTTCCTCAATAATGCATTATCACATTGAGCGTACTTCTGTATAACAATTTTCAAATTACATATTTTTATAGAAATAAATATTCAAAATAAGATGCGAGGAGGCCGAAATAATTACAGTTATATCATAAAAAAAAAAAAATTAAGAATTTGATAAGTTCTCTAATATTAGTCTAATCTTCTGTTGTGGGAGATCTATCCTCACACAAATTAACAAGATATATTAGTTTCTCTTAACCTTTAGAAAGTTTTTTTAAATTTTTCAACGCTTTCTAACATCAAATATATAGAATTCCATCTAGTAAGCGTATCAAGACAAATATTATTTTTGCATGCAATTTTAATATTTTCAACACAATTTCTAAAACATTGTAGCCTTGGAGGTGAAGATCAAACATAGTTCACAACTCTACATATTCTTGTGATGGACTCTTGATGATCTTTTAACCCATCACAAATAATCAAATTCAAAATATGTGCAAAACATCCTATATGCATGTGTTCCTCATTCAAAACTAACACATTCCAATTTCGAACTCTTTTGATCAAATATGAAATTGCAACATCATTTGAAGAAGTATTATCGATCGTAATAGTCAAAACATTTTCAATTCTTCATTCAAACAAATATCCACCAATCATTTCGCATTTGTGATTCGAAATTAAGCTAAAATTAATAATTTTCTTATGCATGCTTCAATCACTATCAATATAATAAGCAGTTAATATCATGTAACTCAAAATTTGAATGGAAGTTCATATATCGGTAGTCAAGCATTCTCATTGAGATGCCTTTATAAAGTATTCTTTCAACTTCATTTTTTCTTTCTAATAAATACTAATAATATCCTGTGCAATAATAGTTCTAGAAGATACGACAAATTTTGGTTGCACATATTGAGAATATGCACTAAAACCCTCTCATTCAACAAACTTTAGAGGTAATTCATCAATAATAATCATCTTTGCAAGTTCTCAACAAGTCGCAACACTAAAACATGATAGATTTGGTCCCACATTATCCCTATTTTGAAACCTTAAAGTCTTTTGTTTTATATCGACATTTATCAATATTTTTTTGCAACTACAAATGTATTTTTTCAAGTTCGATATCCCATTCTGTATGACATGCATATGACTATAACCAATGATTACATTTTAGTCTAGGGTTGCTAAGATCAGTATTTTCAATCCTAGTAAAATGATCATAAACTTGTTATTTTTTTTCTCTTTATTTGACCAAAAATAGAGTTAGGAGTAGGACCCTCTAGAATTTCATTAATATTTTCCATCCTAAAATCAGTAAAACGAATAAACAAGTGACTAATCTTCTTGCAGAATCTTAGATGGAAAATATTATTCTAGCCTTGTGTTATTGTTGTTGCTCCCTATTGTGTTGAGAGAGTTAACTATTGAGGGCTCGAGGTGAGGGCGCGAAGTGAGACTATTCTGATTTTTGAATCATAAATCAAAATTTAAACTCCCCTAAAAGCTTAAACCGGGACAGATGAAGGGATGACTGTTGGATGAGAAAGTAGACGAATTGATGGTCATTGAATGATGGGGTGGGGCGTCTTTTAGTGATGGGGGACGTCTGATGTTAGGTGATAGATATATGAGATAAGAAGAGGGGCGTCCAAAGGGTGCTAATGTATGAAGGTAAAAAGATAACGTGCATGCAACTTTAAAATGGGAGTGGATGAAATGATGGTTGTTGGATGAGGGGACAACCGAAATATTGGACGTCCTTCAGTGACGTGGGACGTTTGACGCTAAGAAATGAACGTCCTTTAAGAACTGGAGGATGTCCATCAGCGATGAGCGCACGTTGTTGGACATCCAAGTGCAAGACTACAAGTATTATGAGTTCAAATTTAATAATTTATTGTTTGGTTTGGTTAGTATTAGTTCTAAATATGTCAAACCGATAAGTTTGGTTCCTACAAAATAGCACAAAAGTTAGTTCCCATGGTGTTCAAAACTGACTCGATCCTAACTGATTGATCTGTTCCAATTTGATTTACCAGTTTCAGTTCAATTTTGAGCACCCATAACCTTACTGTCCATTACCCATTTTTAAAATTCTTTGACGCAATTTTTTAAAGTTTGTTTATTTTTACTACATTCAACATGTTGATGTTAACAAAAAAAAAAAATCTCAATTAACTAATAGATCGACCAGACTTGCATTTTCCATCGAACGATAAAAGTTATAATTTTTACCATGCGATTAATAATCTATGAAAAATAGGATTATTTTATATATTTGAGGAATAACAATCTAAAGCCGGTCTCCATACTCGGCCAAAGCCCAAAACTTCCATTACCGCTGAAAATGGAAGCAGAGAAGCCCAAACGGCGAATAAAGTGAAGTTCAACTCGACTTCTGCTTTCCTTGCCTCTCTTCCTCTTCCTTGCCTTCGTTTCGTTGTCGTCCTCAATCTTGGAAGACTCGATCGGCCGGGCCCATTACACCATTTTAGACAGAAACTCACGTGGAAGATGCCCTCCGGCGAGCTCGTTCTGCGCAACGTCAGTCGTTGAAAGGATGGACATTATTTGAACTCAGATTGTGAACTTAGTTCTGAATATATTCGAATTGGATTTGGTCCTTCTCTGTCGGGAGTGGAAATGTCTCTCAGAATAAAGACGGTGGTGGACAAGTTTGTGCAGGAACTCAAGGAAGCTTTGGATGCCGATATTCAAGATCGAATCATGAAGGAGAGGGAGATGCAGAGCTATATTGAAGAACGCGAACGCGAGGTCGCCGAACGTGAAGCTGCTTGGAAGGCCGAGCTCTCCCGTCGCGAGGTATATCGCATAAAATACGCCGCCCCCCCACCCCTCTTCTCTCCATTCCTTTGAATGAAGAGTCTCTTAACTATATTATACTTCGAATTGATAGTTGCAGTATCCATGGTGCTGGAGCTCATTGATACCGTCTTTGATGGTTGTGTTCCAGAAATTTGGGCTTGTTAATGTTTCCTTAGAAATGCATATTGCTGTCCCCCATTTTCATAATTTTCAATCACATGCTTACTCTTATAGTTTTCAAAAGAAATATATTGATCTTGTGTATTTCTGTCTCGCCTAATATTCCTTTGCAATTACTAAATGTAATGGTAGATTACTAGTTCCATTGAAAGGCATTAGAATGTGGCTTTTCTACATCAAATGGAAGAGGTTTCAAGCTTTCATTTTATCCGTTCAGAGATAGATATAGTTTTTGATTCACTAGTAGGTTATTTTTCCTTATCTTGTTTTGAATGAGGTACGAGAGGAAGCCTCCAGCAATGCCTTTCTAGTTTTTATTATCATCTTCACCAATCAGCTTTGGTGAAATCCAATCAACATGATCCAACAATGCCTTTCTATTTTGTCTTATATTTGAACTCTTATGCAAAGACAGCTTCTTCTTCTGTTTTTAGCATCTCTTCTGGATCAAACAATATGAGATTTCTTTCCTGCCTTATTGTTACATTGTATTTGGAATACCTCTATTTAGAACACTGGATTCCTAAATAAAACGTCATATTCCAATTAAGATCACCTAAAATATATGTACCGAAATGATTATTATACCCTTTATTTCATATTTAATTATACGTCAATTTAAATTGCAAATATTCTCTCATGAAATCAAGTGCTAAACCTTTTGTTGTGCACTGTGAAGAAACACATGCACTAAATTAAGGGTGAATAGCTTGGTCATGACGCAAACAAAGTCTTGGACCTACGTGCATGCAAATAAGATTGCTAGAATTGTGTTGGTTTTTATTTCTCCTTGTTTCAATGTTGTATTGCTGTGTAGATTGTTGTGGTACATTGTTGAGATGTGAACAAAAAGAGGTAGTTTGGGCAATAGTAATGTGTTGATATGACAAGTTAATTATGCAACAGAAGGAGCGAGAGGTGTGTGGCTGTGTGTCGAGATATAGACTAGATATAAATTTAAGAGAGAGGAAAAGAGGGATATGACTTTTGATGAACGAATTGACATTGCATTCTCTAGTAGAGTGTTTCGAGTCTTTAGTATTGTTGCTAGACTTGTAATTAGATTATTAGGAGAATGGAGTCTGTATTCAAGTTCACTACACAACATACATCTATGTATTCTCTTATTTCCTCGACCCAAGGTTGAAATATCGAGAAATGAGAATTTATGAACTCTTACTATCACCCTAAGTGCATTTATGTTATTTTCTTCCCTGGGTTTTTCTTTTTCCATGCCTTGTAGATAAGCACTTCAAAATCTGTTCAATGAGTAGGTATGTTTAGAGGTTAGATGCAATTTCAATGCTTTTACTGAGGAACTTTGGTGATATGCCTCCAGGAGCTATCACAAGAGCTAGGACTAAGACGTTCACTAACCAATTTAGTGAGTTATATTTTGTAGGAAATCACTTCCATGAAAGTTTGGAGAATGACCCAACAACCATGGACTTAGATAAGCTAACACACTTAATCAAATGGGTGGGTCTAAGTCCAATTGGAGAAGAAGAAGAAGCCCATATTTGAAGTCCGAATTCCAAGTCCATATCCGATTAATATCTTAATTTCGGCCTAATTGCCCTCCTTATCTTATATTATGTAGCCTTGGAATTACTAAAAAACTTTACATCTTCCTAGGTAAGCCTTGTCTCACCAAAGAAAGATCTAGAGATTGCAATTCATATTCCAATATGCTTTGTAGTTTTCTAGGCTCTTTTCGTATTACTAGGTGATGTATTTTCTCTCATTCCCATCCCCCTTCTTCGAAGTAGTTAATATTTGCCTAGGCTTGTTAATAACCTTCTTTTTTTCTAGGTGATTGGTTCTTAGCATCTACTTTATTATTTGTATTGTAATTAGTGTCCAAGATTGACTATATATAGCCTCCCTTTGTAATTAAAAAAAAAACAACATTTGAAATAAAAAACTTTTGTGTTTAGTTTGTGAAGTTCTTTACTTTCTATTTGCTATCCATTACCTTGGTGAGTCATATCCAAATTGAGTGTTAGTAGGTTTGGTGAGTCATATCCAAGCCGTAGCTTGGATATAACTCCAAGCTACGGCTTATTCACAAGTTAGCCCCTTTCCACCATAGTAAGGCCAACTAAGTCCGCTCCAAATCTAAGGGACGTCCGTTCTCTCAAGAAGGACGCCGTTTCTCATTTGCACCATTGGATTGGTCGATCCCCTTCAGCAGCCGATTGACTGCTGCTCTTGTTCGTTTGTTCGCTCCAGCTTTAAAGGACGTCCATCATTCCAAAAGGGACGTCCGTTCCTCATTAGTTTGATGCCACTACAATCTGCTAAGCATCCGGCAACATAAGGGACGTCCGTCATCCCAAGAAGAATGTCCGTTCCTCATTATTTGATGCCGCTACAATTTGCTAAGCACTGCCAACATAAGGGACGTCCGTCATTCCAAGAAGGTCATCAGTTCCTCATTAATATTGATGCCGCTACATCTTCTAATCACCCGCCAAGGGACGTCCGTCCTCTCAAGAGGGACCTTCGGTCCTCATTATTCTTGACGCCGCTGCATTATTCAAAGTGTCTGCCAACACATTCTATTGCTCAAGGACGTTCGCCAGCCTTTGTAAGACATACGCCATTCCTATTTCCCTTCGATTTTTATCATTTGGTATCAGAGGGTTCCGGAGCTGTCCCGATTCTTATCATTTGGTATCAGAGCATTCCGGAGCTATCCTGATTCTTATCATTTGGTAATGATAGGATTCCAAACGGGGGTTTAGAAGAGTGTGGAAGCGAACAAAGGAACAAGAGAGACCTGTGGTGGGTGCTCGAACTTATTCTTGATGGAATGGAGAGATGATTAACTTGAGGGACGAAGTTAATTGATGTACACTCACACTTTACTTGGATATGATTCACTAAATAAAATGGAGGTTAGCTTGGATATGACTCACCAAACCTACTAACACACAATTTGGATACGACTCCCCAAAGTAAGGGATAACAAATAGAAAGTGAAGAACTTCACAAGCTAAACGCAAGAGTTTTTGATTTCAAAGGTTTGTTGATTTTTGAATTACAAAGGGGGGCTATATATAGCTCATCTTGGACACTAGTTACATTGCAAATAATAAAGTAGATGCTAAGAACCAATCACCTAGGAAGAGAGAAAGTCATTGGCAAACCTAGGCAAATATTAACTACTTAGAAGAAGGGGGATGAGAAAGAGAGAAGATTCATCATTTAGAGAGATGAAAAGAGTCTAGAAAACCACAAGTGGAGTTTTAATGCAACTTGGAAGATGAATTAGAACCTCCAGATCCTTCTATGGTAAGACAAGGATCACCTAGGAAGATGTAAAACTCTTCGTTGCCATCTCCAATGTACGGTGATAAATCTTGCACGTTAAAGGTTGCGGAGACACCGTACTCTCTTGGAAGCTCAAGCTTATAAGCATTATCATTTATCCTCTCTATGACCTTGAAAGGGCCGTCGGGTCTTGGTAAAAGCTTAGACTTCTGTTGTTGCGGAAACCGTTCCTTGCGTAAATGTAACCATACAAGATCGCCTTCCTTGAATATAACCACTTTCCGACTTTATTGGTTGCTTTAGCAAGTGCTTTGTTCTTTCTTTGAATAGTCTTTCTTACTGACTCATGCATGGTTTTGACTTCTGCGGCTTTCTTGCCTCCATTCATATTTTTGAGTCCCTTGAGTGGCAAAGGAATAAGATCTATTAGAGATAGTGGATTAAAACCATAGACTACCCAGAAAGGAGACTTTTGAGTAACACTATGCACACTCCTATTATAGGAAAATTCAATGTAAGGAAGTTGGAGATCCCAATCAGCAAGTCGCTTCCCCTACAATGGTTCGGAGGATTTCCCAAAGTGCGGTTGACTACTTCTGTTTGGCCATCGGTTTGTGGGTGGAATGAGGTACTATAAGTGAGCTTTGTGCCTAATTTCTTCCACAGAATTTGCCAAAAAGTGCTAAAAAATTTTGTGTCCCGATCTGACACAATAGTTCTTGGTATTTCGTGCATTTGAACTACTTTATGAAAAAACAAGTTAGCAATATGTATGGAATCATCCGTTTTTGAGCAAGCAATAAAATGAGCCATTTTTGAAAAATGGTCCACGACCACCATTATGGATTCCTTCTTTCTGAGTGTGCAAGGTAAGACCATTACGAAATCCATGCTAATATCTACCCATGGCATATTCGGAATACGGTCCTTGAGGACTTAATCGGCTTTTGGCTTTATTGCATATAATACACCTCTCGATAAGTTTGTGGACGTCTTTCATCATATGTGGCCAAAAGAAATTCTCTCTGATTGCTTCACAAGTCTTTTTCTCACCAAAGTGATAGGCAAGACCTCCGCTATGAGCTTCCCTCACAAGTGAATCTCGTAGTTTGCATTTGGGAATGCAAAGTCTATTACCTCTAAAAAGGTACCCATCCAATAAGTAATAACCATCAATGGCACCATTGGAATAGCGAGAATACCAATAACAAAATTCTTTTTCTTCTTCATAAACCTTCTTGATCCAGTCAAATTCAAATAATCTTGATTTAAGTTCAATTAAGAGAGCATATCTCCTCAAAAGGGCATCTGCAACTACGTTAGTTTCTCCCTTTTTGAACTTGATAATGTATGGATATCTTTCAATGAACTCTACCCACTTGGCGTGCCGTCTATTGAGCATTCCTTGACTCTTAATGTGCCTGAGAGCTTGATGATCGGTGTGGATAATAAATTCCCTCGAAAGCAAGTAATGTTGCTGAACTTCAAGTGCTCGTACTAAGGCAAAAAATTCTTTATCATAGGTGGAGTAGTCTCAAGAAGGATGTCCGTTTCTCATTTGCACCATTGGACCGATCGATCCCCTTCAGCAGCCGATCAATTGCTGCTCTTGTTCGTTTGTTCGCTCCAGCTCTAAAGGATGTCCATCATTCCAAAAGGGACGTCCGTTCCTCATTATTTTGATGCTGCTACAATCTGCTAAGCATCCGCCAACATAAGGGACGTCCGTCATCCCAAGAAGAATGTCCGTTCCTCATTATTTGACGCCGCTACAATCTGCTAAACACCCACCAACATAAGGGACGTCCCTCATCCCAAGAAGGACGTCTGTTCCTCATTAATATTGATGCCGCTACATCTGCTAATCACCCGCCAAGGGACGTCCGTCCTCTCAAGAGGGACCTACGGTCCTCATTATTCTTGATGCCGCTGCATTATTCAAAGTGTCCACCAACATATTCTATCGCTCAAGGACGTTCGCCAGCCCTTGTAGGATATCCGCCATTCCTATTTCCCTCCGATTCTTATCATTTGGTATCAGAGGGTTCCGGAGCTGTCCCGAATCTTATCATCTGGTTTAGTGTAGAATATCAAACAGCAACCGAATGAAATAGGAAAATATTGGTTGGTGTATTTTATAGGAAACTTACGTTCTAGAGACTTGGTTACAGTAAAAGAGGAGAATATATAAACTGAAAATATATATGAACTTATAATTGCAGGCAGAGATAGCGAGACAAGAAGCAAGGCTAAAGATGGAGAAAGAGAACCTGGAAAAAGAAAAGAGTGTGCTCATGGGAACTGCTTCAAGCCAAGACAATCAAGATGGAGCTCTAGAGATCACTGTCAGTGGTGAGAAGTATCGTTGCCTCAGGTTTGCCAAGGCTAAGAAATGACAGGCTTCAAAGGGAATCTCTTTTGCCTTTATTTTTCCTTTTACATGCTCATTAGGGAAGAAAAAAATTCAATTACTTAAGTTAATTAATCATGATTAATGTTTACAGTTAATATTATTGACAGGCAATTGATAGTTGATGAGGAAGGGAAAAAAAAAGGAAGAACCCCTCGTATTTGTTGAATTCAACTTGTTCAAAGAAACTACTTTTAAAAACAGTTTGTCTGAAAACTTTGAAGAAATATTTGTGTAATTGTTTTAGAATTCAATATTATTTGAATCTGAGAGCTTGAGCCAAGCCTAAACCAAACCATCCATTGTCTAGTTCATTTTTTTATCACTTGGTTTTAGTCTATTATGTTTTTTTTAGGGTTATTATCATCTAATACCCTGAAGTTTGAGTGCCTTTTTATCTAATACCCTGAAGTTTAATTTTTTTATCTAACACCTTGAAGAAGTACAAATTTTCATCCAACACTTTCCGTTTTGTTTTGTTAATTGAAATGCTAATCTTTTTGTGTCTCTCTCTAGCTTATTTTTCTGTGCGAGAAGGAATTGCTCTGCATGGACAGAGTGGTGGAGAGGGAGTCTGGGGCAGAAGAACCGACTCCAACGGTGCAGACGTGGTAGTTGGAGATGGGTGGGGGTGGGGCCCGAGAGATTTCGGCCATTGATTTGGCTTCTGAAGCTCGGATGAGGAAACGAGGTCGATCTATTAAGTTTATAATTACGGTGGAGAAGAATGGACCCTCGTGCTGCAAGGTGTGAGAATGGTGAACTTGAAGGTGAAAACAATGGCAGAGTGAATGGGTTTTTAAAAGGAGAGCTCCTGTAAACGAGGAGGGAGGAGGAACATGCGCCATCTATGTCGACGGCGTTTGGCGCATGTTCCTGATCGTTCTACTTTTGACCCTCCTCATCTGTTTAGCTAAATTTATTTACATTGAAAGAGCTTCTTTTTTAATCCCAATTCGCCATTCTGGAGAAGACTCGCACAGTTTATTTTAAATCTTCATCCCAATGAGGAACGATTGATCGTCGAGCCGTGGGACGAGTCCCGTGCCGATTAGAGGACAGACCAGTGGGCGGCATTGCCGGAGCCACGAAGGAGCTAAATTTACAACTTTCTCTTCGTAATTAGGCAATTATGGCGAACAATAAGATATGTTGTGAAATAATATTGCTTAAATTCTGATTCTTCTGCGAACCTCTTCTCTAGATTAACAGATGGGGAGTTGTGTTAGATTAATGAGATTGCTCTTGGACTAATTTTAGGGGCATCCCATAGCTTGATTTGATTATTGACAAGACAATGCATCGTCGATAGATGGCGCATGTTCCTCCTCGCTCCTCGTTTACAGGAGCTCTCTTAAAAATCCATTCACTCTGCCATTGTTTTCACCTTCAAGTTCACCATTCTCACACCCTGCAGCAGGAGGGTCCATTCTTCTACACCGTAATTATAAACTCAATGGATCGACCTCGTTTCGTTATCCAAGCTTCAGCAGCCAAATCAATGGCCGAAATCTCAGGCCTCAGCGTCCTCCAGCTCCTCCCTCCCTCATCAAATCCGCCCAACCTCTCGCTCGCCCCCCCATCTCCAACTACCACGTCTGCGCCGTTGGAGTAGGTTCTTCTGGTCGGATTTTCTACAGTGTAAATCTTGAATTCCCCGGACTCCCTCTCCACCACTTTGTCCACGCGGAGCAATTCCTTCTCGCACAGAAAAATAAGCGAGAGAGAGACAAAGAGATATTAACGTTTCAATTAGGGTAAATGACAAATCAACCAATGACAAGTCAACTACTATGATATTTTTTTAACAAGTTAACCACTGACGTATAGGAAAATGACAAACCCAACATCGCAGTCACGTTCTCCGTTCATCGGCGTCTGAGAAGAAAGACGATGCGACTTCTGGAAAGAAAGACGTCCAAATCTGAAGACACTGGAATTTCATAGCAAAGTTTCTGGTGGTCTGTGTGTGATTCGAACAATTTATAAAACTTTGATATTAATGGCAGCTTGTAATTTTGGAACTTGATGATATTGGTGGTGATAATTGGGTGTGAGAGTTTCAAAGGAACTCGGGGCTAGGAACGCTCAAGCTGCGAAGTTTGCCGTCTTCGTCGTCTCCTCGACGATAGTGGCGATCGGAGTGATGTCTTGAACATGTTGTAAGGATGTGTTTAGGTGACAAATCTATGTGATTGTAAAAGTGTAACTTGTAACTTATAACACTTTTGAATTCAATGAAGGAAATGTTTTTGTATGTATAATTATTATTCATATTATGGAGTATGCAATTATTGTTTATGAATAATATATGAAGGGTTTATAGTGTTCATCAATTACAGAATTAATGAATTGCGATAGTTTCTGATACATGGAAAGAAACATTTTGACATAATTCACATGTGACTGCCATGATTCGATTATACAATTCATTATGAAAGGTAACTTGATATAATTCACATTAAAGCACACTATATTAATGGATTGTGAATTCAAGTTATGTCAGCTAGAAAATATAGCTGAAGCAGCTGAAAAGTACTAGCTGCATATCAATTAATATTAAAGTTCATAACATGGCCCAAGTGGGAGATTGTTAGATTATTTAATTATAATCTATGTAAGTGTGGTCCATGTTAATTAAATATTACATTGACTTAATATTAAAGAGCTTAATGTGATGGTTGTTATGCGTTAAAGACATTAAGTTAATTGAGTTTTAATTCCCTTTCCTTAACCTTAATTAAATGTATAAAATATAGTTTAAAGGGATGTAATTGAAGAGACATGATCGGAAAGGTATGTATGGAGGGATATCTTTCATACGGGTGTCTTCTTCATCACCTAGAGAGAAGATTACAGAGGTATTCTAACGATTACTCTCTCTCTCTTGAATCTCTCTAAAAAATTAATGGTGGACTATACTTCGTTTTGGGATCATTGAAGAGACAATTAAAAGAAAAGGTTTAAGGCGATAAAAGAATCAATATCGAGATCTTCATCAAAAGCATTTTATATCATGGACAAAAGTTAGTATTTTAGTTTAATTATTGCAAAGTATGAAGGGTTAAATCAAGTTCGTTAACGTGACTTAAAGTATTATTAGCACGTAAATGGGATTAATTTGAGTTTATGCTTACAGACGGTTAAAGAGGCGGACTCAAAATCCCGCCACACAAACGTTTCAAAAAGCCCATGTTTTTTTCTAGATGATTTCGAGAATCAACGGCGAAGCTTTACTTCTCTGCTGACTTTTGAGGGAGAGAAATTCTGAAGAACTTATAACTGCAAAATGAGCCTTGATTATGTTTTGGATCCTATATTTTAGCTTAGAACTCTATCAATGGAGACCCGTTAGAGATATTTTATCGCATTTCAGAACTTGAAGTTCATCGCAGTGACTAACACACTCGTTAGGGGCATGACTTCGTTGAAAAGCAAGCTGTTTCCCATGGCTATAGTGGGATGCAGGAACTTCAAAGGCAGTAAAGTGAAGATAATTGCTCCGGCGAGCAGCCCAAATACCGACGAAATCCCACATAGAGCGAAGCTTTGGTGTTTATTTTTCTCGATCCCATATTCACATGGGTGACGACTTTGTATCGATAGGATAGGGAAATTTTCAAGTGGCTATCTCCTATATCACTTGGGGGCCTGGTCGTGGCATTATTAGGTAGAAGCCATCAAATTTTCTGCATTTTCACAACTCTTTTTCTTCTTCTCATCTTCACCATCTACATAATTTTTTTACGTCGGATGATGTTACATATACATTATATTTTCACATCCTAACGTGATACTTACGTGTTATCACTTATAAGTTAAATTATTATCGTATAATATAACTATTTAAAATAATAAATTATTATTAATGAGCAAATGATACATAAGTGTTATATCATGGTGTGAAATTAGAGTATAGATGTAATATTACTCTTTTATGCCGTTGATCATAATCTTGTGGTGGAAGCTTGGGAAAATACGAAAATGAAGGAGATTTACGAGGACTTACTGGTAAAGACTGTGTGATGAGTGGAATGACCAACGGGATTAGAATCAAGACAAGGCCGGATTCTCCAGGTAGCAGTGCAGCCACAAACATGACATTCCAGAACATCCTCATGAAGAATGTGTCAAACCCGATCATCATCGATCAATTGTATTGTCCATTCTCCTCTTGCAGTTTCAAGGTAAATCCTCATCTCGGATCTTTAATTCTCAGCATTTTGTTTGTTTGTTCAGAAAAGTGACCTCATATATCGATGTTCTTTTTGGGATTTGACGAGAATTTACAGGAGCTGTTGCAAGTGACACTGAGTGACATATACTTTAAGAGGGTCAGAGGGACATCATCTTCAAAGCCGTGGCGCTCTGATTGTAGCAGAGGTTTCCCATGCCAGAATGTGTTCTTGAAGACCTTCATTTGGTGTCCTCCTCCGGGAAGAGTCTTCCCACTTCCACTTGTAAATATAATATGTGAAAGCCAAGTACTTGGCATCCAAATCCCACCACCGTGTCTTCAGCTTCCGTCGTCGTCTGGCAAGGAAACAATGAATGGGGATTGTTCAAAGCAAGAATGAGAGGAAAATTTCTCTTCAATATTTTTGTTAAATGAAGAATATTGGATCCATTGACTTTCAATACACGTGTTTATTGTTCAGCACAAAACCAAATGACTAAGATTCTATTACCGATCTGATATGCATGAATGGACAGCGGTTGACGCCTGAATTGCATGGATGATGGTTTGACCTTTTTCACACTGCGTAGTATATGAATTCACTCGATCTCCCTTTCTCTTCCAATAGTTTGTCGGGTAAATGACAAATCTACCATCGTGGTTTGTGATCAATGACAAGTCAACCACTGTGGTATTTTTTTAACAAGTTAACCATTGACGTATGAAAAAATGACAAACCCAACATCACGGTCACGTTCTCCCTTAACAAGTTGACTTGAGACACGTGGTGTCTCAAAACACTGTGAGACGCGGTGTCTTGAGACTGCAAAGACCTCGCGACTCGGTGTCTTCCCAAGACGCCGCTAATACGCATTGTCTGCAAACAATTCAATTATCATTTGTAGTGTATTAAGCCAAGACAGAAAATGGAGGCACTTACGAGAGAACAGTATCGCATGTTCATCGGCGTCTGAGAAGAAAGACACTATGGCGTCTGGAAAGAAAGACGCTCAAATATCAAGAAACCGTAGTTTCTTGCAGTGTCTTGATGCATGACACCGCAATTTGTGCGGTGTCTTCTCAAGACACCGCAATTTTTGCGGTGTCTTGCATCTTGCGGTGTCTTGATGCAAGACACCGCACTTTTTGCGGTGTCTTGGTGCAAGATATAGCAATTTTTGCAGTGTCTTGCTGAGGTGTCTTGGTGCAAGACACCGCAAAATGTGTGGTGTCTTGCACCAAGACACCACAAAAAGTGTTGTGTCTTGATGCAAAAAGTGAGGTATCTTGCACTAAGACACCTCAGCAAGACACCACAAAAAAGTGCAGTGTATTGCAACAAGACACCGCAAAAAGTACAGTGTCTTGCACCAAGACACCGCAAAAAGTGCGGTGTCTTGATGAAAAGTGCGGTGTCTTGCATCAAGACACCGCAAAAATTGCGGTGTATTGATCAAGACACCGTAAAGAAACTGCGGTGTCTTGAGATTTGGGCGTCTTTCTTTCCAGACGCCACAGTGTCTTTCTTCTTAGACGCCGATGAACACCGCGACACTGTTCTCTCTTAAGTGCCTGTGTTTTCTATCTTGGTTTAATACACTGCAAATGATAATTGAATTGTTTGCATACAACGCATATTAGCGGCGTCTTGGGAAGACACCGAGTTGCAGGGTCTTTGCAGTCTCAAGACACTACGTGTCTCACGGTGTCTTGAGACGATGTCTTGAGATACCGCGTGTATCACGTCAACTTGTTAATCGCGATGCTGGGTTTGTTATTTTTCTATACGTCAGTGGTTAACTTGTTAAAAAAAAAATACCATAATGGTTGACTTGTCATTGACCACAAACCACGATGGTTGATTTGTCATTTACCCTAGTTTGTCAATCACTTCAGAAAGGTTTGTAATTTTCTCACCCATCGAAACTTAGTGTAAACACAAGGTTTGTAAGCAAATTGCCTAATTAAAATAGATGATATTTTTTATTACCATTTTATTTGAAATCAATATATCAATATGTTATATGAGTGGGTTCGGGTGATAAGAGTTGTTATGAGCCAAAGGCAAGCTTAATAGAAATGTCAAGTCAGACGACCCAATCTTTGGAGAGAACCCGATCATTCAGCTCAAGGTTAGGAAGACAGCGGAAGTCTTAACATAAAATTAAGTATAAAACCCAAATAAATGGGTAAAGGTTCACAGAGTGATCAACAAGAATTTAACATAATAATATCAATAAAGAAAACACTGTGCAGGAAATGAAACAATTCAATACCAAGCAATAAAATAATAAGGAAATAAATCCTCACTTGAGACAAAACGAAAACGCCAAGGAAACCAACTCTAAAGTATCCACGCTTTGGACACCACACCAAACCACCACATTCTAAATTTGGGATGGAGGGGTTGTGGGGTGAGTGACTAACTTAGTGTGGAAATTATACTCTAAATGCAATGCGCATGTAAAACTTATTTTTATTTTCTCTCATCAAAACTATGATCTTGGGAAAGCATGCATTAATTAAAAACGTTTCAAAAATCATTTCCATCATTTAAGGAAAACCGGCCTCGAAGGCCCCTGATGAGATATCGATTAAAACATGAATGTATACATACAACTAATACTAAAATATTCTCGTTGCATTAGTTTATATTGAAACCAATCATTAGTGAAAATGAAGGATCTCACAAGAACTCCTCTGATAAAATGCACAAAAAAGTCGACAACCGTTTTTGGGCAGCACCTCATGAGCTTATAGGAAGAAATGACTGCAGTTCGAAGATCTGAGGTATCACCCGAGTTGTCGGCGAGCAAGGCTCTACGACGACACAACCTATACATAATCAAACACCCTGATCATGTTTAGGGATTCGAAACCCAAGGAGCACATCAACACTGCGCTATTACCCACTTTTAACACAACGCGCAGATAAAACATCTTCATGCAGCAGAAGATGTATCAGGATATCCTCGTGATACTTTGACATCGAGACTATCTAAAGTATAAAAAAAGATTCAACCTCTCGTATCAAAATATAGAATACTATGAAAAATCATGCATGTAAGGTAAATGTGTAAAACTCACGTATATACATAATATAAAATTTGACGTGTTGTTGAACAGTCTCCGTTGGATCTTCATATGTAGCAACCCACAAAAGACAATTTGAAAACCATGTCGTGTGATGTAATGTGATAAAGTATAAAATCCCTATCTCGATGACAACAGAAGAGCCCAGCAGACCAGCCACATGAGCAATATGGAATAGGCGCCAACACCAATGATACTTTCAGAACCTAATACCAAACTGATGTCAAAACCCTGAAACAACACTAGGAATATAACAAGAGTCTCAAACCAAAATTCAAAAACAAATCAGAAGGATTAACACAAGACTTCTCGTCTCGAGTCAAAGAACAACAAGAATCTACACATTGAACTGAGAAGTCACATTGATCGAAAACAAAACATGGCTGAGGAAGCTGAATGAAAAACACTAAACCCAACCCTACGAAGGTACATTGTGAGATCAACCAAGACATAACTATGGTTGACCAGACACATCAATATTTAACTAGAAAGACCCACCGAATGACAAGGCACGACTAAGGTCGATGACACACAACACGCTCGATCCGAACGACTCAACAGATGAGGAGACATAGCTGGAGTCAACCAAACATGAAGACGATCGATTGGGACCACCCAGTGTTGACAAGACACGACGACAGTCAACCAAGACCACTCAACACTCAACAAAGACTCAACAACAGTTGACGAGATTTAGCCGCGGTCAACCGAGATTAAGCATTAGTCGACGACCCACCCTACGATTAACTGGGACCATGAAGGAACTAGAACCGAAAGGAAAAAAACCATGGTCACAAAGTTTGTTGAGACATGTGGCTCCGACGACAAAATTTGACCTAAAAACATCAACTGCTTTCGATTGAACCCCACCGCAGTCGACCGACATAGACGCTTAATCTAGAAGCGAAAATAGTGCAGACATCCAGAAAAGCAAGCTTGAGGTTGACCAAACTCCTAATGCAGTCAATTGGACACAAGCAACCAAGAATGGAAGCCCTCGGACACATTCCTGGTCGATTGAATCCAACAAGTGGTCAACTAGACATAGGCCATCTAAAAAAGAAAGGCTCTCGACTATTTTTCATGTTGAGTGGATCTAGGAAAAGGTCGACTGACATAAGCCATAAGCCTAGCGTGTAGCAACCCAATTTTTCTTACATTTGAAAAAATGTAAAATTTAAAATTTTTTCTTTTATATAAATAGCAAAATACTTTTCTTTCATAAAACCCCTTTTATAAATCATAAATAAAATTATTTTCTTTTACATTTAAATACTTTACAAAATCTTTTACAATTCATTTTCCTTTTTTTTAAATCCAGCCAGCCACAAGATTCGCGCTTGCAAATTCTTCATCAACTGCTCTTTAACCTATTCAACTGCATGTACCTACGTCCACAAAACTTAAACTAATAAGTCTAATACTCAGTAAGTGATATAAAAATAAACTATAAAATGCACGTGCCATGCAACTTTTAAATCTCATATGCAGTTTCTGTTTCGTTTTCTTTTAACTTTTACGTTTTAGTATTTTTCTCTGTTTTCGTACACCTCGATGCACCCGACCTCGATGCCCCCAGCACAACAGCATTGACATAGTCTGAAAGCTCACTAGCCATTGACCGGTCTGTCTAATGCATCCGACCAGACACCTCTAGTATAGCAGCTCCGGCTACGACTGAAAGCTCTGCTAGTTTCTATATGCTACTATGATGCCCCGAGTCAAATTTCATTCTTTCTTAAATATCTTCTTTAAATAAATTACGAGAAAATTTTTCTTTTTCCTTTATCTACTTAACTAGTGAAATTTTCATATATTGAAATAGATCATAAAAATTGAAGGGTATCAATGAAATCAAAGTATGTGGAAAACGTTTTTAAGAACTTCAAATAAGTTTAGGGTTTAGAATAAAATCATACAAAATTACATTGAAATCAGGTTTAAGCAAATCTTGCCCATTATTAAATCCTTACAATTTAAACAAAAAATTTGCCTTCTTCTTATGCCATCCTACTCAGGTCGTGATTCATTCGGATACACCGCAGGCTCCATGGGAAATGCATCCTCTTCCACTACTGACGTTATCATTTCATTACCTACACCACAAGTAATACGTAAGCCTAAAGGCTTAGTAAGGAAAGGGAATATGCATATGTCATGTCTCTCTTTAGTTTACTTGGAATGGGTCCGCCCCAAACCAATATTTCATTACGTTCATTCATTTATTCATAACTCATATTTCGAGCCAGAAGTTGAAGGAACACATAATAGATGGTATAGTGTGATCGGCTTCTAACCCTTTGTGGACTAGATCCGAACTACCCACCCGCCCTTCAACTTCCCATTACATCATTTGTTCATTTCGTTCATTCATTTCATTTTCCTCACTCATGCATGTGAGTACCATACCGAAATGGCACTCCCTACTCGTTTTTTTTATCATGATGCATGTACATATTAATACGATGTAATAAAACAGAGATAGTTTAACAGCAAATAAGGTTAAATGACAGAAAATAAACCACAGCGAACAACACATAATAAGAACGCCTATAATTAGAACGCACAAGGAAGACAACATTACGAATAATTACAACGAGGAACAAGCTGATTCATGAAATCAACATTCATGGAAAAAGAACGATAAAATGATTTCTAACGTTTAATGATAAGAGTTATTCAATTCAAATGAACATATTTCCAACATTGATTAGATGTGAAAGTTCATAATTTAGCAAAACATGTGTTTAGAAAGTTCATAATTTAGCAAAACATGCATTGGAAAGTATACGATATGGACAGTCAACAGGAAATAGAATCGTGTTTAATAGTCCAATGAAATTGAATATGTACTAATTGATGTAAACAAATCAATAGTTAAAGCATATTTGTTAAACATTCTTGGAAACGAGATTAACAACACACTTAACAGACAATTAGCAGGAATATAGGATAATTACAGCATACTTAATTTTTCAGATTATAACATCTCGATTTAACATACTTTTACAGTGAAGTGTACAGTGAGTCTTTTACGTAAACATGCTGGAAAATATATATTCAGGAATTATCCTACATAAACATGCTGAATAAACCGTTTATAGGAAACCATTTAATGAATAAAAATGGAGGATATATTCAGTGATTTGATATGACGAGAAACATACTTAATAAATCTATGCAAATAAATAAGGATGTTTATAATTCCTAGCCAGAATAAAGAATTAACAACATTAATAATTTAAGTCTACTATCCAATAAATAATATGAGAAGGAAAATAGAGTTTATATTCCGAAATCTGTTAACAATTTATTCACGCATATCATTCCATTTAGACAGTTTTCAGTTCATCCATTCAAATCATAATTCTATACTATAGCAATTCATCAACCATTACGTACAACATATCGAAATTATTGCAGTAAGAGGAATAAAAACGATGAAGTTCACAGAGATTATAAATAGCTAGAGAGAAACTACAGTGAAGCTAGAAGTAGAATACAACAAGCAACACAGTGAATGTATAGGATCAAATCCTTTGGAGGAAAACTTCGTAATTCATTCATGTTCATTCGTACATCATTGTTCACTACAGTATTTAACGTTCAACATTTATATATCAAATTAATCTTCAACAAGTAAAGCATTTAAACCAATATGGTTGCAGGAAATTAAAACAAGGCATTAAATTCTCAATACAAGAGTTATAACAGAAATTACGCAACTAAGGAATCCAAAATTTGACATTTAATAACTCATATCACTCACACACGCTACTTGTGGGTAGGGCTTTGACGGCCAAGACTCTACCCAATCCTTACCTAGGTTGACAAAAAATTAACAGGGACAACACAACACAGCTCACCACAGCAACTCCTAGTTTCGACCTTCGTTTACAAACACAATCCACAACTCCCAGTCACAAGCTCTTCACAGGTCTTCCTTTCTCTCTCTCTCTGGAAGGAAGAAATGGGAGGAAACAAAGGAAAGTGATATCTCTCCCTCCTGAATGAAACTCCAATAGCCTTTAAAAAGGGTGAAAATGCTACTTGTGGAAGTCGATGAACACCAATTAGAGGAGAGGAAGGAACGAAAATAGGGCGACGTGAATCGTTGAGGGGAAGATCGTATCTCCAGGTTGGGGTTCGTGGTAGAAATCCCGAAGTTTTATCCCCAATTTTTTTATTTTAAAATTTAAATCTCGCAGAATTGGGAACTTTTGGATGCGACTTTGCTTCCGCACGTGGTGTCCGCACTCGTCCGCAAGCACCCAAAATTGATACAAAATCAATGCAAACGTGTTCCGATCTCGTCCACATTTGTCCTCAATCATTCTCACTTCATCCTATCGTGACATTCAGATGCGAAACCTCGTCCACATATATCATCCGAATATGTCCAAATTTTGTACATATTCAATTCGGACGAATAAGAAGCTCGTCCGCCATCGTTCGCAAAAGATAGGGTCAACTTTAGGATGCGAGGGCTCATCCCAACCTTCGTCCCATGAGTTTTATGTTGGTGCGGACGTCGAATCTCATCCTCATGGCCTCCGCATTCGTCCGATATGACCCTGGACAATTTTTCTCCAATTTTTCTTAACTTAAATTTTGTCCTGTAATAAAATCCACAATTTATACGTCATAAAATAACACGTATTGGCACGAAATGAACTACGTTAATTATTCTAAATTGATTACATCGTAATAACAGGAAAAATGATAATGGGGTGTTACAACTACAACGCACAACATTTGGCTAGGGCTACAACCGTCACCTCCTAGTGGCCGTGCGCTCCAACACTTAAACAGCCTCACCAACCATTGGTTGGTTCGTTCTGGCACCAACCAGGAACCCGCTATGTGATAAAGGCTTGACTCTGATCGAACCGCTTGATAACTACTGTTTACTCCAATACACAGCGACCCAACCTCATAGATAAGCAACTCTAGCTACGATCGTAAGCTTTGCTAGCTGTTGTACGCTACAACGCACAACATTAAGCTCGATCACAACCGTTGCCTACTAGCGGCTGTGTGCTCCAATGCTTAAACAACCTCATTCACCCGTTGGGTGGCCAGTCTCGGCACCAACCAAAGACCAACTAACAAGCCCACATCTCATCTCATTTACATTTATTCTGTTAAATTCTTTAACATTCTGTTTCTGTTTCCTTTTTAAAACCATGCATGAAAACCATTTATGTATTCTTTTGAAAACCATGATGCGTGCAATGCATGTGAATGCATACAGTTCAATCTCCTCTATGTAGGCCTCAAAACATGCTTAATCTCATTATCACCATCTTTAACTCAAAACTAATAAACATATCATTAAAACAACCTATATCTAATAAACAAGCAGCAAATATCAATATAATCCTCAGGATATGATCACAACCTAAATTAATAATCTATTAAAGCAGTAAACATTTAAAATATAATTCCTAATTCTTGCAATGTAGGCCTTTTAGTAAAACACATACATATCACTTACCTACGTCTGTAGCGTTTCTGCACTTTATCCTTCTTCCTTTAATACCTTCAATGCCTTCAAAATCATCAAATAACAACTATCAATAATTACAGTTTCTTATCCTCATTTCTACAATTTATTATACCCAAATCCAATTAATCACTTAACAGCTTCAAAACCCATAATTAAATAATAGTAGTGGAGTCTAACACACATTGTCAAAACATAACCAATCACTAACTTTATAGTCCCCAGGTCATCCAAGTCTAAACATCACTAACATTTTTCCATAACTATACAACTTCACTATATAGTATTTTGATAGAGAATACATTCCTTCGGTCCAAATTGACAATAGCAAAAAAACATCATAATTAACTTCTCACAGAATTTATCACAGAAAAAGCCACTACAATCAACCGAGCATACATCCACCAGAGGTTCACAACAACACAGAAAGGATTCATCAAGGTAGCAATATACAGTGGCATAATCTAATTTCCAGAACATATTCATCCGAGACATTCAAAATAGGGAATATCCTTCACTCTTTATCATCTACTCTTAATAATCATTTGATAAATCCATAAAAGAATAAAGGAAATATTCTTACCTGAAGGACCCAAGAAGATCCGAGAAGAACCAGAGAAGTCGAGGACTCCACAACCTTCTTTCATAGCTCTAGAGCCCCTTCCTTCATCTTCTCCTTTTCCTTTTTCTTTCTCCCTTTCTCCTCTCTACCTATCTCTTTCTCCTTCGCAAGTCACAACTCACCAAAGAGCCTTCTCTCTTCCTTTCTCCCTATTTTTCCATTTCTCCAGAGCTCTCTGTTTGCTCTCACACTCTAATTCTCTCTGTCTCTTATGTTCTCATTGTGTCTTTCAGAGAGCTTCCCATATAAGCCTCCACAATCCCCAGAATCCTCACCTAACACCCTCACTTGGCTGCCATTTGTAAAGAAGAGGAACTGTGGAGAATTATCAGAGTGTTGCACGCCTTGAGATTTTTAATCTATCTTCTCAAGTATCCAAAACCGCATGGGCCCGGTCGACAGACCGATCGATAGGGATATCAGATACTCCAACGTGAAACTCCATTTTCACAATTCGCAGTGAGACCGGTCGACATGCACAGTCGACCGCTTCTACGCCATGGCACATCACACCCAAAACACCAGCATTTTTTCGCCTCTTCACTTCTTCTTCTTTTATTATCTTTACTTTATTTCAATTTAATTCATTTAATCAATTCCCCACTTAACCAATTCTAATAATTTTCATCAAATAAATCTTCAATAATTATCCAAATAATTCTATTACACCTAATTAATCCCAATTATCTTTATTTAATTCTGTTATGGGAAATCAGGGTATTACATAGTATGGACATTTGTGCAGACACCTTGCTCTTCCGTGGATGCCCCAACTTACGTAGCACAGTCGACTGGAGTCAACAAGTGGTCAACTAGACTCAAGCCCTCTCAAACAGAAAGGCTCTTGTCCAATTCTTCAGTTGACCAGACCCAAGAAGTGCTCTATCGGACATGAGCCACCTCAAACAGAAAGGCTCTTGGTCAAAACTGCAATCGACCGAACCAAACCAGTGGTCGACCAGGGAAGGTTTTCCAGCGCGAAAACTATAATACTTAAGAAAAATAAGTATTTTTGAGTTGGAGAAAATTGGAATGTTAGAGAAAAAATAAAACTGAAAAATTATAAAAGTTGGTGTAATTACGGATTTTTGAGGAGGAAAATGAAATGACGTCACATTGGAAAAATGAATGTTCATTGCTCAGGAAAGGACGTCTGTGGTAATAAGGAGTGAGGAATTTTGGATGAGAATGATATGACAATTGTTGGATAAGATCAAATGACGATTGAGATTAAGCTAGTGTAAGGTGCGCTAAAGGCCAAATAAAAAGATGTGCGGAAGAATAGGATGTCATTGAATTAATTTATAATAGAATTGTAGCCGTTAGATTAGAAGGTGGATTAAAAGATGCTGTCCAAGGAAAGATGCTTTGTAGGAGAGAAAAGATGCAGTGTTGAAAGAAGAGTGAATGTCGGATCAAATACTAGGATGGAATGAGAATCGTTAGATTCAGAGAAATATGCTCCTGTGGATGAATGTCGTCATTTTAGAATAAATGAATGTGTCTACGGTAGCAAACATGTCCATGTCAGCGTAATATTGGATGAAAATTCATCATTTGGAATAAGTATCTGTTGTAGGTAACTGTCTGCAAATGGGATTGCTTCCATGGAAAATAGTGAATGTGCAGGAGCGCAAGTACCCGTAGAAAGGATTTTATCAGCGAGATGACATGGCAATTATGGATTGGTAGATGGAGTGAATATTCGTAGAAAAGATGCTCAGTGGTAGCGAATGTATCCACAGCAAACAAGCATGCGTTCACGAATGTGCAAAAATTCGCAAGAAATGATTTATTAAGAATTTGTCTTCAAGATTAATTGGGAATTTAACAAATGATTATGATTCACCCAATTACAATGGATTAAGATGACGATAGTGCTTATGATTTTAGCTTAGGTAAATAATTGCAATGTCCAATCGTGATTGGTGGAGAGGATGACTCATGAGGTAAAATCACCAACTTAAAGTTCTATATATAGAGGGGTTCAGCTCTTCAAAGTGGACAGAAGTGAGTCACAGGTTTCAGCTTCTCTAAATAGTGAGAAGTATTCTCTAAAAGTTAGTAAGGTTTTGTTTTTAATTTAAGTAAATTATAAGTTTGAGTGGCAAAGAAATAAGGAATTTCTAAAGAGGTGTAACACCAACCTATTTGAATGGTTTACAATTAATAAATTGGTTGGATATGTTATTATGGACAAATAAATGAAACTTTGGGCATTGGAATCAGGGCAATCAAACATGTATGATAAAAGTTATAAATTTTTGGAAGTGGTGATAAAATAGTGAGATAAAACAGACAATTGGTAATGAGAATGCCTTGTTTTGGACGATATATGCATGACAAAGGTGGTTGAGTTGATATGCTGACCTAACATAATTATTGAAGGAAAATCGAGAATTTAAGAATCAGTAAAGGATGGATTTCTAATATGGATACTAACAAATATTGTGATATGTTTTAGGTTATTCAATTCAATGAGATAAATTAGATAATTGCTAAGATCTCAAGGTAATTAATGACTGGATGTGTTTGGCCATCATCACAAGATGCTAAGAGGTTTTAATTGTTATGACTAAGACAATTAAGTATATGTTAAAGATATTAGATGAGTTTTGATATTAGGTTGATTGAGGATGCGAGAGGTATTGTTGAAAAGTCATAGGTTGGTATTTTATGAATATCTGTGTTGTTCAAGGATATGCTTTACATGTTTTAGAATTATGTTGACGTTGATCGATGATATGTTATATTTGGGCATTCATGCATAATGTGTTTCAAGAAAATGACAAAATGTTTTACATGTGTATGTTTCCATTAAGAAAGATTTAAACAAAAATGAATGAACGTAAATAGTCTTATATGGGCGGGACTCAAAGATGAATAGAAAGAAAAGAAAATATGTAAAAGGGGTAGTGGTAAGGGCTAGGATTAAATTTGGCTATCCCGCAAGAGGTGGACTAAATGGTTCCTATTCATCCCTGGACTGTGCCTAACGATCAGTCTGACAAATGAAAACAAAAGAAAACAAACTTAAAAGTATAAATGTGCATGATTTTACAAAGATTGCATTACATGACACATGTATAATTTATTTCTCATTACTTATTGAGCATTAGGCGATGAATCTTGTGATGTACATAAAATTGGACAAAGAGATTGATAATAGAGGACTATGAAGTTGATGAAGCATACTTATAATGTTACAATGAACTTGACTTGTGTGATGAGACACGTTTTGTAAAAAGAAAAATTGAAGATGATATTGTAATAAGTGATGAATGATTTATGATTTGATTATCGTTATAAAGTTAGAGAGAAAAAGTCTTCCGCTACGCTAAAGGAAAAGAAATAAAGGTTTTAAAAAAATAAATAAAGGTTTAAAAAAAAATAATAATAAATGACCAAAAAGGCTAAAACTTGAGAAAAGAAATCGGGGAGTTATAGAAACCGCGAGAAAACACACATTCCCTAGCTGATTCTCACCTTGAATCGGCGTAAAACCCTGCATAAACTCTAAATCAATTACAATAACACATAAACAAACAAACGATTCTAGTTTCCAATCTCAAATTTGAGACCATCACAAAACAGAGATTTCAAATGGAAAAAAGAAGCTAAAAACCAACTTGCCTGCAAAACTTCTTCACAAACTTCAGAGATAGGGACGACACGAACACGAATCGAGCAGAAAAATGTTGAAGTTCACTCGTTGGTTCTCCATTCTCTCTCCCTCTTACTCCTTCGTGGTTGCAACCTAGTAAGAAAGGAAAGAAAATCTTTCCTTTTAAGAAAGGAAAGAAAAGAGAAGGGATTTTTTTTTAATTATTTTATTTAATAAATATAATATATTATAATTATTAAATAAAAATTTTAAATTTTAATTTTACAAACCGGACAAACTCACAAATTAATCTATAAAACGAGAACTTGCCGAACACAATCTCACAGTTTCAGGCCACAGAGAAACACAACACCAGTTGACCATTGACTAGACCCTTCACATGTGGCTGAAGACCAACAACATGTGGTAAAAGACCAACAACATGTGGCAAGGACCTGTTCAACACATGAAAATTTCACTTAGACCAAAGCAGATTTTATAGGAGTTGAGTCTCTATGACCTTCTTGTTGGACCTTACAAATCTTTGTCGTTAGGGTTTTCATCTTCTATTTTATTTGGTCAGCGATTTCCGGAGACAATGCCGAGGTGATTCAAGAGGATATTTTTAGAGAAATTCAAAAGGCGATTCGTGATAGGCTTGTCAATTTTTCTTCAAACCTGAGAAATCCAGAGACATGACACAGAGAAATCTAGAGGCTCATCAATTTACATGAAGAAACAAACTTGTCAAACCATATAGGAGGGCTAAATCGTGTTCAGAGATAGTTTGCAGAATCACAAAATCATTTCTTCAAATAAATCAACGAGCCTTTGGATTTCTCTATGTCGAACCTCTAGATTTCTCTCGTTTGAAGCAAAATCAGCGAGCTTCTCACGAAAATGACCTCTGCATTTCTCTAAAGATCTTCTTTCTAGAATCTCTTTCCAGATGTTTGTGGAGATTGTCCACCAAATAAAGGGAAGAAAGAAATCTTAACAGCACGGGACTTACATGTTGATGTTTCTTAGTTCAAAAACTTATTTGCCTAAAAAAAATTTAAAAATATACTCACTCGAGACCCCTAAGTTTGAGGGTAAATTTGCATTTTACTCTTTATTTTTTATTTTATCCTACTACTTTGGTAGTGAATGAGATAATTTATTTTATTTAGTTATGAAATTCTAAACTGTAATAGTTTATACAAAATACATTTATTTTTCACATTTTGATTATGGTTCATTAATACTTTTACTGTGGATCACTTGAATGTACCCTTTGGATTGGAAAGTCCTATTCTTTTTTATGGTCTTATTGTTCTTTTCGATATTAATGTCATGGTCTTTTTCCAGGACATGACAAAAATTAATGGTGTCAAATTATTCTTAAAAAATTTTCTTAAATCATACCATGATTTAAAAAAAAGTAATAATACATTTACCTTTTTTTTTTATCTTCTAATTCTTACCTCTGTCAATCATTAATTAGTGTAATTATTGATTTATTTTAATTATTCATGATTTATCATATTAATTGTACTAATTAATATATTTGCACAAATGTAAGAATTAAGAGGAAAAATATCAAAATAGATCTCAAAGTAAGGGGTGTTTTTCAATTGGCATCTTGAACTTTCAATTTTGTTAATTGTCATCTTGAAATTTGAGTGGTTGGCAACAAATATCCTTGTTAAAGTGGTTAGTTAAATGCACCACTGTTTCGCAGGTGGTGTCAAAAGAGTTGCAAAAATTTGCAAGAGACCCTAGTGCCCTACCCTGCGACTTGGACTTGGACTTGGACTTGGACTTGGACTTGGAGGACTGTGGGGGAGAGCTTGGATGACAGAAAAGAGAGAACTCGATGACGACCCTGCGTTGGATAAGGAAAATGTTACTTGGGTTCTTTTTCCCATTCTGTAAGTAAGTTTTTAGAGTTGGAGTTTGTTTTCGCCCCAAAAAGTGCTGCTCTTCGCCATGCCTTCATGGTTGATGAAAAGTGTTTTTTTTAGTTGTAAATAGTTATTCAAGTTAATATTTTGATGAAATAATCTCCAAAAGTTGATAAGCTGAACTGGATGTTAGAGACGACAAGTAGATCCACTTGCATTTCAATTGCCTTTTAGTTTTGTCACTGTTGATCAGTTTAACCATATATATGGAGCACATTTGCCATGATACATAGCGATAAAACTCATATATGCCAATTAAGTTTTTGGTAATTTTAGTTATGATTTATATATTCTTGTATGTCTAAACAATTAGGCTTCCTTATCTTGTGCTATCAATCAATTTGGTTCCTTTTTCGTGTGCTACATTTTGAATGTTCTCACAATTTATGCTATGGATTCCATTAAAAGATTATGTTTTACTCAGACAATTTAAGTGTTAAACAATGTACTAAATTCATGAAGATTTATGGTATTTGGTGATTTCTTAGGATATCTAGTGATAAAAGATTAATGAGAAACTTGGTGTGTATGTCAAAAATTTGTTTCCTTTCTCTGAAATTAAGAGGTAGGTGCTCAATACAATTTTTTTAAGGTGACATTTGTCTTGCATCTGAATTTACTTCCATTAAAAGTCACAAAACCCACTCTCCTAGTCATTCTTAAGCAGATTAACTAAGGTTTAGGAGACTGAAATTTCCAAGTTCTAATCTCTTTTCGAAATTAAGCATATTTGTTGTTTGATTGAACTTCATGAGTGTTGAAAACGTTTTTTTTTGGGGTGTGTTTAGGGAATAAGATTCAAATTTCTTAGATCGTTCCTTTAGGCTTAGTTTCTCTTTCAATCATATGATCTTATCAGCTTAGACATAACATGATGTGTCACAAGCCCCGCCTTACCTCATTATTTTATTTAATTTTAATTGTTTATTTAGAACTTTGACTTATTTATCATTTTTGTCATTATGTTTTGGTTATTTAGTAGGGTTTTTGGAAGATGAGTTGAAGTTGGACGATTGAATAGAAGATTATAGATTTCTCTCTAGTGGATTATTGATGGTTGCCTCTTGAGTCGTTACCTTATCATTCAAGAGTGGTGAGATTGTGGCGATTCAGTGGGATTTCCATATAACATTTTCGGGTTAAAGAGAGTATGAGTTTCCATATTTCACTATCGTTCTTGTTTCGTTCATTTAATTCCATTATTTCGTTGTTTTCTCATGTTGGATTTATGGAATTGGAGTTTTGGGGCTTGAAAGTAGTTCTCATCATTGTAAAAAAGTCTTCTTGATTTTTGGGATCAAAGGTTCAGTTTGAGTGTTACGAAACTCTCCCAATAAAGTGTGAAACACAGATTCGTGGGCGCATATTGCTTTCCTCCATTTGACTACTTCTTTGATAGAGTTGACATTTGCATTTTCTGGTCCACTGCCAATTAATTTATGGTCAACCACAATTCATCCAGAAACTAATTCCTTCAAAACTCTTTGTTTTTCAGTCATCTGCAATTGTACCATCGGTAGACCGTACATTTTCTGACAACCTACTCTTAACTTGCCATAACATAGAGTTAAATTGTTAGAGTTTGTTACAATATCTTTTTATAATTATTTGGAACAAACTAGAATAAAGAAATTAGGAAAAAAAAATTATTTGTTTGATTCCATTTTTTGCTTTGGGTTATGTGACTAAGCTGCTACGTTAATAGATTTGATTTACTATTCATTATTTTGTGTGTGTCTTCTATATACCTGAAGTGGTTGGCTTCATGTTGCGTGACTCTGCATCGATTATAGGTCAGTAATTTTCATCGACGTATTGTATATTCATCATTGCATGAGTCAATATTTTTTGCCAAAGTATGAGATATATTTTGTGTTTCTCAAATTTAATTGTTCATTTTATTTTGTAGATGTTCCTGAAGTGATTTTAACCATTACCTATTTTTCCAATGTAAGAGCCATCATACGCACATCTTGGACAAAGAAAATTCTAGACGAAGATTTTTTGGTTGCTAATATTATGATGTAGTAGTAGTAATTATATGAGGTATAAATGTAAACAATATATACTTGACTAAACTGTTTTTACTGATCACGGAGAGTTGAAGGATGCCACTTTTTTTGCATGGTATGATGTAGCAATGGGTGTGCGAGAGAAGATGATTATTAATTGTCTATGACCTAGAGTCGAACATTTAGAATCTGCTGATGAGAAGCTTACAAGAAAGTGTCACATTTATTTATGTTTATTGTACATTGTAAACATCGTTTGGTTATTAGCATTTTATGTAATATACGGTTATTAGCCTTTATGACAATATTTGGTTATTAGTATTTTATGTTATTTATTATATTTTTATGAAATGTATGAGCAAATTAACAGAATATATGAACCCTTATTCCATTATTGTTGCCAAGGAGATTACAAATGAAAAAATATGTTATAACATCAGTTTAGCAGTACCAAAAAGTTTGACAAAAACTCCTTAACACCCACAATACCGCTATTAACAAGTACCAAGTTAAAGAGTTCAATAGCTAATAGATGAGAAAATGACAAATCAACTATCGTAATTTGAAATCAATGACAAATCAACAACTAAACTATTTTTGCTAACAAATTAACAACTGAACTATAAAAATATTATCGTAAATATTGTTGTCATGTTTACCGTTAAACGTATTGATTTCGTTATGCGGTAGATCGAACATGTATTATTTCAATCCGCTGTGGATTGACCATGATCCGCCGTGGATAGTCGTGCCTCGTCCTAGAGAAACGGTGAATATTTGTATATCAAGAATTCTCTCCAAAAATGGTGTTGTATCAAGGTGTTTGCAAATAGCATTTTTATGGCGAAACAAGATGTTGCAAAATCTAGGCAAACGAGAGAGAAGAGCAGGGGTGAACATATTATTATATATGTTGAGATTGCATATCTTTCACAAAAAAAATTTTATTTCTCGAAAAGTTATGCTGAGATGTTTCCTACCTGTGCATCACGAAAAGACGATGGAAAACGAGTCTTCAAGCATCCAAAACCATTGAAAATGGAGAGAATTATCTATATGCAAAGATTTACTATTTCTCCAGGATGAGGCATGATGATCTGCGGGGGATCGTAATCAATCCGCAGCGGATCGTGGTCAATCCGCCACAGATCGTGGCCAATCCGTTGCGGACATGGTCAATCTGCGGCTGAAAATGTCCCCATCTGCAATAGAACATTGATATTATAATGTTATTTTTTAAAATATCGTTCCACGGCAGATTAAAATCAATACATGTTTGATCCACCGCGGAATGAAATCAATACATTTAACAGCAAACGTAACAGTGATGTTTGCGGTGAATTTTTCCTATAGTTTAGTACTTAATTTGTTGGCAAAAATAGTTTAGTGGTTGACTTGTCATTGACTTCAAAGTACGATGGTTAATTTATCATTTTCCTTTAATTTAGAGATAGAGAATGTGTAAAATCCGTAATATTTGGATTTTTATTTTTTTGAGTAAATTTTTCGTTTTAATAGAAGTCAATTTATTTATGTTAACCAAATTTTTGTTGCGTATCGTGGGTCGTTGGCCACGTGAAAGGATAAACTCAAATAGTCAAACTTTTGAATTCATGTTTCACCATGCGATTTGGACTATTGGATTATATTCGGTAAATTTAAGTTAAGTCGTGGGGGTGTAGAAATAGCATAAATGATTCCGTTAAATAAGTAATTATTTAATATATATATATATAATAATAATAATATTGTTATTATATTAATTTTTTTTCTTTGTTTTTCGTTTCTCCTCCCCCGTCACTTTCTCTCTCTCTCATTTCTTTTCATACTTTGATAGGAACTTCTAGGCTTGCTAGAGTCGCATCAAGTGTAGGTGTCTGACACCTCTACCATAAATCGTTAGACCACATTGTGAGCTTCGATTTGCTATGTTATTCGTAAAAAAACGGTTGCGTTGTTTTGGTGAACGGGGCAATCAAAATTGTCATTGGAAAAGTTTAGGTCAAAACTTTAAACGCTCGTTGCCGACGTCCGATCTCAACATTCAACCAACCATTGGAAAACTCTCGGTGAGGAAAATTGTTTAAACCTAAATATCGTTCTGAACTGTGGTCGAATGTGATTGTTGAAGCTTCGCTAGAAAAGTCGTGACCCCCACTTTAATCATAGATCCCATGTAATGACCCTATTTTTATTACCTTTGAAAACATGTAAATTTTAAAAAATTTTCTTTTCTTTTGTAAAACAGCAGAAAACAATTCTTTTATAAAACCATTTTTACAAATTGCAGTGGAAAACTTTTATAAATAAAACCAATCATTTGAAGAATACAATAAATAAACCTTTTACATTATCTTTACAAAACCCTTTTACAATCATTTTCCTTTAAATGCCTTTAGCCTAGCCAGCCATAAGATCAGTGCGTACAAATCCTTCATCAACTACTTCTTAACCTATTCTCTTTTGTGTACCTACATCACAAGACTTAACTAATGAGCCTAAGGCCCAATAAGTAATTTAGCCTTGTTAATTAAGTTATGTTCTGCTAGTTGGTTATTACTTCCCGGATACTATTGGAACTCATGTTGGGTAATTAAACTAAGGATGTGATGTTTTGTTGAGACATTATTATGTTTGCCGAGGGCTTGAAAACTTGAGAAATTGTTGTGAGTATTAGATGAGGTCGAGTTAAGTTGAGGAATGTTTTAAGGACATGTGTGTTCTATTTTTTTTTGTAGTATTGATAAACGTTATGTTAAATCCTATGTATATGTTGCATTCCTAGATTTGATTTCCGGTTTGGGATTCATGGTTGTCCCTAGAAACCGCCCTAAATTGTAGTATTGTTTAAGACATGTTTGTTATCTCTTATATGATTGATGAGATGTTGACATCGACCTTGTTATAGGTTCTAGAGATGTCAATAGTTCAACTTTTGCTTACGACAGCGTGTGGAGCTGGTTTATCGGTAAACGTGTTGTGCTCGCCATTATGTACTTTTTGCAGTCCAATGCATCATGGTTTTCAAAATTGCTATTTTGTAGAATACCACACCTGAAAACCTGATGAGGGCTGTTCCACAACACGTCAGTTTTTACTTATACGTATATATTCCGTACATGGTTTATTCTTGATATTTTTACTATATTAATCATGTGATATCTATGCATGTATTGAAAGGATGGATTCTCTTGATGCTTTAGACACTCTAGCACTAAAGCATCACGAGACTATCTGGTGACATCTTCTACTGCCAAGAGATGAGTTATTGTTAGCCTAAATGTGTTAGGCATATTTATATTTTGATGATGAATAATATTATTGAGTTTAAAAGTTGTTTATTGGTTGAATTTATAATACTCATATTTTGTAGGGGTGTGCATGGTCCTGTTCGATCCGATTTTGATGTAGAACTGAATCGAACCGGTTGGTTTCAGTTTTGGTATTACAAAATCAAAACTGGCGTTCGGTTCCCGTTTTCCCTTATTAAAATTTTTTTTATTTAAAATTTATAATAAAACTGAAATTTCAAATACTTTTAGTCTTTTATATGGCAACACTGGCCATTAAATAACAGTATACACAGTTGAAATAAAACAAAAAAATAATAGTTTAAATAACAGTATAACAATGGCTACTATTTATGCTCTTCCTCCTGATTGTGATTGCTATGTATTATCTTCCATATCTAACGAAGGCCCCCACCTGCATTTATGCTCTTGTTTCATCACTGGAAATATCGCTTACAGTGACTTTAGCCGAATAACAATTTAAATGACAGTATACAAATATCTCTTACAGTATAACAAATACTTTATGATGAAATATCTATTATCTAAAGTCTCAGTTTCTATTCAAAGAAATAGAGTTTATGAAGTTTAAAAAACCTGTATGATAATGAAAAGAAGAAAAAAAAAACATATAATTCATACCATCCACACGTTACCTTATAAATAAAACAACCCTAAACTAACAAATATATAAAATGAAAAAACAAATATAAAAACCAAAAAATTAAAGTTACAAAACAAAAAAAAATTCTGAAATAAATTTTTTTTTAAGAGTTTCAGATTTATCACCCAAAAAAAAATTATCATTGCATTTCGTAATGTCCGTTGTCTAGTGTCTTCAGATTTTGGATTATAAACTACAAAAGCATAAATACAAGTTTAAAGTAATTAGTTGAAAAAAATAATTACAAAAAAATATAAATGAATAAAAATATAAATACCTTGTTCTAAGTTGTCATCATTATTAAATTTTTTACTAATTCACTTCATCATCTTCATTAATTGGTATATTCTCTTAAAAATATAAATTCAAAACAAATATATAAAAAATAGTAATTAATAAAACAAATATAAAGAAAACACACTATCAATATAAAACATACCTTGTTCAATATCATCCACACCATCATTAAAATTGATTGATTGATGTTTTGATGATCAAATCCAGCTTTGAGTGAAAATAAGTACCTCGACAGTCTTTGGGGACAAAGAACTGTGAAATGAATCAAGTATCTGCTCTCTACTACTAAAAGCTAACTCCGATGCAACAGTTGAAATAGAAATAACCAATACATCTCTTGCCAATTTGCTTAAAATTGAAAATTTCAACAAATTCAATTTCCACCATATTAGAATATCTTGTTTGTCTGAAAATTTTTCCAACCTTTCTTATAAACATTGATAAACTTCTGTCCCAGTATTTGAAATATCGTGCTCTTCGTGATGACTATAGAACATCTCATATATCTTATTGTAGGTCAAACTGCTCTTTTGTCTCAACATTGTAGATGTAATGTCCCAAAGTTTTAAAATACCGTGTAAAATCAGTTTATGATGTTGTTAACTTTTGACAATGTAATATATTGTTAATGTTGTTATTGTTCATGTGGTTAAAGCCATATAGTGTAAAAAGTTCAATAAATTGCAAAAATTGTAGGCTTAGCAGGCTTGGGACAAAAAGTTGGCATCTTAAAAGCTAAGTTGTCGAGGTGCGGACGCTGGACTGTCAAAGTGCGGACGTTGCGGACGGCAATAGGGCCGTCCGAAATGAATCTGTAATGTTCTGGGAATAATCGGACGCAGCGGATGAGACGAAATGGCGTCCGATATGACTCTGTAATAATTCCTGGAACAATTCGGACGCTGCGGACGATAGTTGCGGACGACAAACCGCGTCCGCAAGGTCAAAAATATCAGAAAACCCCATTTAAATTAGGGGATTTAATCGATTAAAACTAAATTGCCTTCAAAATTGCTCCTGATGACACTGGAATCTGAGGAATAGGGAGGCTTCTGGATGGCTACCAGCCATTGCACCCCAATCAATTGTGAGTCGGGTGTCCAACCACGTATCCCTACCTCCACTGCGTGTCTTCACCGCTTCCTAGAGAGTCTATAAGTAAATGGGTTAAGAAGCTTGGAAGTAAGAGATGGTTGAGTGCTGTGCGAGTAAACTACAAGAAGAGGTAAGTGCTGAAAGTGCCATTTTGTTCTATTCTCCCATCCATTTCATTGTCCTCTTGTCTTCATTTACATTAGTATACTCTGTGGATGTGGGTGCAGTGAACAGCTGCAAAATTGCCAAACGTTAACTACATATTGGAGAGAGGTAAGAATTTAAATGATGTATGGCCAAAAGAGGTCTACATCACGGGGTTGTGTGTTGATTGTTGTTATTGTTGATACATGAATTATGAATTCTTAGCTATAAAGTATACCTTGTGATTGTCTGGACAGAAGAGCATGCTGTTATTGTTGATACATGAATTCTTAGCTGTGAAGTATACTTTGAGAATGTCTGGACAGAAGAATATAGGCTAACATATTAGAATTGTTTATATGAGTGCTCCGGTTACACGTTCTTTACAATGTATTATAGTTTGTTTCCTGTGCCAAGATATTGATGAGAGATTTTGTGTTCACTGTGATAACTAAAACCATGCTAAAGGTGATTCTATATGGAAGAAGAAATGGTTAGTTATAAATTACTTTATGTAGAATTGAAGAAGAATAGGATATGTATCTTTTTCAGGTTATGATTTTTAATTAAGCATGTATTGTTCATGTTATGATTCTAATCAATAATGAGCATGTATTGTAGTTTCCTCATTTGTTATTTATAATACTTGTGTTTTGCTTTAAGTAGTTTCTGCTTCAATTACTTTCTTGACATACATGCATCATGTTTAGGATTTAAGAAATTGGTCATTTTGCATGACATATTTAATCTATGTAAAGGGCGTGTGGGGGTTCGGGATGACAATGACACCCCATGAGTTACAATGAAATGGAAATGAAAATATAAATGAAACGATGAGATAGAAAATAGATTAAAGACATGGGGTCGAGTGTTCATTGTCTCCCGTTATGAAGTCCCCAATGTTCTCGGAACAAAAAGTACATACGGCATGAGGAAGCACATGATATGTTATATGTAATTACTTGGCCACAGCTCCCTCATGTCCCACGGTGTTTGTCATGTATATACTCTCGACTAATTTGCATGGTATACTCATGCATTGCATTCATAGCATTACATTTAAATTCTTGCTGAGAATTAGGCTCATTGTTTTCCCCCGTGATGTAGGTAATGTATTGGATGACAGTCACAATGTGGAGGAGGTACTCCCAGATGATGTTTTGGATTATCAGCCCTTCTGATCTGGTGGTTGTGCTACATCACCTATGGATTGTGGAAGTAGGTCTTTTGACATTTGATATAGCGGTACTCTTACAGATAGAATTTAGTGTTTTGGTATGGAATGAATAAGATGCTTATGACTAAGTAAGAGAAAGAAGTTATATTTTGCTAACAGTCGTTAAGGTTAAATTTTGCTAGTTACAACGTAACTAGAAACTTTTTAAAAATGTAAAAAAAGGACTGTTTTGAAATTATGGTATTTAACGAGTATTTATAAAATTGTTTCAATAATAACTGCGTAAGTTATTCTGAGAGGAAAAAAAATGTTACAGTAGAAGTTGTTGCAACACTTGTAGTATTACAATTTTCTTCGAAATTTTTAAACCCCGAATCACCTCTGTACTTGAGATATAATCTTTCAATCACAAATTGTACTTGGCTGATCAAATCATTTGCCTTATCATTATCAACTAATGCAGTTAGACAATGTTTTAAAAATTTTGTTTTACATCTCAGATTTAATACAACTACCACATACATCAAAAAATTTATTTTATCGCAGCTTTCTTAAAATTTATCAAACTTTCCTTACATTCCAATAGTCATTTTTCTTAATAATGGATTATCAGACTCATCGTACTCTTGGATAACAACTTTTAAATTACATACTTTACTAAAATAAATATTCACAGTAACATGCAAGGAGCTTGATATATTTACAGTTGTATCATAAAAAATCTTCAAAAACTTGATAAGTTCCCGAATATTACTCCAAACTTCTATCATGGGAGGTCTTTCTCCACTCAAATCTATAATATATTGAATATCAGTTTTTTTTAATTTCTCAAAAGCTTTTTCAAATATTTATGCACTTTCTAACATCAAATATGAGGAATTCCATCAGGTAGGCACATCAAGAGAAACACTACTTTTGCACACAACATTTTCAACACATTCCTTAAAATTTTGTAGTATTGCAGATGAAGATCGAACGTACTTCACAGCTCGATGTACTATTATGATAGATTCATGATGGTCTTTTAAACCATCAAATACTATCAAATTCAAAATATGCGCAAAACATCACATATGCATGTATTCCCCATCCAAAATTAATCAATTCTAATTTCGAATACTTTTAATTAAATATGAAATGGTTACATCATTCAAATAAGCATTATCCACTGTGATTGTCAAAACATTTTCAATCCCCCATTCAAATAAATATCTTTATACTTCTTTACCAATCGTTTCACTTTTATGATTTGCAATCAAACAAAAATTGATAATCTTCTTTTGCAAAGTCCAATCACTATCAACATAATGTGCAGTTAAAATCATATAATTCAAATTTTGAATTGAAATCCATGTATCCGTAGTCAAGCACCACTCATTGATATGTGTTTTTAAAGTATTCTTTCAACTTTGTTTTTTCTTTCTCATGCATTCTAATAATATCTCATGCAATCGTAGTTCTAGAGGGTACAACAAATTTTGGTTGCACATATTGGAACAACACTTTAAAACCCTCCTCTTCAACAAACTTGAAAGACCCTTCATCAATAACAATCATTTTTTCCACTAGTTCTCGGCAAGTTGCACTACTAAAAGATGAAAGATTGGAAGTTGATCACATATTATCTATATTTTGGAAGTTTAAAAACTTTTGCTTCACATCTACACTTGCTAATATTTTTCTACAACAACTAATATGTTTTTTCAAGCTTGAAGTACCATCCTTCGTTCGATGACATGCATATGTCTGTGAACATGATTACATTTCACTCTAGGGTTGTTATCAGTGCTTTCTATCATAGTAAAATCACTCCAAACTTCTGATTTTTCCTCTTCGTTTGACCAGTAATAGGGTTAATAGAATGACTCTCTACAGTTTCATTAACGTTTTTCATTATCTACAGTTTTAATAATTTGAACCATTTCATAATTTATTTTAGCCAAATGAAAAATTATCCATTTAGACATAAACATAAGCAAATAAAACTAAAACTACTCACATTTGAAACAGAAACACAATAACAAGCATGCTCAGAGCAAGACCATGTAGAACATGATTGGACAATTCATCAACATAACACCCAGTATTCGAAAACATTAACAGAGGTATAGGGCAAACAAATCTAAGTGGAATAATAGGGTTCGGTAGTTCATTAACAGAGGTTTTTCCATGTCTAGGTTATAAGAACTCTTACAGAGAAGCATCTAAGTATAAATCTATCACAGAGATTACGTCTTCAAGGATTAATAGCTAGTTATGCATAGCAGGATTCATCTTACACTATCAATTACAATTTGTTAGCAGCAAGCCCATTAGAAATCTAAACAACCAAGAAAAGCATGAGAAGAAATCATTAATCAAGACCTAAAACCACAAAACAGAAAGCATCAAGAAAACATGCTTAGAAACCATGAGTAATAACCCTATCATTGAAACAAGATCTCCAGAGAACAACTACAAGAACATGGTGATCAAGACTACTAGATATACAACAACAAGTAGGCTCAGAGCAAGACCATGTAGAAAATGATTGGATAATTCATCAACATATCCAAAAACATTAACAGCGGTATAAAAACTACATAGGGCAAACAAATCTAAGTGGAATAATAGGTTTCGACAGTTCATTAACAAAGGCTATTCCATTTCTAGGCTATTCTGCACTGGAGAATAGAGATATAATGTACCAGAATTAGATGGATAATATCTAAATCAAGCAGAATTAGAGATATAAATTACCAAGACTACTCACAATTAAGATAAAATCAAGACGACCGACTAGTTTGTGAAGTGTCTGTCTTCTGCAAACTGCACTCAGGACGAAGACAAAGACAAACAGCTACTAGAACTCGGGACAAACAATGACGACGACGAAGAGCAGATCTATGGGCTCGGGGGCTTGGCGGGGCTTGGGGTCTCGGCGGGAGTCGGGAGGAAGCTACTAAGTGAGTGCTGGAACGAAGACGTTGCGCAGAAAAGTGAAGAACCCTAATTAGTTGAGTGCAGTTTGGTGCCGGTTCCTGGATTTTGAGAAACTGGAACTACGAACCAGACTGGGAATTTCGGTTTTTGATAAGAAAAACCAAATTTCGGTTATTGTGTGTGCAAAACTGAACCAAACCAACCCAAAATGACCTGCTTCGATTTAATTCTTCAGTTCCAGTTCGGTTTGCACACCCCTAATATTTTGCACTTAAATTGGAAATACCCTTAATGAGGGTATTATTATCGTCCAATGAGTTTTACTAGGTCCTTGCCGTGAGTAGAATGCATCGTGGGACTTAGAGAATTCGAGTTGTGCGACACAAAATTGAAGAATCCATTACTGGACGTTATCGAATGAACGCAGAGGATGGAGGTCGACCCAGTAAACTGAGGATCGACAATTTGGAACGAATGAGGATGAGGCAAAACACTGCAGTCCATAGTTTTTGGACGCCTGCAGACGACAGCAGACGAAAAGGGTATCGTTCGAAAAACCCCAACGAAGCGAATGCCAAGTTTTAGGACGAGCGGGGACGAGGCAAATGCGTCCCATTCCTGCAAACATTACAGTCTGAAGGTTTCAGACTATAGCGGACGCAAGATGACGATAGCGGATGGAGAAGTTTTGTCTCTGTAATATTCTGGCGACATTTCGACCGCACGCAGACGATGCCGGACGATAGCGGACATAGAGCTTTTGAATCTGTAATATTCTGGTTGACATTTCGGATGATAGTGGATGACATCAAACGATAGCGGACGTCAAGGCTTTGAATCTGTAATTTTCTGGCTACTTTTTTGGGCGACCGGGGACGAGGCGGGGATGAAGTTCTGCGTCCGAAAAGTCCAGATTTTGCCAACGGACAGATTTCCAATGGACAAATTTCAACAACTATTTTCTTCAACGGTTGGATGCGGACGACCAAATACTTTTAGGATGATCCAAAAAGTCCGAGGCCTATAAATAAAGTTCACTCCGAGCTCAACGTAACGACTGGATATTCAAGATGAAGTCATATCGAAATCAATACTCGAATATTACTCACTGTGAGCTTTTATTGTAAATCTAATTCTCCCTATTCCAAACTTGCAAATTAATTTGGGGGAATTCGAATTAGTTAGATTTGTGCATTAATTTTCAATTCTATATTTGCGCTAAATTGTAAATAGTGATTCCTTAAAAATTCATCACACAAGGGTGATGTCTCGCAACAGTCATAGGCTCGATTGAACGCTCGTAAGTTCAATCAACGGTTGACGACCCGCAATAGTCAAATTTGGGGTAACGCCCTGTAATAGTCAAATTAAGGGTGACGCCTCGTAACAGTCAAAGGTTGACGAATTTAAAATTAGTCAAGGGTGACACCTCATTAATAGTCAATTTGTAAATAGTTTTATTGGCACCCTTAAGCTAATAGTTTAGTGGATCTCCAAGTGGAATTTGGAGTGTGGATGTAGGTGAGTTAGCCGAACCGCGTAAACAATATCGTGTGTACTTTCTATCCCTTACTCTTTAATTTATGCATTGTATGTTTTAATTATAATTGATAAATCACTTAGGGATAGTAAATTAATATATCGCTCGAAAATATTTAAAACGCTATATTCACCCCCCCCCCCCATCTATAGGCATATATCGATCCTACAGTTATATGATATGTACATTGAGGGATGAATCCCCTTGATGCTTTAGGCACTTAGCGCAAAAGCATGACAATGCTATCCCTTGAAATCTTCTACTGCGAGAAGATTTGATGTGTACATTGAGAGCATGAATCCTCTTGATGCTTTAGGCACTCGAGCGCTAAAGCATCACGAGGCTGTTCTCATGCAATCTTCTACTGCATAAAGATTGGTTGTTTACGTTCGAAATGGCAATGGGGCATTCATGACATGTCCTGAGGTTTCGATCTCTAAAAGTTGGAAATAGTATGAGAGGGTGATGACGCCTCCTTAGGTTGCAAGTCCCTAAACTTGGCCAGGGTATTTGTCATACAAAGTTGGCAGGGTTGTCAATCGCGAAGATTAACCTATTCTACTATCGTTTCATTTGGCGGGTGGCTGTATGGCTTGTAGCTCTGCTTGTCGGCAACCCTCCTCAATTTGGAACATAAAGGTACTTAGTGAGAAGTGGTCTATCTTGAGCAACCTCATCCGTTATTGTGATTTTACGAGTTGTGTCGTCGCTGAGCTACTCGCCGGCAACTTGGGTGACATGTTGGATCTGCGAATCATTGTCAATGGTATTGTTTCCTATCTCATGAGGTGTTGCTATTAGTGGATAGCCACCTTTCTGTGACATGTTTTAGCTGGGATCTTGCGTGACCATCCATTTCATTGAGAATGGATTGAAGGTTGTCAGTCGCGAAGATTAGCCTATCCTAGTACTGTTTCATTTGGCAGGTGGCTGGACGGCTTGTAGCTCTGCTCGTTGGCAACCCTCGTTAATTTGGAACATAAAGGTACTTAGTGAGAAATAGTCTATCGTGAGCAACCTTATCTATTACTCCGTCGGCACATTTGGGCGGTTATGCGAGTTTTGTCTTTGCGGAGCTTGCTTGCCGACAAGTTGGACAATGCACTGGATCTTCGGATCGTATCGGCATTGGTTACGACCCGTCCGCACATCCGAAAGATTATACCACCTCTCTATGATGGGTGACGGATGAGTCATTGACTGACTATCCTTTTTCACTGATGACGTTTTCATACAAAAAATGATGTTTGCATATTTTGTGATTATAGCTGTTTATGTATACGGTGAGTTTTTGAAAAAAAGCCACATTGAGGGCCATGGGCTAGTTTGTTAAAATGATAAAGAGGTTTTAAAAGTTTAAAATCCATGTATGGTAAATGAGAAGCATGAAATGGTTTTTAAAAGATAACAAAAATGGTTTTAGCGTGCATTGCATTTAGTATAGATTTCCTTACTGAGTTTGTCAGTCACCCCTTAGACTATATTTTTCCCCTGATTTGGGTGTAGGTTCGGTGCACTGGTTGTGGACGTGTGGCAGCAGGACGATGCTGGTGTTTCCTGATGGGTGTCTCGATCTCCCCTTGGATGAGTGGAGGTTTCTCGTTTCAATCCCTCCATTCCTGGAATGTTGGGATTTTAGTTTTGGTGTTGTTTGATTTAATTTATGCACAGTACTTTCCTTTATTTACATTATCATGCCTCTAGTTGATCACTTTGTATACCCCAACCCATGTGATTTGGGTTTGGGTTTGATATTATTTCCTTTAAGTCTTCCGCATAAAAATTCACGCCTTGGGTTGGGTAACCGGGTTCTCTCCTAGAATTGGGTCGCCTGACCCTGCGGTTCTATCTGGCCCGCCTCTGGGTCGTGACAATAAGCCTGTTGGTCTAGTAATGCAGGAATCTGGTGGAATTTCACCAAGTTGTCATGCGAATGATAGCATGACAACTAACGGAGGTTCCATGGATTTAGGACTGTCTTGCCGAAGTTCACAAGGCAAAAGTAGTATGTGTCTCATAGTCGTGCCTACTCTCCCTAAGACTTATAAAGACTAATTAAGACTAAACTGACTGATAGAAATTGAATACCCTAATGACTAGATGACAAAGTGAATGAATGAAAGAAGAAAGAAAGAAAAAGACATGTTTTATGAAAATGCTTATTCATAATGTTACATGTTAATTTCATTATACATTACTTGCTAAGCATTAGACTTATAGTTAAACTTTGTAATATAGGTGAGAAAGTATTTGGTGAGCTCCATGATGATTAATCATATTAAAGAAGGCAGTTGATGGAGTATGTTTGTGATGAGCATTTGGTGTTGTTATGGTTTTTTGACTCGTGGATGTGGCCTACGTAAAATATATTTTGGTAATAAGAATATGAAAATATGTATTTTTTTATGACAATTTAAGACTGAAAGTTTATTTATGTGGTTATTTTGATCTATAAAAGTTTGTGATTGTAAGAAATGTCTTATGAACTGAGATTAAGAACTAGATAATGTGTGTTTTGATCTTTAGTTGACATGATGAATTGGGTTTGTTTTTAAAGAATGTTTTCCACTATGTGAACAATTTATATAAGCATATTTTAACCCTATTTTTTTTTCAAATGGATTGAAATTTGGAGGTTTGAACCGGTTTTTGAAAAAAAGAACTAAGAACATAACCAAAAACTTAGCTTGTACTTAGTTCACTTTCAAAATCAGTTTTCCAAAATTTAAAGCCGAATCGAACCAAACCTAAATCTTGGTTCCATTCAGTTTACCTTGTTTAACTTGAATCGATCCTTCCCCTTTTGCAAATATCTTCTGAAAAAGAAAAAATAAAAGAAAAAAACAATAATTTATATTTCCTTTAATATCTATTTCGCATTCTCTCGTAAATAATAAATCAGTGTCATTACTTTTCATAAATTAATTCTAAGTAAAAATGTTAAGTTGTGCATAGATACTAAAACACACGTAGTATCATGAGTAAGATATTTGTAATGTTCAGGCCAAAAGTTTATATGCATGCAACAATTTTAAATTTATTAAGAGCTATAAATTTTGTTGTTCTTTGAGGCAACTAATTCTATCTGGTCAAGGTAACAACTGTGTTGTAAGTTGATTCTTCCTTTCAGATATTTAGTTTCTAATATATATCAGTCATGTTTGAGTTTCTACTTAATTTTTTTTTGTTTCCATTATTTTTCATGTTATTTTTACTCGAGTACAAGCAAAAAGTTAAGTCTGAGAGTATGATGATTGTGATGATATGGGTTAAGGAATTAACCTTAATAACCATCTTTTTTTATAATTAAATATGATTAAATGATAATAAATCATGAGATGACTTTGAATAAGAAATTGTCAATCAATTGTGGGCATTTTTTCAAAATAATAGTAGATACCTTAGACTATGGAATAGTGATGAAATTGAATCAATTGTATGTATGTTCATTAAGATATGAATTTTTGCACAAAAATGATAAATATGCTATAAGTGAGCATAGTCACTGTTTGTGGCAAATTGAAGAGGTTATGGTGATTAGAAATTCAAAACATTTTGATGTCATAAATTAGAAATGTGAATAAAGTGAATGGATTTGGATTGAAATAATTTGGATGCATGTAATAGAAGTTATGCAAGTTTGAAGTTGGATGAGTCTAAAACTATATGAAAGAAAAAGAAATGTTACTAATACATTGAAGTATGTAGTCATGTAATAAAATTGGACAACTAGTAGGGTATTGAGACGTGTCACTTGTGGATTAGTGACTAAGGGTTTGATTAAGGCATAATTAGTAGATGATTAAGGTTAATTAATCATGATTAATTATAATAATAATGGGAATTGGCTTAGAACTAAGCTAAAGTGATTAGTTTAAGTTAAAAATAGTTAAGGATAATTAACCATGATATTTTGGTAAATTTCTATGGAATTAAGAGTAAAATGGTAAAGTTTGAAGGACAAATATGATAAAAGAGTAATTTCACGCTAAGGATATTCTAGAAACGTGTGGGATGTCTGAGAAATCATTCATTTTCATGCTGAAACGAAAGAGAAATGGGAGAAAAGACAAAATGGAGAAAAGGAGAGAAGAAAAAAGAAGAAAGGGAAGAAAGAAGAATTGGCTCTCAAGCCTTCAAAGAAAAATGTTCCTCTCTCCAAGAGGATCATTTTGAGCTAAAAATCAAGAAGAATAATTGAAGAATAATTTACCTTCAGGAGGTAAGAATCCTAAACTAGGTGTTTTAAATATTGCATAGTTTAAGTGAAGAAAATGGTGGATTTAGGAATTACAATGGAAATTCATGGATGATATAGATATTTGGATGATGTTAGTCAAGTTATATTCAAACAATTGAAATATTGATTGAAGGTAAATGAATGAAAGCATGAATTATGAAATTAGATAATGATATCTCATTACATTTGAGATAATTGAATAAAAATGAAACACATTATATGTAATGAGTTGGTGATATGTTTAAATAGATTAAAATATCTATTTGATGGATTATATAATGATGTTATAATCTTATGACTGTTTAGGATTGGGTTGGTAGTAATTTGGAATGAATTTGGTATGAGGGAGATAAAGAAAATTGAGGGCTTTTTGCAATCTGGAACAATTGCGGTTGACCGGGGTTGTAGTGTGGACGATTGGACATAAAATTTAAGTGGAGCGAAATACCAAAAATGGTCGACTGGAACGTAGAGTTTGAATCTGTAAAATTTGTGGACGGCTGCACCGATCGACTTGAAACCTTGTTTTGTCTTCAAAATACACTAGAGAGGATGATTGCAGCTGAGGGAGTAGTTAACTGGACCTTGTATTTTTTAAATATTTTTCTTAGATTTTTAACCATTTATAAATCATTTTGAGAGATGATTGAGTGTAACGACCCGGTTTTTTGATTTCTTTTAAAATTCACTAAAATTCAAAACTTTTTATTAAAACCTTTTTAAGATAATATCAGAGTGTGAAACCGGACTGTCAAAATCTTTTTCGTTAAAACATAGTGGAAGCAACTATAAAATCTTTTGTGAAAACATAACGTATTTATTAAAACATAGCGGAAGCATAATTCGTTTGAGATATGAAACTACCCAATTAAATACTGCGTTTGAGAAGTGAAAACTAAACAATTAGATACAATTTAATTACAACCATTTTCTCTTTTACTCTCTTTAGCCTGGCCAACCACGAGTCTCGTGCATGCAAATCCTTTATCCTTGCTTTTTAATCTATTAGTAGTCTCCTCGTATAAGTACCTATACCTACACCACAAGTAATACGTGACCCTAATGACCCAGTAAAGAAAAGGGTTTATGCAGTATGAAATACCTCTCTTTAGTCCTTTTTGGAATGGGGGCCACCTAAACCAATTTTTTCCTTAAGTCGTTGGTTCTTTGATTCTTTACTCGTACATTGAGCGGGAGATTGAAGGACCCATATGGAATGGTATAGTTGATCGGGCTAACCTCCTAGGTGCATACTAGGTCCCGTTCCCATCAAGGTAGGGGTTGTGCCTAGCTGTCAGACTAGACCCGACTACCCATCTGCCCCTAACTCCCTATTTTCTTCTTTTTCTCATCTAATCATTTTCTTAACATTTTTCTCTCATATTATGCATGTGTATGTACCACCCGGTGGTACTTCCTACTTGATTTCTATTAACATGATGCATGATGACACATCCTCCCTATAACATGATGCATGATGCATGATGCAATATCACGTAACATTAATAGTAATTGAATTTGCGCATATATAAGAAAGTAATTGAATTGTAGGAATTGAAAGCGCATTTAAGGAAAAGTAAACAACAATTGAATAATGCATATAATGGAATGTAAACAGTCATAAGTGAATAGCGCGCATAAGGGCAAATAATAATAATTGAACACCCAGTAATTTAATGGGAAGTATTAAAGCAAGGCACATGAAAGAGGCAATTATAGTAATAATTAAACATTAAGGGACATGCTTGGATATATAAATCACAATAATAAAAGAAATGTAAAAGAATCAACACTTGACGTGCATCTGAAAGTAAAACATAATTTAATTAACATGCTCAAAAATTGATTACATGCTTTTATTCTAGTTAATTAATCATGCTAAGGACATGTAATTATAAGCAAAGTTATAAGCTACACAAAGAAGACAATAATCAGTTAAGTAATTATGGCTCAACTTATTTAATTAACATGCTAACATTATTCTCGTTAATTAATTTAACATGCAAGCTAATTTAGACAAGCTAATTAACATGGCATAATTTATGGTATAACGTAATTAATTAACATGTTAATATTAGTTAATTATCAACTAGTATGCTTAAGGGAGTAATGCTTGGGAATTATTAACAAGCTCATGGAAGATTATAACTAGTTAATTAATTACTTGATCATGTTCAAGTCTTATCGATTAAGTCTAGTTAATTTAAACATGCTTAGGAAGATTATCACTAATTAGTTAACAAGCCCCAATAGACTTATCCACATGCTTAGATTTATTAATTAGTTCACATACCTGGATTATTAATTAATCACTTAAGCTACGGTAAATTGATTAGCATGCTCTGGATTATTACTTAGTTCATTATCCCAATATTCCAATTAATTAGCCGTTAAACATGCTTAGGACTTATTAGAAATTAAACAACAAAGATATATAGCAGAACAATATGTATCTCTATGCATGAATGAAGGATTTAAACACAAGAAATTAAACTAAATACAGCAGAATATTAAAGCAAGTAAAACTATGAAAACTGGGTCATCCTCGAAGGCCTAGTTCTCAACGTCGTTTGTTCATACTTTTCTAGCCACTAACTCGTTTATCTACTCAGTGATCATTCATTGATCGTCCGTCAAGGTGAAGCATTGATAATAAAATTAACAATAGATATATTACTAGAGCTAACAACAAGTAACCGAACTAACGATAGAGGAAATACTAGAGCTAACATCAAAGTAACAAAACTAACAACAAGGAGAGGTCTACAGGTATCAAACACAGAACTACATCGATGGATAGAGCTAACAGTCATAGAAACACTACATAGTATCAATAAGTAAAGCATCTAATCACAGAGCCAACAATGAACATAACAGAGCTAACAAAATCTACAAAATGCCGATCACAGAGTTAACACCTAAGAAAATACTACAGAACATCGATAAATCTACCACTCACACACTCTACTTGTGGGTAGGGCCACCACTGGCAAAGACACACCCAAGTCCTTACCATTTGTGAAGAACAAAACTCACGAACAACACTTCAGCTTCCACCAATTCACTCCTTTCCTTACAATATACACTGAAGACCTGAGCTCCCAGACATGCACTCTCACACTCAATGCTCTTGATCCTACCAGAGAACTACACTCACACAGGAGGACTCACGTTCACCAGAAGTGGACTCTCTTCTCACAGGAGTTCTCTCTCAGAAATGAAAAGCTCGAAGGAATAATGGAGGAAGTGCCAGGGAAGGAAGGAAGATTACCTAGAGGGAGGGGACTGCTCGTACACTTAGGGGAGTAAGAGGCGGCCAAGGCAGGGGGAAGGGCGGCTCTGCATGCTTGGGACTAGGGGGGACCATCCCGTTGTCGGGGGAGGAAAATGACAGTTGAAGAGGACGAGTTCTAATATTTTAAGCCCTAATTTTTTGCAGATCTGGGCTATTTCGGGCGAGTTTGGACGCACTAGTTTCGTCTGCAAGAGTAAAATCCCTAAGGTAAAATCGTGTTCTCGAACGAGAACTGGCGTCCTCTTCCAGTCCGTACCATTCGAAAGTGACATTCGGACGCGTTTTGACGTCTACAAATAGAGGCTGGTCCTGTCCGAAATTATCTGCACAGGTTATTCGGACGCGAAATGGAGTCTGCAGCCCACGTTCGCGCTGGTCCGAAAGTGTCTAGGAATTGGAAAGATTCAAATCAGACACGACTACCTGCATTCGCAATCGTCCGGACTTGTCCAAGAGTCCACGACACAGTGAAGTCAGGATGTGAAATCGCGTCTTGAGTCATCCCAAAGCTAAGGGCGAAGTGCAATGCACTTGCGGACGACATGTCTTGTCCACAAGTCGTCCGCATGCGTCAGAAAGTCGACTTCCTTAGGATGAAAATTTCTGTCCTTGTGTGTCCCAAGCATTGGGGATGCCATGCAATGCACTTGCAAACAATATAACCCATCCGCATGTCGTCTGCAGGTGTCCGAAAATGCCCAGAACAGCCTTTCCTCACTTTTTTCCTGCTTAACTCTCATCATATAACACTTACCCCATAAATACATGTCATAAAATAACATGTATAAATACGTAATGTAATATCTTGATTGCCCCAACACTTGATCTCATTACGTATATGGGGAAAAATGTTTTCGGGAATACCCCTTGACTTAACGGTCCGAAACGTCCTTGGTAATACCCCGATAATTATCCAACGTAAAAAGTCAAGGTGTTACATTGAGACATAGATAGAACGTGTCTAGGTAGATATATGATACCATATAGTGACAATATTTGCATGGTTTATTTTACATACATTATTAGTAAGTATTATATGCATTCAATGTATGCATCAAGAGGATGTCAAATCATGCAACATGAAATATTTATATGTAAAAAATGTATTATCCAAGTGGTATTATTTGGTCATAAAGGAACTCAATATACCTTGTTAGGCTATGTATTTTGTGACGTATTTAAGGGGAGTGATTGTGGATCCCCCTTGAGTTGAAAGTCCCTAGCCCTCTAGAGGTTATTATATTCATGAACACATTTATTAGAGATAGTGCATAGTATAGTGGGGTTTTATGGTCGTGTGCGACTTTACATACGATGGTGTATGATCATTTAGGTTGATAGTAACATAAATGTTGACATTCACAAGCATGTCGACATTCACATACATGTTAATAATACGGTACTTGTTAAACATTATAACCATTTAATATAAAAAGGAGCATTTGATGTACTACGGGACCTGTCAACTCACAATCAAGTATGCAGATTTTCTAACCTTAATGCAAATGTTTATTTTATAGGTGATCATGTGGAAGAGTACATTAAAAGTCTACTCTCACTATTCTTTCTATCCATCTAGCATCCATATGTATCATGGAGATATTCAAAGTGAAGAAAAAGTGGAAGGTCTAATACAAGTTTGAAGATTTATGAAAACTTTCCAAGTGTGCTTACAATCTAACATCTGTGGTGTATTTGATATTTTTGGCAATCTCCACAATCTCATATCAACATTTAAGCTTCACAATATTTGTAGCTGACTTTTCAAGCTTTCTAGAATGTGGTCTTTCGTTGAATTTGAAGATTATTTGCTATTCCAAAAGAGCCCTGAACAAAGAGCTTGAATTCTGCCAAAGAAGCTCTATTATCCTTAGTTAGAGTTGAGGCTGAACCCACTTGGAGAATGAATGTGAAGATAATTTTCATAGACTTATTGCTGCATTCAAGATTTAGGGAACTGTTTTAAAATTATGTTTAGTTATTTTATTCTAATTTTTATTAGTTTCAAAATGTCATGTGGTGGTGTTACTCAATTAGAGCATGTTCTAGCCGAGTAAGTGTTGTGAGGGCATTTTTGGTAATCTTTCTTTAGGACACAAACTCTAATTTCATGGTGGGGTTTTAAACTCTTTTAGAGCTGGTTTGCAAAAAATTTTGATCAACTAAAATTCTCTTTTGAAAGAATTGGAGTTCCCTCCACAATCGGCTTCACTCACTTGGTGTTCTCCCAAGAGAATTTGTGTCAAAATTTGAGTCACCGTTGTTTCTTGTGAGTTTTGTGGTGATCTCTCTTAAAGCTATCCATTTCCCCATCTTCTTCCAAAGGTGGACATCCCTAGTGAAGAAATAGAAAACTTGCTAAGTGTAACGACCTGATTTTTATTATCTTTGAAAAATGCGTAAAATTTAAAACTTTTCTTTTGTAAAATCAGAGTAAGGCTTTTTTAAAAAAAAAAACCGAGTGTTAAATCTATTACTTAAAGTCCTTTTCAATAATAATCATTTAAAGCATTTTTAGCAGCGGAATAACTTTCATTTATAAAAAGCATCCTTCTTAATATATGTATATATAGCGGAAGCATTAAATAAAAGAGACATTTAATAAAATAGTTATTTAAACTCAACTATTTATTTTCAAAATCATGTACTCATCAGCCCAGCCAGTCACAAGATCCACCCGCACAAATTCCTCATCAACTACTCCTTTTATTGTTCATCTATTTTCAAGCATATACCTACATCAACAAAACTTAACTAAAGAGCCTAATGATCAGTAAGTGATATAAAATAAAATAAACATGTTATGCATCTTTGAAATCCTTTTTCGTTTTCCGTTTCCATTTCTTTCCCTTTTCTTTCTGTTTTCGTTTCACATTTCATTTCTTTTTCTTTTTCAATCTTCTTAATCTTAACTTTACTTTAACTTTCCGTTTCATGCTTTATTATTATTATTAAATTTCACTTTCTAGAAGGAAACCTATCCGTTCCATGTACCGAGAGAATGGATACATCATATAGTCATGTAGTTATCTGTCACCCTTACATGGGGATACATCATATGGCCTCACTATTATGACCATCACCGTTCTCTTTTTGTGGAAGACGTTGGGGATTTTCGTACAAGAGAAATGATGAACACTAGAGTCTACGTGGTTAACTGTCACCCCGATGAGGAGATACATCATATAGTGTCCCCACCGATGGATAGTCACCAAATCTCTCGAACCCCTACACGCCTATTTACGTTTATTCAGTGACACGATGGATATAGCTAAGTGATGGTTGTTCGCTCGGGTGATCAGTCCTTGAGAATGCTATTCACTTAGTATGTATGAGCATCCATTCCACCACTTTTCATTTTCCTTTTTAAAACCATGCATGAAAACCATTTTCGTATCTTTTGAAAACCATAATGCTCGTGAATGCATACAATTCTATCACATCTTTCCAATAATCTTTAAACATGCTCGTCTGTGAAACATATCATTAAAAGAACCTAAATCTAATAAATAGTTATCAAACAATAGCACAATATACGGAACATGCTCAATTTGTGATAAAGCAGTAAATAACTTAAATATTCTATAAAAGCGCTAAACATTCAACATACAACCCCTAATTCTTGCGATGTAGGGCCCGAAGACCAAAGCACAATAAGTATCAACTTATATGGTTTTCGTAGGGCGTTTCTATACTTAAATGCTTCCCATTCCAATACCTTCAAACTGAAAAACACGCTGACCCGAGAGAAACTTCCCATCCAACACCTGTCAACACTCACTTCTCTGTTCCTCAATCTCTCCTCTCTACCAATTCTCTCTCTGTTTGTTCTCTATAAATCCATGCCAAAGGGAGCACTCTCTGCCAAAATAAGGAGGTAGAGAGTAAAGGCTCTCCAGCGTGCCTGACAAATCGTACCCGAGGAGTTCTCCTCGAACCTGTCATCAGCTTGTCGTCCACGCGGGTACCTAGAGCCGCACGTTTTCAGCTTTACCAAAGCAAGGTCTTGCAACAAACCAACAGATTCCTTCGCGTACCGACCCCTGCCCTAGCCGTTCGCTGCAATGAACGCATCTTCCACATCGCCAACAAGAAACGGCGACTAAGACATCAACAAGAAACACAGGAGGAAAGAAATTTACAGAAGAAATCGACATCCACACTTACCTCGCTTGAGCATTTGCAGCTATGTAAAGAGCCCCAATCTCGAGCCCTATCTCCACACCTCGTGTCGTCATTAGTGGCTCGTATGCCAGCAGAATGGCAAGCGACATCGCGGAGGAAGCGACCCGAGCACTCCGAGCGTTCACCTTTTTTGATCGTCCTTCACACATCTCCTTCTCGCCGTCACCTCTCTCTCTCTCTCTCATTTCTTCACCCGAAAACTGCAGACCCAAATAATCACACCCCCTTTTCTCCTATTTAATTTATGAACCAGATCAACAAAAGCCTGAACCAGACCAGTCAATCTATTGAACCGATTCTTCTCAAATCCAAATAACTTTCCTTAATTCAATTTCCACTTAATATCCAATTACTATCCAATTAATCCCTCTAACATTTTGATCCCAATTAATTCTAAATTAATTAAATTATTCTCTTAGCAAATAACCAAGCACTTAATTTTGGACCGAGCCAAACGGTTTAAATCCATATTTCTCTGTTTTAAATTATAATTTCATTTAATTAACTAATATAATACTCCTTTAATTATTATTAATTATCTTCCAATAATTTCCTCTTTAATAATTTAATTAAATCCTCACTTTCATAAATCGAGACATTACCCTAAGACCCAACTTGGAGTGTCTTCCCCGTTGGAGACCATAGAAGTCAATAGGTATGATTTTGGTATCTATTTGGTCCAGCTTGCACCTTTTAGCGCACCATTTCGTTCCAAAACAATTCTACCCTTGATTTATTTAGGGTTTCCTGTTGGCTTACAGAGAATATCGTGGTCCAAATTTCACGCTAATTAGACATATATTGAGTGATTTGTGCTTCCTACCATTTTGGGTCAATTCTGCCCTTGGTGTCTCTTCGGACTAGTTTGCCATTCATCTGTGTAACTTCCTCTTTCGAAAGAATCTCCCTCTGATTTTTTTAAGGGTGTCATATTACCTATTTGATAAGGTCTTGTCAAAATTTCAAGTTAGTTGGATCAAAGTCGAATAAGTTACACTTCTGCCAATTTTAGAACAAATTCTTGTCCTAGTAAGGGGTTTCCATAATCCCTTTCTCTATGGTGCATAGCATTGTATTGATTCACATAATCACTACATCATTATAGAGACTAATGATACATATTTCATATTCATTGGATAAGTGTATGTCTTGGGATGATAGAGTTAGATAGTTATGTGATTGTAGTACCATTTGGGTTAAACATTAATTAGAGATGTCTGAGAATGGTGTGGGGTTATAGTATCTAGGCAATGATCATAGAATCATGAGTCTAGACATTTATATATGCACCATGTTGAGAAATTCTTTCATATAGAGGGATCAATTGTAATAGAAATTAATTAGAAATGCCTAGATAATTTATGAAAGACATTAAATAAAAATGCCTAGATAGTATATGATAGACATTAATTTAGAAATGTCTAGAGATGATTCAACATTAGACATGTGTTGTAAATGTCTAGATAACTTGAGATAAGACAGCTTAGAGATTTCTAGTACTGGTAATAGATAAACCATAGAAGTAAATGAGAAATGGTTTAGGAATTAGACATTAATTGGAAATGTCTAAATAGTGATAGTGATAGATATACCACAATAAAATAAGTATTCTATAGAATTTAAAGGTGCTTAAAAGGTATAGCACCAAAGAAAATTGAGTATAAAATTCATAAGATATATGGAGTATATTATCCATAGATTGGTGGTGCTTAACTAGGATAACACATGGGATTTATGTATGTATGACAATTAGAATGTGCATAAAGAGAAAATGCATAAGAGAATTGGGAAAGGTAGCCTATGGTAATAAAAATCATAGGTCTAAGCATTTCTACATATGCACTAAACACTTCTTACATAAAGCAATGCATTACATAATTGAGATATTAATTAAAAATATTTAAAGATCTAGACAAAATATAGATTCTAAGATGTGTGATCATGAGAGTTGATCAAAAGTTAAATGCTTGCAATAAAGGATGTGAGGACTAATCATGTTGGGCTTAGTACATGGTCAGTTGTGATATTGGTATGATTTATTTGAATACTTAGATTAGGATTCTTACTGAGCTCAAAAATCTTATGGTTCTATTTATCCTGTTTTTCAAGAACAAGTGGTAGCAGCTCAAGGTAAAAAAAGAAAAGATTTATTAGATATCAAAGTTTACAAAGCATAAGCCCAGAGTGTGAGTTTGAATTTTTATTTTGATATATTTAGTTTTAGTTCGGCTCATGTTTGTAAAAGAAATTTGTATACAGTTTTGTAAATAAATAGTAGTATACATCTTTCCTGTTTGAGTTATATATTTATGTGGTTCAACTGCACGAGTGCACATGTGTGATTGGTGAGCTTCCGCTAAGCATTGTGAGTTATGTGATTGTTCTCCAAAAAGAGAATCCAGTTCACGGCGTAGTTCTTGAGGGGATCAGGTTGTGATAATAACTTAATGAAAAATAGAGTTCTTGTCATCACTCAAAACAAAGTTTGATATTTATTCTTGAGTTTCTGGTCGTTTTATTGTAATTTAAGTTTATGATAACTTCGTGAAAAATAGAGTTCTTGTCATCACTCAAAGCAAAGTTTGATGTTTATTATTGATTTTTTGGTAATTTTATTGTATTTTAAGTTATGATGCAAATAAATAGTCAAACATGTGAAATAAAAGGCGAAAAATAATTAATTTTGGAAGCTGAGCTGTGACTCAAAGAAGTTTAAGCCACAACATAAAAGTGAAGATAATTCAGCGTCACACAGTAGCACACAGTAGCAATTAAGTTGTGGTCCAAATGAAAATTACAACGTCAAGCTGCGACTTAGAAAGTTGAAGCTGCAACTCAACCACCCTAGAATAGTCAGAGCCGTAGGTCAGAGGAGGCCAAGTCGCGACTCAGTAGAAAAACTACATCCGAGCCATGACTTGGAAGATTTATGTCACAACCCAGTCGAATATTCACTTTCTAAATTTTGATATTTTGCACGGTTGTGAAGATATTCTCCACAATTTTGGTAACCTTAAAAGAGGCTCTATGTATTCGACTTATTCAGATGAAATTAAGGACCTTCGCCATGTTGGTTTTTAGGTTCTTTCGCATGGCAGAATTACCAATGTTTATAACAACGGTAACGTGCGTAACCTGTATATCATGAAAAATAATTTTAAAATGAACATAAAACGGATCGTTGTTATAATATATTAATAATAATATGTATTTAAAAATCTTTATTTAGATTTAATCTAAATAATTAAGAAATTATACATATGTAACTTACTTAACATGGATACAAAATCAACATTCGTTCTTTTCCATCAATCCTTTTCTCCTAGAATAAGAACGTGTGGACGTGATGAACGCAGCAAGATCACACTCAATTTATGATAGACCATATTCTCAACACATGAGATGATCTTTTGGATTTAGAGAACGCTTCTCTAAAGCCAACACGGAAGGCACACAAATTTGCTCTCAAAATGAATTCTTCAATCTCAAAGATTTCAACCATCCATGCTAATGAAGTTGAACCTCTATTCATAGTGGAATAACTCCATAATGATTATTATGACATTTAGATACTTCTCCTTCTCTCCAATTGGGGTGATCATCTTCCTTTGTAGGACTCTCTATTTATAGGGAGAGTATTAGACGATACTATTCAACTTTTACCTACCACATTAAATGTGGCAGGTAGAAGTTGGATCCCCCATCAAGAGGAGGGACCCAATAAATCTTCCCCTCCCGACTTTTCGTGCTTACGTTTTTGCAAGATCTTTGTCATCATGTTTGAGCCATTTTCATTCGTGTGAATCTTCTCTGGATATACTTGCTTGATGTCCAACACATTTCGTATCCAATAATACTTGATATCTATGTGTTTCGACTTCGAATGAAAGCTCGGATTCTTGCTCAAATGAATAGCACTTTGACTATCACAATACAAGATGTACTTGTCTTGTTTATAACCAATCTTTGTTAGAAATTTTTGCATCCACAAAATTTCTTTGCAAGCATCTGTAGCTGCTATAAACTCAGCTTCCGTTGTCGATAATACAACTGATTTTTGCCACTTAGATTGCCATGAAACTGCTCTCCCTCTAAATGTAACCAAATACCCTAGAAAACCACTACAAATATTAATCTCCCATTTAAATTACATTTATAAAAAAAAAGTTATGGAAATCAAAAGATCTTGTCACCATAGTTCAACACTTGGCACTGTGACATAATTCAAATTTAACATGAACTCAAATTTGACATAATCTATTTTAAAAAACTATTTTCAAAAGTTACTTCATGTTTGTTAATTAATTGAATAATCAATAATTTAATTATTTCATTTAATGAAATATAATAAACTTATTAACTATGACAACTTTTGTCATTGTGTCTTAATTAATTGAATACTCAATAATTAAATTATTCCATCTAATGGAAAATGATAAACTTATTATTGAGTGTATTAAATAATTAATTATTTAATCTTCTTTGTTTATTTTTCTATTATTCGAATACTAATAGAAGGTGATGAAGGGACCGATGAACCTATAATTTTAAGCTCAAATAATATTTCATTAATTAATATAAACTCTTTATATTAATTAACGTAATTATTAAATTTAAAGTAATTTAACTAAATACTTAGAGTTGCACTCTAAAAAACTATATAGTATATTTACTCAAAGTAATTTCTATTGATATAGTCATTCCATATGTATTAACACTCTATTTAGATTCGTAATAGAGCTAAGTTTATAATTCGTTAACCTCTTATATTATGTCTTTATCCTTGACTGCTATTAGTTCTTGTTTGAATAATTAATTCATAACAATATGAATTGTACACTGATTATTCAATCCCTGAACTAACAAACAAGGGAATCTATAGAAATGAATTTTATTGTATCGATATTAATATTCTCATATATTCATTTTAATTCACTCCCAATATACAAGATATACAAATCGCAGCTTGTACAAAACTTTATAGAGGAAATCAAAGAATAAATTAAAATGAAATAGGAGTTTGTTAAATGCAACGAATTAAGATTATACATATATGGCAATCATTATAATAAAATTAATTGTTCTATATTTAACGAAAATTATCATAACAATATAATTTTATCTAGTCCAGTCATATATAATCGTATTATATAAAACATATTTATCTTATGTCACCACATATATAATCGGGATATGACTATACATTCTTAATGAGATAAACTATGTTTATGACTATAAATTATTTGAAGTTTTCATACTTCAAATATAAGTCACAGACTTATTTTGGTTATTACTCTTTATATTTTATCTCACATATATACAATATATATGTTAATATAAAGTTAGTATAAATAATTAAGAAATTTTTTATAAATTTTATAAAACATAATCTAAAATGTTAACATAATATCAATCAATATAAATTTATTTATGTATTACAAAATTGTTCTATTACATTTGCTTGTTGGGCACATTACTCCCAACAACCAACCTTTAGACGTATTTTTAGAGAGCGATTAGAGTATTTTTAACGCACGCATTACACTATTATGGTGACATTCGGAGATAGATATTATAACGACCCCAGTTCTCTTACCATAATAATGTCAGCTTTAAGCTAAAATTTACACATTTTTGTTCTTGGGGTTAGCAACACATTGTATTATGTAGGGAGAAGAACTCTACTTATAAATCTTGTATTTTCTACTCTCCCAAATGATGTGGGTTTGTGCACCCTCCCTGGTATGGTTTCGATCCTCACTTGGGTCATTTTTGTCTTCATAGGGTGGGTTGCCATAGTATTTCACCCTTTTGGGGCCCGGTGTCCTCATCGACCATATTTCTTGTTGAGCTTTCGCTCTGATATCATTTGTAATATCTTTAGTCCTCTTAGTACAATATTGTCTACTTTGAGCCAAATCTCGCACAATTTTGTTATTTGATTTAGCCCAAAACGCGTTGTACTAGGTAGGGAGGATAACCCTACACATAAACCATGCATTTTTCACTCTCTAAAGTAATGTGAGATTGTGCACCCCCACTAGTATGAGTTGAACTCTCATTTTTGTTCATTCTTGCATTCACACGGCGGGTTGCCACAAATATTTTTTTCTATTTTGTTCTTTTCTTGATTTTAATATGTTTACCTTGTTATTCTTTATTTTTATTTCGATTATGTTGAGTTAGAGGAGAGATAGATTGTTTATCTTATTATTATTTTGATTAATTGAATATTCCATTGGTTGGATTAATTATTTATTTGTGATATTTTTTTCTTAATATTTTCAATTTGTTGGCCACTTTTTCAATGATTTAATATTCAAGGTTTGATGCTCAAGAAAAGTAATTATAAATATGACTCGAATATAACAACATAAAAGTTTAACAGTTTGAAAGAATGTTATTTATGAAATCATATAGAAAACCATTTAACTTTATCGGATGACTAAAAAACAAATTTTTTAGATATATTAAGTTATGATTTTAGGGAATTAGGTTAGCTCAACATTTGAGAAAAGAATAATAAATTAGATTTTGCAGTTTATAAATAATTATTCTACTAAAGAATTTTTTTTTGACATAGATGTTTTTTTGTGGTTAGTCTGCATTGTTGTTGTTTAGATTGTTTTTGTTTTCAAATCATATTATTAACTTTTTAGATAAAGTGAGAACTAATTAGTGCATTATTTAGTGAAAATAATAAATTAAATATTTCACGTGGATTTAACAACCTGACTTATCACTTTATTGTAAAACTTGACACATATATTTGCAGTATTTCATATATGATATTTTATGTATCATCCTCTTTGTTAGATGTGATAAACGAGTCGGTCGAGCTGAGCAAAGTCTGAAAAAAGTCAGATTCATTGAGCCTAGCAAGATCAACGAGTTGAGCACAATGAGCCTGCCAAAAAAAAAATTTCAACTTCAAACGACTCGCGAGCCACGAGTTAAACGAGCTGAGCCGAGCCAAGCCGAGCTGAGCCAAGCATGCACAAATATTTCTAATTTATATCAATATAGTGTACATTTTTTTAAAATTTAATTATTAAAGTTATAATAATTATTTATTATTATAATGTCAAAATATAATAATTAGTCATTTAATTAACAAAATTATTTTATTAATGTATAAAATGACATATATTGAGGAAAAAAATTATTTGGGACGATTCAATAAAAAAGTATATCACGCGAATATTATTATAAATATTTAACGTTGCATATTATTGATGAGTACTATAAATTGAAAAGTAAGAGATTAAGATATTGAAAGATATTTTGGTGAAAAAAAATGAAGGAAAAATGTGATATTTATATAGGAAAGAAAGAGAATGAAGGAAAAAGAGAAAGAGAAAAAAAAGAAAGGAAATAAAGAGGTGGCGGGGGATGGAACAACGCTCATATGAAAATATTTTTCTCCTTAATATTTTAGTTGCATGGATTTTGTTACATTTCTTGATTTTCCATCAAACACAATACATCTAACAGACACACACGACATAAGTATAATTAGTGTTTCCAGTTATACTAGAGAAACTATTGACTAAAAATATATATGCAAATATCATATTTTGCTGAATTTATATTTTAATGACCAATTTTGAGTGAACTAGTCTAGTTAACAATTAAATTTATCTAAAATAAATAGATAGAGAATAAAAAGCTACTATAAATTATGAGTGTTAGTTGAGCAACTTCCTTTTATAAATGAAACTTCACCTTGACATTTATATAAACAAATGGAGTGTATTTGAAGGTAGATGTGACAAAGGAGCGAGCAAAGCCAAGTCGAGCTTGAAAAAATTTGGCTCACCGAGTCTAGCAAGTTAAATGAGTCAAGTCTAATGAGCTGAGCTTAAAAATTTTTTTTAACTCGAGTCAACTTATAAACCATGAGTTAAACGAGGTAAGTTAGACTCGGCTCGCTACAGTACCAAGCCGAGTGAGCTAGTCTGCTCATTTAGAATCCCTACTCTTTGTCAAATCTTCAAACAATGAAGATAAAAATATAAAAGAGGAAGAAGGGAGAGCATAAGTGACAAGCTCACAAATGGAGGGATTTGGTATCAGGAGGGTTTCGAGCATCAATGAAGTTTTGGAGAGGGACAGAGGGGTAAAAGAGTCACAAGTGGCTTTAAAAATATCACATGCCTATGTATATGATATTTTTAACAGATTTTTTTGGTAGCAGTAACAAGGGTTTTTTTGTTAACACTTCAAAAGTATGGGGGGCACTGCTAGAAAATAAAGTTTAGGCCCTCAGATGTTTTGACCTCCTATGTTCAAGGTCTAAATTACATTAGATCTAAATATAAAAGTCAACATCAACAAGTCTTTTTAACCTAAAAGTTTAAATTACTAATGGTGGATAGTTCATGATTTAAATTATTGAAAATTAAAGTTTAAAATTCAAATTGTTTCTACCCTTAAAATTTACGGTCTAAATTAAACTATCATTTTTATTTTAAAATCAATATTATTATATTTTAATTAATAATTAAATTTAAGACAAAAAAATAATTACCATACAATTTTTATTCATTTTTTCATAAAAATACATTTGGTCAAAGAAAATCTATAAGATGTTAAATAATGAGAAAATGACAAATCAACCATCGTGATTTGCAATAAATGACAAGTCAATCACTATGCTATATTTTCTAACAAGTTAACTATTAACGTATGGATAAATGACAAATCCAACATCGCATTCACGTTTGCCGTTAGGACGCCGCCGCGGTGTCTTAGGACACCGCAGCGATGTTCCAAGGATGCTGCTGTGGTGTCTTGGGACGACGAAGTGGTGTTCCAAGGATGCCGCTGCAGCGTCCCAATTTTTAATAAGCGGTATACATAACCGCGAATGCTAGGGTTCAGCATTTTCACCAATTTTCAATGCGAACCAACACCGAAACCTCTCAGTGAACGATTTTCACCACGATCAAACACTGAAAAACCATCGAAAACTCTCGCCCATTTTCAATTAGAATGTATTTCCGATCAAGGAAATTGACGTCAAAGCGTAGTGGGAAGGCAACAGTGGAATCTGTGCAAGCCGCGACGGTGGACGAGCAACCCGCGGTGCCCTACGCGGAGCAACCCGCGGCGGTGCAACACGAAGACACCGACGACGATCGAGAAATCGTGTCACAGTCACAATGTCAAGCTAAACCCGAGCTTGAACACCAAGAACGAGAAGCTTGAGGCTCAATTGTTCGATTTGAACCTGTGACAGTGGGGGTTAGGTCCAAATTATTTAGGACATCCAATTGTAAATCACGGTATGAAGATGATATTCAACATCATGCAATTATTGTTTCTAAAATAGTATATTTGGACTCATTGGCTGGAATGGGAATTAACAACTGCTGGAAGATGCTGGATTAGCCGGGTTGTGCCAGTTGAGGGTCAGTTATTGCGAGAGAGTGATAAGATTGTTCTATGCAAATTTGAGAATGTTAACTAAACCATTAGAGCTGAGGACATACGTTTTTCGATGAGAGTTGAGGTTCACTCCCAAAGACATAAATATAATGCTTGGATGTGTACTGGATGGGCCAAGCGAAGAATATCATCACGTGTCTCGGGATCCACCATTTGTCAACCAAGGAGAAGGGCTATGGTGCTTAAATTGTTGCACCTGGATCCCGAGGTTGCCGAGTACCACAAGCCAAAGGGCAGAGAGCTGAATGTCATAGCCCGATTGATCCACCTCATAATGATGTACACAATTTTGCCTCGGGATGGGCATCGAGACCATATTAGTTGCATGGATCTTTATACGATAGAGAAGGTGTTCACCGGGAAAAAAGATGGACATTGGATATATCATCCTCAGCCACATGAGTGAGGTGCTTAACAACCCAACGAAGAACCTCCCATACAACTGGCTCATCCAGAGCATCCTTGAGCACTATGGGGTACCCATCTCGGAGAAAGAGCCGAGAATTGAAGAGTCGGTCATTGACATCTACAACAAAGCAAAAGTCAACCAAATGGGGTTCACCCACGTTGGAGGGGAATGGCGCCACCGGTCTAAGAAGCAGGCAGCACCTCCACCCCCTCAGAGCCTCAACATTCCGCCCCCTCACATGAACAGCCGCCTCCTCCTCAGTCATCTCACTTTACTCCAATGCCTGAGGAGACGTCCGCCTGGATGAGTAGGATGGAGGAGCTCTAAAATACGTCGATGACTAGAATTGAAATGATGGAGGAGCACCTGCAAATGCAACAAATCCCGATACGAAGAGGGGAGGAGCTCGCCGAAGAGAGGCATCGCATAGCCCAAGAGTGGCATATGCAAGCAGCGGCCCTCGCAGAAGAGAGGCATCGCATATCCCAAGAGCGACATATGCAAGCAACAGATTAGCAAGCGCGAGCAGAAGACAGACACCGTGAGGTGGTGGCAGCAATTCAGCGACGTGAGAGGTGATCAGCCCATATGGCATCCATGTCATCATCCTCTGAAGCAACAACTGCCACATACCGCTTGTAAGTGATTTACTTTGTACGCAAAGTCCAGTATTTACTTTGTTTGTTTTTGACGTAATGACGTGTTGTTCATTTGCAGCACCGATGCCGTCAGCCGCCAACCTGCTCCTCTAGTCGTGCTTGCCGAGGTTCAGGATGACTTAGAGCCTCTACCGCTTAGAACTGTGAATATGATACGTCTTTCATTTGGTTACATATGTGTGTTCGTTCATGTTCACGTTCATGCGTTGTTAGTCTGACGGCGCTTTGACATTTTTTTTGCAGGCTTGGGATTTGATGGAAATGTTCAAGTCTTATGTCAACTCAAATACTTGGAAGAACAAAGAGACGTGCGCAGTTCTAGGGGGAAAGCTAATGGGCGATGATTACGTCGTCACTCATCTCATATTCCCGGATCAAGTCGGGAAGCCAGATATGGTGAGAAGCCTTGTTTGTATGTTAGGTAATAAGATTTTATCTGAGTACTCATTCGAACTTATATGCAGTGCTATTCGGTGGACCACGCACCCGTACTGGCGTTTCATCAGGAAAAGAGTCTACTATCATTAGGGTGGATTCACATAAGTAACCATCTCGCTTCTTCTAGTTGTCGTTCATGTTTACTGATATAGCGTATTCATTGTTTACCTTGCAGACACACCCGAAGCATAATTGTTTTATGTCCTCTATCGACCTGCACACTCAATATGCTTACCAGCAATTGCTGCCGGAAGCAATCTCCATGATCGTAGCACCCACTGACAAAAATAGGTATGTTTTTCCCTTGTCTAAATTCTTAATATTGCTTTCCGCGTAATTTTTAATTGTTCCCTTTGCATTGCAGCCCGAATGGCATCTTCCAGTGTACGTGTGTGGGGATGAGGGTGATGCGACAGTGTACAATTCCGGAGCAATTTCACAAGCACGACCCTGCAATTTTTTACTATGAGGGTCCGTTGTTCGAGAAAGCAGGCAGAGTATTACTTGACCCGCAATTACCTTTTGAGATCACTGATTTGTGGCCTACAATGACAAGAGAGAAGAAGGCAGCATAGGACTTTCTGCTTATGTTCAATTAGTTTTCATTTGTTTACAGTTACTTAGTTGTAATGTATGTTCACTTTAATTTGATTACATTTGCGTTGTAATTTATGCGTAGTTTACATTGAATTTGCAAATGGTATGTTTGGATTGGATGATATGTGTAGTTAACATTTCATGCATGTATAATATATGTTTTGATGTTTAGATGATACTAGAACTGCGTGAGATCTTGTGCAGGATGTATGATAATAGCATTGGGGGAGCAAAGAAACAAGGGAGACTTTGGCAAAATTTTTATAAATTGGGGTGAAGATAAGTGAAAAGCAAATGTTGTATGAGTTGAATTTAGTACATAATCAAACAAATCTGCAACAATTCAAGCTGCTTGCGTAAACAAACTGTCATGTGTTGCTCAAGTCGTGGCGTCTTGCTTACAGGTCGCAAAATTGCGGCGTCTTGCTCACAACGCCGCCGCGGCATGTGAGAAAGCCACTGAGGTGTGTGAGGGAGCCGTCGCGGCGTTGCACAACATCGCAATGGTGTTTGAGCAAGCCGCCATGGCGTTTTGCAAAATGGTGTATGAGCAAGCCGTCCGCAGGTGTCTTCTGGACGGCGATCCCTCCACGTCCGCTTTGTCCGCAAGTCGTCTGAATTGTCTAGAAATTATTACATATTCAAATCAAACAATGGCCTTCTTTGTTTGCGTTCGTCCGCTATCGTCCCAATGTTACCAAAATTGTACAGATTCAACGCGGATGCGAGCCCTCTTCGTCCGCAATTCGTTCGAAACTCCGCAGTGCACATTTTCCTTAAGTTTTCCATACTTAGATTATTTTTCATTGTAAATTAATGATTCAAAATTCCAGAGAAACCAATTCATATTTATCAATTAAAAATTTACAAATTTAGCAAATGGAACAATCACAGGTATATATCAATCCTAATCTAGCAAACAGTTGTATCACAGAAGGTTAAGGTCAACACTCGTGTACGTTTGTGTTTGTGGACCTTGCGCATCTGACTCCTGCAAAAACCATTGCAAATGAAATTAGCATAGTTCAAACAACACTTGAAAATGTAAACATGATAATGGGCTCACCTACGTCCCAGGAACTTTGTCAGGAACTGTCTCAGGGACTAGGGCAGGAATTGTCTCGGGTACTGTCTCGGAAACTCTGAACCCCATAAATGTGCCCTCCGACCTTGCTCTGCCTCTTTTGCCTCTGGCTCTACCACTCCCTCTGCAAGCCCCTGCACTTGACTCACCTCCCCCATCGCAAATGCGGGAATTATGCCCCAGATGCCCACACCGGCCAGTTAGAACTGTCCGGCTTGGGGCCTCGTCCACATCCTGATTCTACGTAAGCGCGGCCTTCCTGGAAGCCTTTTAAATGGCGGTGGGATAATTGAATCAAGATTTGTCACAAGAGGCCACTCGATTGGTCCATTGACGGGGCGGAGAAAGTGGGAGTACATTGCCATGTATGTTTCCCGGTAATAGCACGCATGCACAAATTCCTCAGGAGATCTCCTCATGAAGTGAATGCACGAGATTGCATGGACACACGGGATGCCAGTCAACTCCCACCGGTAACAGGTACAAGTACCCCTGTCCAAATCGACAGAGTACTGTTCGTTACTGTTGCTGAGGTCAAACTGGGCAGCTCCTGCAAACTGGGGGCTCCAATTTCGACTAGCAAGTTGTACTTTGGCGAGCCGGTTGCTGATCATTGGACACAACAGTTCGGTCGAGCGAGCCATCTTTTCATTTTTTTTCACAATCTTACCTATGATGCCCTTTTAGATGATCTCGAACATACTTAGAATTGGTTTGTCCCAGGCTGGTAGGATGCAGGCGTTGAAGGACTCGCTCAGGTTGTTGAGGCTTATGTCGCACTTTGAGATGGAGTTGAAGGCATGTTTGGCCCAACATGTCACATCTATTCCTCGAGATAGTCGTGAGCCACCAGGTCAATAAAAAAAAACTTGGCCATTTCTCTTTCAAATTGCCTCACTTTTGTGGCTCTAGATGCAGCCCACATTGCATCCTTTAACAACCTGCCTTTAAATTGTTTTTGAAAATTGGCATACAGGTGTCGGATGCAAAACCGATGGTCTGCTTGCCATGCCACCTCTCTAACAGCTGGCACTAGTCCTTGTAAAGATTCATAATATGAGTTAGACATTGGTACAAAATGTATAACATAAACACATAAGGCAAAAGCAATTAACCGCACCTTTTGTTGATCAGAAATGATTGTCCATCCATTGCCAGATGGTGTGTTTAGATCGTCGAGTAACAATTCTAGAAACCACCTCCATGAAGCCCTATTTTCTGCTTCAACAACTACTACAGCAATCAGATACATACCATCTTTCCCGTCGATGATGACAGCAGTGAGCAGTTGGCCCAGAGTTGATCCCTTCAAGTGGCAACCATCTAAACAAATAATAGGTCTACCACAATTCAGCACTGCCCTCTTGCATGCATCCAAGCACATGTACATCCTTTTAAATACACTGATAGCAAGGTCAATACGCTTCCAGGATTCGACCTCTGAATCTCGTCAGCATAGGACGATATGAGCTTGTATTGCTCATTGTCATTCCCTTCGTTAATTTTCTTGGCCGCATTTCCTGACCTTCTAGCAAGGCTGGGTGTGATGTTGACGTTGAAGTCCTTCCTGACTGTCTCAATTATGGAAGATATGTCCCAGTCGGCCAGAATTTTAAATCTGTCTAAGTAATGCGTTGCCACCCATTTGGCAGTGGCATGACGGCTTTCCATCTTTCTGGAGCAAGTGTGAACATCGTTATAGAACTTTATTTGAAACGTCATTTCACCTTGCATTTTTTAGGCGTGCATCCGCCATGTGAATCTTCTTGGCACGATGGTTGATTTGTCATTTTCCCTAGTAAATAACAAAGTTGATGATATAATTTTCTTTTCGAAAAATTAACAAAACAACCACTATACTATAGGATCAGTAACAAGTTAACTATCGAACAATTTTTGCTAGCAACTTAAACACTGAACTATGAAAAATAAACAGAGCAAATATCGCAGTTATGTTTTCTGTTAAAAAACATTGTCATTCTGCTACGTAACAATGTCTTTTTTGCGGTGGAATGTTGTCTTTCAATTAAACAAATTTAAAAAGTACTTTCTGCGGAGGAACGACAACGTTCCACCAGTGGCAAGATTCTTTCCGCTGCAAAAAGATGACTTTTCACTATGAGACATTGGTGATGAGCACTAGACGACAACGATGAATCAGGAAGAAGAAAGAGAAAATGATGATGAGAACTAGACGGGTGAAATCGAGAGAAGGTATGAGTCATGTCGACATTCGACAACGTTTTTGGAAAACCAAAAAATCTTGAATTCTTTTCGACGACAAGAAGACCATGCTAGAGCCTTCTGACATCGTCTTTGCAGTAAGGCTACTTCAATTATTACGATTTTAGCATAAAACTAAAGTAGAATTAGAATGGTAGAGAGTATATTTCGGCTTCGGATTCTTAATAATGTTTCTTTCAACAAGTAGGATAATATTTGCATCGTCCATTTTTCATAGTTCAGTGCTTAAGTTGTTAGCAAAAATTGTTTAGTGGTTAACTAGACATTGACCCCATAATACAGTGGTTATTTTGTTAATTTCTCTTTTTTCAGTTTATATTTATCTCTATAATATTTTTTTTACTGCTACCACATATATGAATCTTATGGGTTAACGTATCTCATAATTCTTAGAGATGACAAAGGAATTGGCAGAGCCGAACCGAGTTTGAAAAAATTTGGTTCACTGAGCCTATCGAGTTAAAAGAGCCAGCAAAAAAAAAAAATTGAACTAGTGTCGACTCGTGACCCATGATTTAAATGAGTTGAGCTGTGCCGAGCTAGCTAAATGAGCATAATGAGTCTTAACGAGTCGAGCCTAACGAGCCAAGCATACAATATAATTCAGAACCGAACTGACTGTATTCGGTTTGAAAAAAAATGGAATCAAGCCAAAAGTTATTAAAGGGAGAAATCAAAATGGAACTAAAATGGACGTCCCTCAACTTACAACAGATGTCCCTCATCCCTCAGCTTACAACAAACGTCCATCAGCTTAAAACGGACATCTCATATTAAAATAAACATCCTTTAGATTAAAACATATGTCTCTCAAATTAAAATGGATGTCCCTAGCTTAAAACAGACGTCACTCAACTTAATACAGACGTCCCTCAGCTTACACTTATAGGCTTACAGCTTATTACGTTGAATTCTATTTCTTTATTCAACATTCCGTAATTTTAAATGCAACTCATACCTCTACCTCATGACTTACTGTTTCTTTCAAATTTCATATCACTTTATTTCAAAAATTTTTACATACTAGCATCTAGCATTTTGTTTATTTACAAATGTTCTCCCAATACAATGCATTATGCATCCATCCATAACCATTATTCTATTTTGACAAAACAACAACAACAATAACCATGTCCAGAATACCCAACCAGAATACCATGATAACAAAATGTACAATAACTATATAAGTTTATAACTCAATTCAAAATCTCAAATTTACAATTAATAAACAAATGTACAAAAATAAACAATGGTACAATAATTCAAAATTTAATGTATGTACATAAAATTATACCTTTTGGAAATGGAGATTGGCGACATTGAATGTCAACTCGTGGTTGATTTCAACATGAGATGAGTGCTCGAAAAGGTCATTCGGAGCTACTTTGTAATTGTCATGAAGATAGAATCTGACGCACCAAGGGGTGCCAATGATCAACAATGGGTGAAATGAGCGATTATTGGTTGCCATAAAAATAGAACATCCAAAATGGATCCCCTGTAACTCCTTCTCCATAAATCCAAATGATGCCAAATTTGGAGGGGAAGTGTAATTACTAGACTAAAATGACTCCTCCAAAAAATCACATCCAAACTCGCTAAATGACAGAAGTTATGCATATGGTAATACCTTGCCTAAAAGGGTGCCAATTTGTCAGTTTTGACCAAAAATGGAATGTGCACAATACTCATGCCTCGGATCCAAATAGCACCAAAATTTGCACACTTTATTCTTGATCAGTGACCAAATAAACTCCAAAATTCCAAAAAAAAAATTGCACAACAAGAACAAAAACGAAACTCAAACTTACAAGCTGGTCCAAGAATAACATTGTCGGCTTGACTTCCACAGATCCTTTGTATAAAGGACCACTCCACCTTGCTTCAATGCTTGTCTTCTAATCCTCTCTGATTACCATCTCTGGAAGAGTTGATGGAAGGACTTGTGTAGGAATCTCACTCCAACACAAAGCAAGAAATTGAGTGGGGTAATTTTTGGTTCATAATTTTTGGGTTTGAGCTCTAGATTGGAGACCGATTGTATAGAGAAAACTCCACACTAAGACATGAGATGTAGCTTAATAAAGACTTCAATAATCCATTCAGACAACCCTAAGGAAGCTTAAGTACCTCCCAAGAGTTGCACTAAAAAGCAAATTACAATTCTAATCTCAAAAGACAAGTCAATCAATATGAGTACTCGGCTAACACACTAGTCGAGTACACCATATAACCAAAAATTCTAACAACATTAAATCAATCCCAAATTCATCCAAAAGTCAGCAATTCATTAAACATAAAGTAAAGAAACATATCAAATTATTGGAGAGACATATCTCAGCTTGCTACCTTTCTTAAGTCACAGAACTAGAATCTTCCACTAGGTTCTTGGGTCTACTTGATGCTTTGGCTTCAGTTTATCTTCATGGAGAGGTTCTTCTTCTAGTCATTCTAAGGTTATGCTACCTGTAAAATAAGAACTTAAAAGAAAGTTAATAATCTTCTTGGCCCGGGCTCGAGTAACTGAGCCTTGTGGTGCATCAGAATCCTTTTTGTAGACAACTACTAAGCAGATTTGGAATATGCTCAATGGGCTGAAATTAGACAATTGAAAAGTAAAATTAGTAATTAACTTCCATCAAAGTACAATTAATATAGTGCCGTATTTTATCTGTAGGGGTCATAACAATTGTAATTGACTCAGGTAACATCCTCTGGTAGGAGTAATGGGTGTGTATGTCAACAAATGACATGAAACATTTTTGCTTTGGGTGCATCTGAAAAGTGAAATTAAAACCATATATTATAAGTAGTTCAACAAGAGAAAAAAAAATATTACATGAAGGAATAAAAGTGACTTACATGAATCCAACCAAGACTCATAAGTGAGTCCCTCAGTTGTATGGCAAGACACTCCTCCTCATTCAAGTGTCTTACTGCATATAAATAACGTATTTAAGAGATTTATTTTCTATAACAATATGTTAAACGTTGATTAAATATTCTTAAGAAGCTATCCTCACTGTGTTTGATATTCTCTTTTGCTTTGGAATGATGAGAGTCATTATTGTAAGAACATCGCCATTCTGAAAAAATACAACATGATGCATGATTGTATGATGTCTTAAGCATACAATCCAAAGTAAAACTCATAATAACTTTGAAATAGTATAGTTTTTTACCCTAGTGCCAGCAAGAATGTCATATGTCTTTACGTTCTTCTTGGTATTTACATGTGCCAAACTCAAGAACTCCTCCATCAAGCTCACAGGCTATAATGAATAATCAGTTTAAGCACGAATCTCAGACTACTAAGTGTAAATTTGACACATTATACAAAACCAAATTGAAGACATACTACATGCAATTTTAGTAGTGAAGCAGGCTTTGGAACTACTTCCTTCGATGGAGGACCTATTTCCAATATCTTCTAAACTTTGACAAGGGTTAGAGGAGGGGACAGTTGCCTGATCATAAGAGACTTGAATGGTTGTAACACATTGTTATATCTAATTTAGAGAGTCTAAACCAACAACTAACTAATGTATACATTGTATACATGAAAAGAGTAAAGTGCATATAAACTAAAAGACTTACTGACATCCTTTGCTATTGGAAGAGATGTAAAAGGAGATGTTGGACTTGGAGGGGCTGGTAGTTAAGGTCGACGCTTTTGGGGCCGTCGGGTTGCTGATGGAGGAGCTGCTGGCTGGGCTGCTGAAGGAGCTGATGGAGGAGCTACTGGTTGGGCTGTTGGTGGATCCATAAGCCTCCTCAGGTGATCTTTTATCTGTAGTATAGAGGCTTGAATATCATTAATTTGTCTTTCTAGTCTATCCAACTTGCATACAAGTCAGTTCCACATCTCCTCACTAATTAGTACATAGGGCCAGGACTTTGGAGGGGGATGAACACTATCTTCTTCCACCTCCTCGTGATTTGATGATGGTTCAACTGACGTTCAAGAAATTAGTGCTGTCAATGTCGAAGGAGTCTGTGCAACTAACTTCAATAGAGGCTGTGCAGTTGACGTGGATGGAGGTTTTGCAGCCGACATGGATGGAGTGTGAATGCCCTTGAATACCCACTTCCCTTCTACTTTGTTCATCCCCATTCAAGCCAATGTCATTGGTTGTAGACGTCAAGTGCTTTTTCATTGATTCTTGGCACGTTGGGAGGGAGTTTCAGCCCATTGTTGTGAATAATTTTTTGAATGAGCTAGTTGTAGGGGAGATTTTTCCTTGGATTCTTTAGAATTGCCTTCAGTAGATTAATAATAATGTATCCGAATTTGAAAATCTGCCCATTGTAGAGCTTCTCCATCACATGGAGATCCATGTAGCTGACATGGTTTCTATGTCCATCATGAGGCATAACTATGTGGGTGATCATGTGATGGATGACTCTGGCTTTCAAGTTTAGGTCCTTGGATTTGGGCCTGTAGAAAGTGTCAACTTTGAGATTACGATGCGACTTTTTCATCAATGCCAGACCTTCTCCTTATTTTATAAAGTCTGGGTCCTTGGATATGTTAAAATACTCCTCTATCGGCTTCTCTGTGGAGCATCCAATTAGCTCATTCAACTCCTTTAGAGTTAATTTAATCTCCCGTCCAAAGAGATATGTCCTCAGTTCCATTAGTTTGTTCATGTTGCTGCCACCCACCACATCCAGATTTGCATAAAATAATTTCACCACCCACTCACAATAATACCACTCCTCCCCCATCATGCACAACTTAGTCAATCCAATGCATTCAAACATTTGTTCTAATCCAAAATCGGGGAACGCATTGAATTTTACTCTTCTAGATATAATAATCAAACGATGACTGATGTCAATGTTGTACCTTTCCTTGGTCGACACCATCCTGAACACAATTGAATAATAGTTATCCTTTGTCGATAGGCAGGGACAGGACCGATAGGTCAAAGGACTCAAATGTGAACTTGCTTTACGCTTCGTGGTGAGTTTTCTAGCCTTCGATGCCATTTCCTTGTTCAAGAAATTTGAAGAGAGAAGTTGAAAGTTTTGAGGAAGATAGGAAGTTGAAAGATTGCTCATAAATCACACAGGGACAACTCAAAATTGATTGCCTTAGTAGCGGACGTCCTTCAACAGTTTACATAGAAGACGAAGTTGATAGACATCCGTTGTGGGTTGAGGGACATCTATTTTAATATAGGATATCCGTTAAAAGCTGAGGGACGTCTGTTATAAGAAAATGGACTTCTCGCTTCCATATGTTGTAAGTTGAGGGACACCCGTTTTAAGTTGAGGGACGCCCGTTATACAATGAAAGACGTTAGTCTTAATATGAGGGATGTCTGTCTTATCTAAGGGATGCTCATTTTAAGCTGATGGATGTCTGTTATATGATGAAAGACGTCCATTTCAATATGAGGGATGTCCATTTTATCTGAAGGGTGTCCATTTTAAGCAGCGGGATGTCTGTTATACGATGAAGGATGTCCAAGAATATGCTCTAAAAGACAGACTAAATTTCAAGGGCATTTTCAATAAGTACATTCATTATTAAAACAAGTATACTTAGTTTCCTAAACTAACAATGTATTTAAGAAAAAAATATTTGAGACCATGTATCACACAAATATCATTACAAATATTTAACAGTTGCATCACTACAAATTAGATACATCTTAACTAGGTTGTCACACATCTAATTGCCAATCATTTGAGACATCTTACAAAAATTACAAGTTAAAAAAACAAGATATAGTCTTTAACATCTAAATTTTTGAAGTCTTCAAGTATCTCATCCTCTCATTGTTGATCTCTCGTCTTAGTGTCATTTCAATCTTTGATGCAAATAAGTGTTTCCACGAGATCAAGTGTAAGTTGTCTTCTTCGTTCTTCGTACACAAGTCCACCTGCACTAAAAGCAGACTTCAATGCTATTGTAGATCCGATCGTAACTTCGAATATGGAATTCAAAGGGATCAAATAGGAAATGATACTCTGAATCATAGAACTATATGAAATATACGATCAACCAACATTTATCAAATTTGAAAAAGGGTCAGAAGAAATGGTTCGATCCTCTTATTTTTATTTCTCGAACCGAGAGATCCATGAATCGGGATCCTAATGCATATAGATACAAATGGTCCAAAGGGAGCAAGAATTTCCAGGAACAAAATCATGTGTCATTATAGAAAGAATAGAATATGTAGTAGAATATTTTCTCCAAAAATCTAAAACATCAAAATTCTCTTCACGTGAAAATTGTAACGAGTTCCAAAATAAATATTAAGTTCATTACGCAAACTAGTAGCAGAATAATTTTCACTATCTAATTCACTCCATATATCATGAATGTTATATTGTGGAATACCACTACCATTACTACTACTAGGATAATTCTCTGCATGTGGAGGAAGACGTAAGTTGAATGACTAACATTATAATATTTTATTTTATAAGAAGAATATAAACTAGTAATTCCATTTGTTATTTGATTACTAGTAATTAAAGGAATAATACATAAATTAGTATATATCCTATTAAGCAAAAGACACACTCCTTTTAATTTATATCTAGGATCTATGATGATTGTATAACAAAAAAATAAGAGGAATGTTATGCCAATATTTTTAAAATTTTGTTTCCATATTATTAAGAATATTACTAAATTTATCTATTTGTCGATATTGTGCAAAAGTATATGTTAAGTTTACAAAAATTTGAAGAACAAGATGAGAACTAGAATAATAAATTCTAGAACATTCATTTGCAGCATTATAAAAAGGTTTTAGAGAATCAAGAAATATATTAGCAATATCACAATTAGATTTATCAAGATTAATATTTTGTGTTTTTTCATTAATAAAAGCACAAATAAATTTTTGGTATAGCCTAGCATTTTGCAACATCAAATAAGTCGAATTCCACCTATTATCTAGGTCAGTTTTTAATTTTCTCAATCTAAGTTGGACAATTTTATGAAATTCTTTATATTCTTAATGTCTCGAATTAGACCCGATAATATACGAAATTGTGAATCTAATTAATTCAATATGGGGCGAAATATATGTCATACCATCTTTTACAACCAAATTCAAAATATGATACACACATCTCATATGAAAAAGAGCATCACGACTAATATCTAATTGAAAATAAGTTTTAAAATAGGAAACAACAACATTGTTAGCAATAGCATTATCAAGAGTTATACTAAAAATTCTATCTTTAATACAATATTCTTACAATATTACAGTAATATATGTATAAATAGAAATATCGGTGTGAAGATATTCACAGTTAAGAAATTCTAAAATTCTTTTATTTATTTCCAAGATTCATTAATGAAATGGGAAGTTATAACTATATTACCCATAACATTATATGCACTTCATAAATCAGACGTAGTACAAATAGATATTGAAGGGGCATTTGCAAAAAATGTAATTAATTTATTTTTCATATCATTAAATATTTTAATATTGTTGTTTCTCTTTGTACTTCTAGGTCCGCGTTTAAAACTAAGAGTAACATATTCTTTCATAAATTTTTCAAACACTTCACTATCGGTGAATGATAAAGGCAACTTGGATTGTGTTAGCATACCTTGTTAACTCTAAGGTAGCTAGTTGAACTTTAGCCTTTTCCGAGTATTTGTGGCAAGCAAATACTTTTTCCATATTTTCTTCCCAATATAAGAAATTGTCCCCATTGTATATACCTTTGAAAGGAGGGATGGAAAGTGTCACATGTCTTAGTTCCTTGAAGTAGTCGTTAAAATTTTGTGGGCTATGTGGCTCGTCTAAATTAGATGAATAATCATGCACCTCCGCATAGTTCCTTTGCTCAAATCCTCCTCCTCTAAAACCCCCACGCCCTCTTGCTCTAGGGTTTTGCAGTGCTTGGTTGTCATGAGGCGTCATAAGGCGCATTTGTTGAGTCAAATTTTGCACTGTGTCCTTGAGTTGATTGAGTTGACCTAGAAAGGAAGTCTCGGCCTCCCTTATTGGAGGTGGCACAGGTGGTGTATTTTGGGGATTGCTTCTCTCTTGATGTTGTGAAGCATTGGCAGTACTCCTTGTCATCATGGTTGAAATAATTGAATGATTGGCTCTGATACCAAATGATACAAAAACAGATGACTTGGATGAAATTATATGGCCAAGAGATTGATCTTAGAAGTCGGCGGTCGGGCTCGGCAATAAACTGTGGAGAAAGTGGTCGAACTCATGGTCGATCACAGTCTTGACAATTCAGCCAAAAGGCAATTTGTAATAATGGCGCTCGAACTCGCGGTTGATCATTATCTTAAAAATATGTAGCGGCCAAGTAAAATCAGCGGGTGGTCATTCTTCTAGAGGATAATTTGGATGGTTGTTGACGTTGCCTAAACGGCGATCAATCAATGCGAATGTGTTGGTCAACCGATTGGCATGGGAAAAAATTGCTCCTTTATAATTTTTCTATTCTTCCAAAGAGCTTCTCCTTGATGAATCAAGAAGAGAATTCTCACCAGCAAAATAGTGAGTTTGATTGCAATCTTCGAACGTCTTCACCAATCGAAATTGGCTAGAAGATTTGTAAGAATCTAAAAATCAAGTAATTCTCACAACACTTTACTTTAGTTTTTCAATCACAAAGATTTCAACAATCCAAGAGAAACAAGGGAAATAGCCAAAGTTAAAAAGAGATTTTTATTCTTCAAAAACTAAAAAACTTCTAATGAGTTTTGGTGGGGTATAAATAGCCCATCTTGAAAAAACAATTCTACTAGAAAAAAGATTAACTTATAGTTATCTCTAACTAACCCTTATTTATCTAATTGAAATTTAGCATAACTTGAATTTAAAATATCTAGGAAAACTTTAAAAATAACTTGAATGTAAGCTAAATAAATATTTGAATGAATTTGAACTTCATTCTAATTTGAATGAATTCAAATTTGTGACCCTTCCTTATCATTGGTGGATCCCTCATCAATATGTCAAATTAAGCACATGTGTTGGCATCAATAAATCCACTTCTTTAGTTGTGCCTTCATCTTGAATCAAAAGTTGGACTTCAAATTGAATTGGGCTTCTAATTTGGGTTGGTGAAATCAGACCTCTTAAACACAAATATAGTTCACTGTTCGGTGGCCTTTTGGCATTGCAAACAAAGTCCAAATTTAATGAAAAAGCTCATTCTGGAAACCTTGGGTTGTCAACTTCAATTGTTATGAATAACTCTTTATGATATAAGCTATTTAAGGTTGTCGAAACCACCAAGTAGTACTCAAAGGTCAGATTAACGATTCTACATTTTGTCACAAGGCTTCTAAACTTGTGATTGATCTCCAACCTATACTTCATCTTGAAGAACTCTATAAGATATTTAGAAGTTAAATAGGGGCATCTCATATCTTGAATATGTTTTTCCCTTCGATCACGTACAAAAAAAATAGTCAAAGCAGCATTAAAAAAAACTTCTTGCTTGATAATAATTTGAGGGAATCCGTGGCACATCACTTAGACCTGTCTCCAGGCATTTTGAGCTTTGCCAAAAACATGAAAAATCCATTGATGCATGGAAATGGGGTGAGGTTGCCTCAAGTTTTTAAGCGTAATAATAGGATCCAACAAATGCTTCAACAATAAAACCTCACTTCCGTAATTCTGTGATCCACTCTCACAATCTCACATAATTCTCCTTCGATGTAATAAATAACGTGCTCTGAAAGTATATTCCAGTTGAGGAGGCCACTTCTGGTTCTACTTATATAGTTGAGGAGGCCTACTTATAATCTCCCTCAGCCTTCACAGACATGATGCACCATGGGGTGCAAAGTCTCACAAATTGGTAATGGAGCTAATCGGTTAATTCCAGAATAGATCACTCCAAGGAAAACGATGAGAACTTTTGATGCATACAACCAATCCACTTCAAATTTGGAGGGGACTTAGGAGGTTCAAGGAAATAGGTCACCTCCAAAAATCATGCTAAGAATTACAACGCACATGGAGTTATACCATTTACAAGAAGCTGCCCGGAAATTGACCCAATAAAACAATTTCTATCCACTAGATTAAAAAGTCAGTAACTTTCGATTCTGAAGTCAAATTAAAGTCAAAATTGGAGGGAATGTCAAATTCATAGAGACTAAAATCTCCACCAAAATTTACTATTAAAATTGTTATGAAGTCAGAGTTATGCAATTGCCAAAACTTTGCTTGGATTTTGATCAAACAAAAATAGTTTAGGGCATCACCACCATTACTTGCAAAAAATCGTAAGTTCAATTCCAATCCACACCAAAACTTAAGAGCTTCAATATAATCTAGAGAAAAATCAATTTCCAGAATCCAAAAACAGAACCACGATCGAAAAATAAAAGGAAAACTCAAAACACCTCAAGTTGGTCTGCTAACCTCCAAGCAACCGGAAATAGCGATTTCTATGGATCCTCTCAAGGAGACCACTCCACCTTGTTTCTTTTAGTCTTCTAAACCTCCACGCACATAGGACACCTCAATCAAGAGATGCTGGAAGGCTTATCATAAGGTCTTCTCTCCAAGACCGAACAAGAACTACGAGTGAAGAAATCTTTGGTGATGAGTTCGCGGCAAAGCAAGACAAAAACACTGATGTGTTTTTAGAGGGAACTCCAAAAATGACTTTGAGCTACTGCTAATTGATTTTCAAAACTAGGGTTTAGGACATGCTTAAGGAAGGTTAAATACCCCCTTAAGGCCGCCATAAGTCAAAATTACAAATATAGGCTTGTAGTCAAAATTTAGCCATAATGCTCAACTAACATGTTAGATGAGCACTCCAAGAAAAACAAAATTCAAAACATACCTAAAACTATCCAAAATCAACCAATATCCAGTAATTCCAACAAAACATAAATCTAAAGAACATGTCAAAACATAAAAAGGACATATCACACACTAATGGTTCACCTTAGCCTCTGCAATTTGGACATTAATGTGTTCTCGGGTTATTGGTGCAAGCCAAGGGGATGCAATGGGCTTCCAAGTGAGCAAATGTTTTGGTGCCTCCTTCTGTTTATGTCTAGACTCATCTTCAATGCTAACAAGTGTAGTTTCACCCGCAAAATAATAGCTTGTTAGGAAAGGGATGATCCTCTTGGCTCGGCCCCAAGTGATAGGTCCTTGTGGTGCATTAAGATATCCCTTGACATCCATGTATATTCATCTTTTAGTATTCGTCTTTTGTGTCGAGGTACATCCCTCAACATTCATCATGGACATCCTTTAATAGTTAACATTCACAGACATTCGTCTTCTAGTACTGAGGGTCGCCCCTTAGCCTTCACGAACATCCCTCGGCATTCATGAATATTCATCTTCTAGACTTATAGTACATAGGGACTTAGGGACGACCCTCATCCTTGATGGACATCCCTCAACATTCACGGACATTTGTCTTCTAGTATTCATCTTTTGTGTCGAGGGACGTCCAACGCTAGTTGTGTTTGTATAATTATATTCTATTCTCTAAAGTCAAATCTCTATTCTAATTTGGCGAAGGTCAACTCACAATTGTTGAGGGATGTCCGTGAGTCCATGACTGAATAGTGAATGCTAAAGGAGTACTACGGACTAGCCGACTAGGGACTAGGGAGTAGACTAACTAAAAGACAAAAGTCCATGAAGGCGTGAACCCAACCATGATTTTGTGATTGTGAATGCCGATTTCCAAGGGATGCCCATGAATCTTGAGGGAGAGTGAGTAAGAGTAGCTGAGTAGGCCTAGGCCTCCACAACTATATAAGCGATAAGAGTAATTTATAAATGGGAATATGCTTTCAAAGCACGGTATTACATTGAAGGAGAGTCATCTAGAAGTGGACCAAAGAACTAAGGAAGTGGAGTTTTATTGTTGAAGCATCTGTGAGAGCCTATTGTTAGTTGTTAGTTGTTATCCCTAAAGACTTATAGCAACAACCCCAACCCGTCTGGCCATCTCTAATCTCCATATTTTGGCCAAAGCTCTAGATGCCTGGAGACGGGTTGCCAGTAGCAGTCCAAGCATCTTGAGCTTTGCCAAATATATGGAGATTGGAGGCAGGTTGAGCAGTTAAGATTGTTGTTGCAAGTCTTTAGGGATAACAACAACAACTAACAATAAGCTCCAACAAATCTTTCAACAATAAAACCTCACTTCCTTGGTCTACTTCCAAATGACTCTCCTTCAATGTAATATTGTGCTCAGAATGCATATTCTTGTTTGTACTTCGTAAATTACTAAATTATATATTTGTAAATTAAGTTTTTGATAGTTCTATATGTATTGTATTGGTAATGCAATTATGTAATGAATGAATGTATATTGTATTGTAATTGGAAAATCTATTATGTTAATTAAACCGTCGTGACGTCATTTGAGAATTGAGTTGTGAATTGATAGTTGAAAGTGAAGTCATAAGTCACTCATATTTGACTTTGAGTTCGAGTTGTGAATTGAATCCATAAGTCAACACAAACGTCCATCAACACAAAATGGACGTCCTTCGACACAAAATAGAAGTCACGCTCATCAAATCGAACGTCCCTCGACACTCAACAGACGTTCCTCGACACAAAATGAATGTTCCTCGACACTAAATGGACGTCACATGCATCAAAACAAACATCCCTCGACACAAAACATGCATCTCTCGCCATAAAACAAAAATGAATCGTCAAACCCTCGGCAAGTCTGCCCAAAACGGATGTCCCTCATAGAAAAACGGACGTCTCTCGACCCAAAACAAATTACAGATGTCAGTGTCACCCAATCATGAGTCATGCAGTAGCCTAAAATATAATACATTATAATTTATACAATAGTACAATAGTACAATATCAACACCCAACTAACCAACTTCCAGATTTGAATCTCTGATTATTACGTTATGTCCCCCAGTGGCCTCGGCTCGATTATTATTTATTATGTCCTTCGTATGTTCGTCCACCTGTTGAGTGTTGAATCATCCTTGGATGTCCCTCGTCGTTGTGAGACGTTCGTTGTTGCCGCCTTGGGTAGACATAGTTGGACTTCACCATTCAACGGTCCTTGACGTTAACGAAACTACGACGATTTTTGAGTTTATTTTGTTAAATTCTCTTTTTTAGACTTCACTTTATATGGCGGGCTCAAGGAGCCTGACCTGACCAAGTCGGACGAGTTTGCTCTTGACATGGTCCTAGGCGGGCTCGCGAGTTCAAACTTCGGGCTCTACTAGGCCCGCCCCTAGGGACCAGGCCAAGCTTAGATCGCTATTGTAGCGAGCCGAGTGCTAGCTCGCCCATTAACATTTCTAAATTAATTCTTCCCTATTAATTTTTTTTTATATTTAACAGTAATTCACAAATGTATTTATTTAAAAATTTTATGGACATTAATTTTAGTTATAAAAATTTAAAAAATAAATTAATAAATAGAATTGAATGTTATATTAGGGAATGATCTAATCTGACGTGCCTCGCGGCTCGCTTATGTGATTAAAATAAGAAACCAGTATATACTCTCCGTCTCGCCGATGACGTAAACTCCGGTTCAGACGGAGCTCTCTAATGAAATAAATTCCGCCATTTTTATACCGAATTTCTTCTCTGCAATCGGTGAATGGGTCTCTCCTCCGAATCACTACCTCAATCCCGAAAATGTCAGCTTCGCAAGCCCTAGGCGGCGCATCCAGGTGTGGCCGCGTGCTCGGCCCTTCCCTTGATAAGATCATAAAGAACGCAGCTTGGAGGAAGCACTCCCACCTGGTTTCCACCTGTAAATCGGCGCTGGACAAGCTTGACTCTCTCTCCGTATCTGTTTCATCCGATGCTGGTTCTCCGCTGTTCGGTCTGTCCCCCTCCGATGCTGAATTTGTTCTCCAACCCCTCCTTTTGGCTCTTGAATCGGCTTATGGTAAGGTCATCGAGCCCGCACTTGAATGTGTCTTCAAATTGTTCTCTCTTGGCTTGTTTCGCGGAGAGATCAATCGCCCCGAAGACTATTCCAATGATTCGCATCCTCCGACCGCACTGTCAAAGATCTTGGAGGCTGTTTGCAAGTCTGCGGCTCTAGGTGAAGAAGGCATTGAGCTTGCTGTGCTCAGGGTCTTACTCTCTGCCATTCGATCACCATGCGTTTTGATCCGCAGAGATTGCTTAATTAATGTTGTTCGTACTTGTTATAATGTGTATCTCGGTGGTTTAAATGGTACCAATCAGATCTGTGCCAAATCAGTTCTTGCTCAAATTATGGTCATTGTTTTCAGCAGGGTCGAGGAGGACTCTATGGATGTTACTCCTAGGAGAATTTCTGTCAGTGAGTTGTTGGAATTCACTGACAAAAATCTGAATGAAGGTAGCTCCATACAATTTTCCCAAAACTTAGTCAACGAGGTCATTGATGCTAGTGAAGGGATTCCAGATACGAATCAATTCATGGATACTTCACAGCAATTGCAGAATGGAAATGCTCTGGAAAAAGCTGACCACGAGGGTGAATCTGGGGAAGGTGAAAATAACAATGGAGTTGAGTCAGATGGTGGAAGTAAGATTAGGGAAGATGGTTTTCTTCTTTTTAAGAATTTGTGTAAACTGTCGATGAAATTTTCATCACAGGATAACCCTGACGATCAAATCCTTCTGAGGGGGAAAGTTTTGTCCTTGGAGCTGCTAAAAGTGATTATGGAAAATGGAGGTCCAGTTTGGATCTCCAACGAGAGGCAAGTCATTTCATTTTCTGTCGAATTCCTCATACTCCTTTATCATATTTCTTGAATTTGTTGATTATAATTTTTGGTTTTATTTATGCTATTTCTTTATATTATTTAAATACGTTTCAAATAAATATGTTCTGTAAGCTGACAATACAAGGTATAGTTTTTATAATGCCATATTATTTTTTTATCTGTTTATTGCCTTTTATCGTTTTCCTGAGTGCTTCTGCTTTTCTTATTAATTAACAAAGTTGCTTTGTGTTGATTCAAGGAAACCTTTCTTCACGCCATCATGTTGTACTCTGTATTTATAATATGTTGAAGAAAATCATGGATAAAGAATATTTACTCGGCCAATATGTTATATGACTCTTGGTTTCAGATTTCTCAATGCTATCAAGCAGTTTCTCTGCTTATCCTTGTTGAAGAACAGTGCGCTGTCTGTTATGGTAATCTTCCAGCTCCAGTGTTCCATATTCATGAGCTTATTATCAAAATTCAGATCAGGGCTGAAAGCAGAAATTGGTATATTCTTTCCCATGCTTGTCCTCCGTGTTCTCGAGAACGTGCTCCAGCCTAGTTTTTTGCAGAAAATGACTGTCCTCAACTTAGTGGATAAGATATCTCAGGACTCTCAGATTATTGTTGACATTTTTGTCAATTATGACTGTGATGTTGATGCACCAAATATTTTTGAAAGGTATTGCAACTGTTTATATCAGTTAGCTGTCTGCTTTTTTTTTTTTATACTTTTTCACTAAACAATCTTTATATCAGTTAAATTTTAACTTCTTTCTATTTTTGTAATGACAGTCTCTATAGCAGTGAAATTGTAATCTTTACAAAGACAGTCATTTCTTGGTTAGGTTGCGTAGTTTAAAGTTTATCATATTAGAAACTTATTTGGAAGTGGTATCTGAACTTGAAAATTTCTTAAACTTCTGTAATTAAGTGTTTTCTGGACATCAAGAAACACAGAAAAACGTGCCTTTTGTTGCTTTCTACTTCAAACACACTGCATTTTTTATATGAATCCATTCCACGGGCAATTTATGTCATCTACGAGTATGTATCTGTATATTAAACTTTCTTTTGAAATTTCCCTAATGTTTATTATGCTTCTGGTTGGCTAGATAATCTCATAATTGACATGACATGCTTGATATTTATAAACTTATTTGTCATCTTCTATGCTATGTGTTTAAATTCTGCGCACTTGACATGTGTTAAAACACTCATAACTCTTTCAGATGTTTGCAGGATTGTCAATGGTCTTTTGAAAACTGCTTTAGGACCTCCTTCTGGTTCAACTACAACTTTGTCTCCAGTACAGGATGTCACATTTCGTCATGAATCTGTTAAATGCTTGGTCAGCATTGTTAGATCAATGGGAACTTGGATGGATCAGCAGCTGAGTTTGGGTGATTCGTACCTGCCAAAGAGCTCTGATACTGATACTGTGACCGAGAATCATTCTGTAGTGAATGGAGAAGAAGGAACTGTTGCTGATTCTGAGCTCCATCCAGAATTAAATTCTGAATTTTCTGATGCTGCTACCCTTGAGCATCGTCGAGCTTACAAAATCGAACTCCAGGTTTGGTGTAGCTTTACTTTTTTGCTACATATTTTCATTGGAATCGAATTGGTGTTACATGGTTGATTATTTATTGGACAGACTATATGAAGAAACTTTGAATTACAGTGGCTTGACATACCAATAGAAAAAGCAGTTGCTTGTTATTTTTAAACATAACTTCAAATATAGACAAGGTTTTCATAGGCCTTACCATTACTAAGTGTGAACTATTGAAGGAGAAGAATAATAATTTTCTATGTTATTTTATTGGAGACTAAAATACTCCAATATATAGAATTTACATGTGCCTTAAAAGCCATTATTCTTCTAAAATTAAAGGATTAAAATTAGAAAATCTTAATGTCTATAATTAGATTTTCTAATATTACATAATAACTAAAATAAAATAAATAAAACTAAATCTAATAATGGTAACTTTGAGGGAAATTCAACACTTCCTCTCAAGTTGGGTTGTATATATTATACATGCCCAACTTGTTACATAAATCCTCAAAGTTAGGTCCTGGTAGTGCCTTGGTTAAGATATCAAAAAGTTGTTCTCGAGAGAGGGTATATATTAGTTGTACTTCTGATTTTTCAATTTCTTTTGCGATGAAATGCCTATCAATCTCCACATGTTTAGTTCTATCATGATGGACAGGATCTTATGCAATACTAATTGCAACTTGATTATCACATTTGAGCTTTGCAGTCTTTTCAAACTTTATTCCCAACTCAGTCAAGACTCGCCCTATACAAATTCCTTCACAAATAGTCATTGTTAAGGCTCTTAATTCAGCTTCAGCACTCCTGTAAACATCTTGTTTTTTACTTTTCCATCTTACAATAATTCCCCAAACTTTTTAGCAATATCTTGTTGTTGACCTTCGATCCATATGGTTTCCTGCTCAATCTGCATTTGAGTATAAGATTATGTCCATGGGTTCATTTTTCTTGAATAATATCCCTTTTTCTAGAGTCATTTTAAGATACTTGAGGATACAATATAAAGTTTCCATGTGCTCCTTCAAGGGTTGGTGCATAAATTGACTTACAACACTTACTGCAAAACTAATATCTGGCCGAGTATGAGAGAGATAAATAAGTCTTCCAACTAGACGTTGATATCTTCATTTGTCTGCTGGGATCACTTCTTTTTCACATCCAAACTTCTTGTTAGAATCCATTGGTGTGTTTGCTGGTTTGCATCCTAGCATACCTGTTTTTTTAGTAGGTCTAGGATATATTTGCGTTGAGAGATAAATATCCTCTTTTTTGACCGGGTCACTTCCATGCCTAGAAAGTAACGAAGAAGACCAAGGTCTTTTACTTCAAATTCTTTTGCTAAGGACTATTTGATTTTCGACAATTCTTCCTTATAATCTCCTATTAAAATGATATCATCAATGTACACAATGAGAATGACTAATTTCTTATTAGGAGAGTGCTTGACATTGAGTAAATCCATGTTCTTTTATTGATTGTGAAAACCGACTAAACCATGCTCTAGGAGATTGTTTCAATCCATACAAGGACTTCAATAATTTACACACTCTATTGTTAGTGTTGTTTATTTGTAGACCAGAGGGAATTTCCATGTAGACTTCCAATTCAAGTTTTCCATTTAGAAAGACATTCTTTATATCAAGTTGGTGGAGTAGCTAATTCAAATTTGTTGCTAATGAAAAAAGTATTCGGATGGTGTTGACTTTTGTAATAGGAGCGAAGATTTCTTGGTAATCAATACCATAAAATTGAGTAAAACCCCTAGCAACCAATTGAGCTTTAAGTCTCTCAATATTCCCATTAGTTTGTGTTTCACAATAAATAGCCATTTACAACTCACTGTTTTCTTTCCTGGTGGAAGTCAAGTAATAATCCACGTTCCATTTTTTTCCAAGGCTGTAATTTTTTCTTGGATAGCGTGTTTCCATTCTGGATGTTTTAATGCTTCTTCAATATTTGTTGGAATTTGAATACTATCAATCTTTGAGGTATAGTCATGGTATGATTGAGAGAGTCCTGCATATGAAATGAAATTTTTGATAGAATGTTGAGTACAAGTTCGAGTGCCTTTCCTCAAGGCAATGGGCAGTTCCAATTCTTCTGTAATTTGATTTTTTCAACCTCATTTTCTTCACCTGTGCTAGTTTCTTTAGTTCTTGGGTCCAATTCAGATTCTTGGATATATGTGAGTTGTGCTAAGGTCTCAATCTCCCCTTAATGTTGTTTTTCTCGTCTAACATATACTTGAATTTTTCCATTCTGTGATTGGGGGTTGGTTGCATTTGAACAAGACATATTTGACAGATTTGGACTTGACACAAGTGGATATTCAGGAGTTTGTGAGTTTTTAGGCAATGGATTCTAACTCCAAAAATGAAGTTCTTTCTGATTCTACCTCTGTCGAGATTTTCTTAAAAGAAGGTTACATCTACTGTTTCAAATGTCCTCTGTGTAGATAGGCAAATGCACTTATAACCCTTTTTATTTGTGGAATAATCGACAAATACATATTTTGTAGATATTGGATCAAGTTTGCTTCTGTTTTGTGGATACACATGGACAAATGTAATACACTCGAATACTTTGAAAGGCAAATTAGAGGAGAGAGCACGAACATGAGGGAATGTTTTGATGAGAGTTTAACGTGGAGTTTCAAAATTTAGTACATAAGAGGTAATCTATTTATAAGATATGCAGAAGTAAGAATGACTTCCCTCCACAAATATTTTGGAACATTGGCTGAAAACATGAGGGAACAAGCTACTTCAAGTAAACGACGTTTTTTCCTTTCAGCCACTCCATTTTGTTGAGGTGTGTTGACACATGAATTTAGTTGGACAATTCCTTGTTTAGACAAATATTCACACAAGTTTGAGGAAAAATATTTTATAGCATTGTCAGATTTTAGAATTTGAATTTTTGCACTAAATTGTGTTTGTATCATAGAGTTGAAGACTTATAATACTCTATCAACTTCAGATTTTTCTTTCAAGAGAAAAACATATGTGAGATGAGTATGATCATCAACAAATTTATGAACCAACATGCCCCATTAACTTTATTTACTTTAGAGGGTCCCCAAATATCACTGTGAATTAATGCAAATGGTTGTGATGGTTTGTAGAGTATACTTGGATAAACAGATCAAGTGTATTTTGCTAATTGACAGATTTCACAGTTAAAGGAATTTGAGTTTTTATTAAAGAACAAATAGGGATATAACTTTTCAAGATATAAAAAGTTTGGATGACCTAATCGATAGTGTCATAACATAATTTCACTATTTTTATTGATACTCGAATAAGAGACATACTTGGAATTGGAATGATGAAAAAATTGATTTTTGGGTGGAACACTGCTAGTAATAAGAGCTTTTTCAGGTTGGTTTGTTTTAAGGAAATAGAGTCCAGAGCATATCTTAGCATTGCCAATCTTCCTCCTTGAACTCAATTCCTGCGAATATATATACACATTTGGGAAAAATTTAGTGAAGCAGTGATTATCACGAGTTAGCTTACTAATGGTCAGTAAATTGCAATCAATTTTAGGAACTTGAAGCACAGATTTAAGGCTAATTTCCGGTGAAATTTGGACCAAACCTGTCCTGCCACCTTGGATGAAGAACCATAGGCAGTACAGACTGTAAGGTTGGTTTGGCACGGCTGATACTCATGAAAAACAGACTTGTCTCTTGTCATTTGGTCTAATGCTCCTGAATCAATAATCCACTATTTTGAATGCTTGGATTTTACTGAAAACGCAGAACTTGTATTACCTGCTTGTGCATGCATTGCAGTAGATGGGTTGGAAACCAGAGTGTTGTTGAGAAGTTTTTTCAGAACTTCAAGTTGTTCCTTGGTGAAAGGGCTAGATTCACTTGTAGTAGATAGCTGCTCCTCGGTAGTTTTAACCGAATTTGTCTGGTTATCTCTATGAAAATTTGACTTTGGACTTTTCCAGTTTGTTGGTTTTCCATGTAGATTCCAACACGTGTCTTTTATGTGTCTAGGTTTGGAACAGTGATCACACCATGGTCTTCCCTTTTTTTGTTGACAATTATCTTACTGATTTTGAAATCGTGAGCCACAGGCAGCAATGGCAAATCCTTCCACAATTGGAGATACAATCTGGCCACCCATCATTACCTTTTTTCTGCTTTCCACTCGATGAACTTCAGAAAAGATTCACAAAGGTTTAGGAATGGTTTGGTTCCCATTATTCTGCGTCGAACTTCATCAAGATTTTTGTTTAATCCTAAGAGGAATTTAAACGTCCTCTTCTGTTCTACAATCTTACGGTATAACGCAATGTCTTCAGGGCACTTCCATTTATGATTTTCGAACATATCCAGTTACTGTTAGTGACGAGTGAGCATAGTGAAATATTGTGTTACAGTGAGATCTTCCTGTCGTAGATCATGGAGAATCGACGCAATTGCAAATAGTTCTGATATATTCTCAGAGCTGGAGTAGGTTTCTCTTCTTGCTTCTCAAATTTCTTGTGCAGACTCATATAGAAGAAAATTCTCACCAATATCGACAATCATTGAGTTGATGAGCCATGACATAATCAGGTGATTCTCGGTTTTTCACTTCTTGTAACTTGGATCATCTTTTGTTGGAATTGGAATTTCTTCTGTTAGATAATTTTTTTTGCCTCTGCTGCAAATGGACATCCTAACAGATTAAGACCATTGAAGAAATTTTGGCCATTGAGTTTGTGACTTGTGATGAGAGATGATATACTATCAGGGTTTCTAGAATTTTCGGACTGTTGGAGAGATATAGTTCGATCGGAGTGAGAGGTGATTTCCGACGCAGAGTTGGTTGTCCTAGTTGCCGTACCGAAAACGACTAAGACAGACGAACTCGGAGACCTGCTTGAATGACGGAACTGATGAACGATCATTGTTTGTTTTGAAACTTTGAATGAGCGTTGGTCGTTTTGAAACTACGACTAAGAAGACCAGTTCCAACCATGGAGCTCGATGATTTCCTGAGTGAGGGAGCCTAGTTTGTTATGAGTGAGGGAGTTTAGTTCGAATAGTTGAACCCGATTTAGGGATTTAGAGAACCGACTCTAATACCATGTGAACTTTTGAAGGAGAAGAATAATAATTTTCTCCGTTATTTTATTGGAGATTAAAACACTCAATTATATAGAATTTACATGTGTCATAAAAGACATTATTCTTCTAAAATTAAGGGATTAAAATTAGAATAAAATTAGAAAATCTTAATGTCCATAATTAGATTCTTTAATATTACATAATAACTGAAATAAGAATAAATAAAACCAAATCTAATAATGGTATCTTTGAGGGAAATTTAACATAAGAGAATGTGGTATCATACTTTTTCAATTGTTATCGCTTGTATCACATAACTTTCTGTCTTTCCAGGTATTTGCTTGGTCCAACTTTAGTTACAACTTTTTTGGGTTCTGTGCAGAAAGGTATCTCCTTATTCAATAGAAGACCTTCCAAAGGTATTGAGTTTTTGATAAACACCAAAAAAATTGATAGTTCTCCGGAAGGCGTGGCTTCTTTCATTAAGAACACCAGCGGCCTTAATGAAACCATAATCGGTGATTACCTGGGTGAAAGAGAAGAGTTTCCTTTGAAAGTGATGCATGCTTATGTTGATTCATTCAATTTTAAAGAGATGGATTTCGGGGAAGCCATAAGGTTTTTCCTACGGGGCTTTAGGTTACCTGGAGAAGCACAAAAGATTGATCGCATTATGGAGAAGTTTGCCGAGCGATATTGTATATGTAATACAAATTCATTTACCAGTGCAGATACTGCCTATGTTCTTGCTTACTCTGTGATAATGCTTAACACGGACGCCCATAATAATATGGTGAAAGATAAGGTTTGGCTCAAATTTGTTTATATCCTTCACTTCACATATTGTGTTTCTCACTGTTTTTACTCTACTTTTGGGCTGATTCCAAGATTGTTGATTGTTGATCTTCCAATATTTAGTCATTTGTTGCTTATCATCGTGATTAAAAATGATATTGTTGATGTTATCCTACTATAACCATCTGCATGTGTTATGCATAGTGAATATTTTCAAATTCCATCTTTGGAATATGTTATGTTCATGATAAGATTGATGGGGTTGAATGATTTTAGTTTTCTTGGAAACTTGAATCTAGCAGATTTAAGCCATATATAAAGGCATGCAAAACATTTGTCTGTTGTCATAATTAACTTGTTAATATCCGTTCTGCATTTGTTGTTAAGTCAGATGTCCAAGGCTGACTTTGTCCGGAACAATCGAGGAATAGATGATGGTCAAGATTTACCTGAAGAGTATCTTGGTGCCCTTTATGATCAAATTGTTAAGAACGAAATAAAGATGAAGGCTGATTCTTCTGCACCGCATAACAAGCAGCCTAACAGCATTAATAAGTTGTTGGGTTTAGATGGAATACTCAATCTCGTATCTTGGAAACAGACAGAAGAAAAGGCATTGGGTGCAAATGGGCTTCTTATTAGGCACATTCAGGAGCAGTTTAAGGCAAAGTCTGGAAAGTCAGAGTAAGAAATTGCTTCCAATAGTTAGTCTATGTGTCTCAAACTTTTAATTAAAGATATTATACTAGTTCATGGAGAAGGATTACCTGAGATAAGGTGTTTGTGTTGATAGCATATATTGCTTCCTTTTCAATAACATAGTAGAAATATTTTATTCTTTGTGAATTTTTCTCGATAGCTTTGAAACTCTAACCATGAAGTACTTTAGGATCTCATGTTATCTGCCTTCACAGAATTGTTTATCATGCTGTGGTGGATGTGGCAATATTGAGGTTTATGGTGGAGGTCTGCTGGGGTCCTATGCTAGCTGCTTTTAGTGTAACTCTCGACCAAAGCGATGATAGACTTGCTACTTCGCATTGCTTACAGGGATTTCGGCATGCTGTGCATGTTACGGCATTGATGGGTATGCAGACTCAAAGAGACGCTTTTGTGACATCCGTCGCCAAGTTTACTTTTCTTCATTGTGCTGCAGACATGAAGCAAAAAAATGTGGATGCTGTAAAGGTAATAATTCTCAACCTTTTGGTAAGACCTGGGAAAATATTTTTCTTCCTTCTTAACATCAGTGGAGTTGTTTGCCGAATAAGTACTTGCAAATGCTCTTCAACTATCTTCCAAAAACAATTATCAAAAACATTTTGATTTTAATGTGCATTAGGTTGTTTCCCAGCTTGTTCTTTTTTCATTCTCGTCTTCGCTTCTTGGCAATGTTCCTGGTGAAAAAATTGGTATAAAAATGCATGTTAGGATTTTTTTTTCTTTGCTAAATTATGATATGTTGTCATTTTGCATGCAGACAATAATAGCTATTGCCATTGAGGATGGTAACTATCTTCAGGATGCATGGGAACACATATTAACATGTCTCTCCAGAATTGAGCATCTGCAACTATTGGGAGAGGGTGTACCAACTGACGCATCCTTTTTGACGGCATCAAATGAAGGAGAAGAAAAAGCACCCAAATCCCTTGGCCTGTCATCATTGAAGAGAAAAGGAACTCTCCAGAACCCAGCTGTTATGGCTGTTGTTCGTGGTGGTTCATATGATAGCACATCTCTGGGAATGAGTGCTCCAGGATTGGTAACTTCAGAACAGATCAGTAACTTTATATCAAACTTGAATTTGCTGGATCAGATTGGAACTTTTGAGTTGAATCACGTATTTGCCCATAGCCAAAGGTTGAACAGTGAGGCCATTGTGGCATTTGTGAAGGCTTTGTGCAAAGTGTCTGTTTTTGAGTTGCAGTCTCCAACTGATCCTCGTGTATTCAGCCTTACAAAACTTGTTGAGATAGCGTATGATCATTTCTTTACTTTTCTTTATATGATTGTAGAATCAATGCTATTTCACCGTCAATGCATCTGTTAGGATTTCCATTGTTTTTAAAACCATGTTTTTATTCCTCCGTTATTTTTCTCTCTTATCCCTAATATTCTTGATTTATAAGGATTTTGGTTTTTTTTCTAATTAAAAAGTTGACAGCAATGTTGACAAATCAAGCAGCTTGTTGCCTATCTTGAAATTGGGTGAAATCAATATTTTTGAGTTGTTTCCATTGCAGGCATTACAATATGAATCGCATCAGATTAGTTTGGTCTCGCATATGGAGTGTTCTCTCGGATTTCTTTGTTTCAGTTGGTTTATCAGAAAATCTCTCAGTCGCCATATTTGTGATGGATTCACTGAGGCAGCTTGCTGTGAAATTCTTGGAGCGTGAGGAGCTTGCAAATTACAACTTCCAGAATGAATTTTTAAGACCCTTTGTGATTGTTATGCAGAAAAGCAGTTCTACAGAAATTAGGGAATTAATAGTTCGGTGCATTTCGCAAATGGTGCTCAGTCGCGTCTGCAATGTGAAATCTGGCTGGAAAAGTGTTTTTATGGTACAAACTGTTGAAAATATGGATTTAGTTTGATTCAAAAATGTTTTTACTCCTAGAAAAGTTTTGTTTGTAAGAAGGAAATGAATTGCGAAGTAGCTATGATCAAGTTACTGATTTTTTATAAAGTGATATTGTTTCTTTTATCAGGTTTTTACGGCTGCCGCAGCAGATGAGAGAAAGAATGTTGTCTTGTTAGCCTTTGAGACAGTGGAAAAAATTGTACGCGAATACTTCCCTTATATTACGGAGACAGAGACTGTGACTTTCACTGATTGTGTTAGATGCCTTATCACCTTCACGAATAGCAGATTTAACAGTGATGTTAGCCTCAATGCTATTGCATTTCTGCGCTTTTGTGCTGTGAAACTCGCTGAGGGAGGACTTGTTTGCAATGAGAGGAGCATGGTTGATGGTTCTTCCATTCCTTTAAACGAGGGTGCTTCAAAAGGGGCTATGTTCACTGAGAAAGATGATCCCGCCTCCTATTGGGTTCCTTTGCTAACAGGTACGAATACAATGAAAGATTCTGGTTTAAATATGAGTGCTGTTCATATTTAAGGGTTATTGCAGAGTGTTCATATAAATTTGGGAATCATTGATGTTTTGCTATGATCAAAATCTCAGTGGCATCGTGATTCATGTGTTTGGCGGATCTCCTAGGTGTTTATGGGCGTATTCTGATGCCTTTTCTTTTAGCAGGAGTAGATTTTTTCCTTTTCCTTTTTCCTAGTTTCATTTTTTTAGAGCTCCAATTTGGCCTTGCGTTCTTTTCCTCATTTTCTTCTTAACAAAGTATTCATGATTAAAACAGTGAGGATAACTATTTAGAACAACACTTCTTATTCTACAGAATCAGGGTGGTGAGAAACATTTTGCGCATGTATGCTTGTGGATGTGTGCATAATTGGCTTTTAACTTTTCAGGACTTGAATTTGGTTGTAAAAAAAATTCTTTTTTACAGGGCTGTCAAAACTAGCTTCTGATCCTAGGTCAGCCATAAAAAAGAGTTCTGTGGAAGTACTTTTTAACATTCTGAAGGATCATGGTCATCTTTTCTCTCGTCAGTTTTGGGTTAGTGTTATGAATACAGTCGTATTTCCTATATTCAGTAGCATGCATGACAAGGTGCCCATGGAGGAGGATCATAGCTTAATTTCTTCAAGCCCTGCTCATTTTGAAGGAAGCTCATTGGATTCTGAAACTTGTGTTGTGGCAACACAGTGCTTAGTAGATCTGTTTATCAGTTTTTTCAATGTAGTGAGATCTCAACTACCAGGTGTGGTTATAATACTGACAAAATTTATAAGAAGTCCTCTTCAGCCTTCTGCTAGCACAGGAGTTGCTGGATTGACACGTTTGGCCAGTGATTTGGGAAGCAGACTGACTGAAGAAGAATGGAGAGAGATCTTTCTAGCTTTAAAGGAAGCAGCTACATTGACCGTGCCTGGATTTATGAAGGCACTCAGAAGCATGGATATCGTTGAGGTGGCTGCAATTTCTTCATCATGCACTGATAATGATGTTCCATCTGAACATGAATTCACCAATGATGATCTTGAGGATGATAATCTACAAATTGCTTCCTATGTGATTTCCACAATGAAGAGTCATATTGCCATGGAGCTTCTTATTATTCAGGTTTTCTTCCTCTTTCTCTAAGATTTAAAGGGCTTTTAATTGATTTTTGCCAGTACAAGAACACAAGTAAAACTTCAAACTTTTGAGATGTGTTTTGGATGATATATTTGAAAAAAGATGTGGCAAGATATGAGATAAGTGAAAAAACATTTGTTTTTCAATCCCTAATACAGAGATTAAGTTGCCAACAAAAAAATAATTAATTAATACTCCAAAAAAATTCTCAGAAGCTCTTCCAAGAAGAGCAAGATGGAGGGCTAACTTTAGAAGTGGTTTTTAGGAGCCAAAAACACTTCTAACATTTCACCCTGATCAGCTAGCTGAAAATGTTTCCTCTGTTTTCAGGTCATCACTGATCTTTATTCGAAGCACCTCCACTCTTTATCTGCTGGTAACTTATCAATACTTCTCGATATATTTTCCTCCATTGCCGCACATTCCCTCAAATTAAATTCCGAGACAGTTCTTCAGAAAAAGCTACAAAAAGCGTGTTCCATCTTGGAGCTCTCCTACCCACCAGTGGTTCACTTTGAAAACGAGGCTTACAATAATTACCTCAATTTCCTCCAGCATTTACTTATTGATAACCCATCCATCTCTGCGGAAATGAACATAGAATCACAACTTGTGGCAGTATGTGGACAAATTTTGCAGATATACCTAAACTGTACAGGCTCTCAATCTGCCCAACACAAACAAAACAATCAGCCAACACGGTATTGGATTCTTCCACTCGGCTCAGCTAAAAAGGAGGAATTGGCCACGAGGACTTCCTTAGTTGTCTCGGCATTGCAAGTTTTGATTGGCTTGGAAAGTAACTCATTCAAGAGGTATGTCTCTCAAATTTTTCCATTGTTAGTAGATCTTGTGAAGAGTGAGCATAGTTCTGGAGAAGTTCAACGTGTTTTGAGCAACATTTTTCAGTCTGTCATAGGGCCGATAATCATTCGATGAAATCGATGAACGCTTATTTTATTTTATTTTTAATATTTACTACACATCCATTGTAGAATCAATCAGCCTTCGTTTATTTTGTAGCATATAATCCTAGTTCAAATTTTTTGGCATGTATGAGCTACTTGATAAATTATATTGATGAAATATTTGTTTAAACTTCTCGACCCGCCTTTTAAGATTAATAAGTTTTATGTATGAATAACTCAATTAGCAAGTCTTGGTGTGTTTCTCAATGAAATCAAACCCAAAAGAGACCATCTTGCCCATTTCTAATTTTAATTTTGATTTTAGACCCATTACTATTCCTATTAGACTATTCAAATAATTTTCGAATTAGATCTTCCATATAATTTTACATACTATATTTTAGTTTCAATAATTAATTAGTATAATTGATATTTTATTTTAATAATTTATAATTTATATTAATTATTAAGGGTATAATTTAGATTTTAATAATTGAATTATTATTATTTTTAAAGAGTAATGTGAAATTTATCTCTAAGCGCTCCACTTGAATCTTGTTAGTTAATCTAGACAATCGTAAATTAGATTTGAAATTCGCTACACAAGTTCCGCGCATGATGGATTCTTCTAATACCATTCCAAGCTCTGTATGTTCTTTTGCATTTTTTGATGATTTTTAGACGTCTTCTCAGGGAAGAAAGATTCGGGAGCCCTTCAAACTTCCATGGAAATTCCTCACCTCCCCCATCCATTGCCATCTCTACTATAATAATCATTACTATTATCTCGTACTCCCTTCTCTCATATCGACACCGACTCCCTAATTCCTACATAATGACTCATTCTTCTGCTCACCGAAAAATCATCCAC